>JBBGZY010001052.1:550000-857500 GCA_037952925.1 Lithobates clamitans | reverse complement strand
ACATAGACTGGGCGGAAGGAACCGCGCATTTGTCTAAGGCCCGCCAGTTCCTAAATGTTTTGCAGGACAATTTTATGAATCAGGTGGTAGATGCACCAACTAGATATAAAGCGTTACTGGACCTACTGATTAACAACAATACAGACCTGATCACCGATGTGGAAATACGGGACAATTTAGGAAATAGTGATAACAGGTCAATTAGTTTCAGTATAAATCACACAAATAGGAAACATAAGGGGAATACAAAGATACTGAATTTCAAAAGAGCCAACTTCCCTAAACTACAAACCTTGCTAGAAGATATAAATTGGGATAAAATTTTAGGAACAAAGAACACGGAGGAGAGATGGGTTTGCCTTAAGAGCATATTAAATAAGGGCATTAGCCAATGCATCCCATTAGGAAATAAATTTTAAAAAGCGAACAAAAGTCCTGGATGGCTTAACTCCAATGTAAAAATGCATATAAAAGCAAAGAAGAAGGCCTTAAAAAAATACAAGACTGAGGGATCATCATCAGCATTCAAAATATTTTACAGCACACACATACAAGAATGACATTTCCTGCAGGGCTAGTTAAAAACACCTGAACATATTCAAAAAATACAGGGGTTTGGTCACACTATATGGTCATATAGTGCTAAGCCCACTTTCTGCGACAAAGTACCCCGAATTAGTGGGTCCTACACTAGTAATAGAATGGAAGATCCTTTGTCTCAACCATGGGAGCTGAACTCCTCTATGTAGGAGAACTGAAAGGGATACATCCTAATCACTGGATCTTCCATTCTATTACTAGTGTAGGACCCACTAATTCGGGGTACTTTGTCGCAGTAAGTGGGCTTAGCACTATATGACCATATAGTGTGACCAAACCCCGTATTTTTTGAATATGTTCAGGTGTTCAGGTGTTTTTAACTAGCCCTGCAGGAAATGTCATTCTTGTATGTGTGCGCTGTAAAATATTTTGTACTGTTTATAGGTCTTACAGCAGCACCATCTTGAATTTAAATGCATTGTATGGTGTGCCCCCCAAATATGTTCTTGTATCATCAGCATTCAGATTTTACAAAGAATGCAATAAGAAATGTAAGGGTGCAATTAAGACAGCTAAGATAGAACATGAAAGACACAGAGCGGAGGAGAGCAAAAAAAAATCCCAAGAAATTCTTTAAGTATATAAACAGTAAAAGAGGGAGGACAGACCATATTGGCCCCATAAAGAATGAGGCAGGGAATCTGGTTACAAAGGATGGGGAGATGGTGAAGGTATTGAATTTCTTCTCCTCAGTCTTCACAAGGGAATCGGGGGCAGGGGGGGGGCTTCAGTAACCAAAACTGCGGTGTTAGTCCTCATAACACATCACAGGAAGCACCTCCATGGTTAACAGAGGACAGAATTAGAAATAGACTTGAAAAATGTAACATTAATCACAGGGACCAGATGGCTTGCACCCAAGGGTCCTTAGGGAACTCAGTCAAGTAATTGCCAGACCATTGTTTCTAATTTTTACTGACAGTCTACTGACTGGAATGGTACCAGCTGATTGGGAAAAAGCCAATCTAGTACCAATATTTAAGAAAGGGCCAAAATACATCCCTGGGAATTACAGACCAGTTAGCCTAACATCAATAGTATCCAAGCTCTTGGAGGGGATGATAAGGACTATATACAAGATTTTAGTAATGAGAACGGTATCATTAGCGGTAATCAGCATGGATTCATGAAGAATCGTTCTTGCCAAACCAATCTATTAACCTTCTATGAGGAGGTAAGTTGCCATCTAGATAAAGGAAGGCCCGTAGATGTGGTGTATCTGGATTTTGCAAAAGCATTTGATACACTTCCCCATAAAAGTTTACTGTACAAAATAAGGTCCGTTGGCATGGACCATAGGGTGAGTACATGGATTGAAAACTGGCTACAAGGGCGAGTTCAGAGGGTGGTGATAAATGGGGAGTACTCAGAATGGTCAGGGGTGGGTAGTGGGGTCCCCCAGTGTTCCATGCTGGGACCAATCCTATTTAATTTGTTCATAAACGACCTGGAGGATGGGATAAACAGTTCAATCTCTGTATTTGTGGACAATACTAAGCTAAGCAGGGCAATAACTTCTCCGCAGGATGTGGAAACCTTGCAAGAAGATCTGAGCAAATAAATGAGGTGGGCAACTACATGGCAAATGAGGTTTAACGTAAAAAAATGTAAAATAATGCATTTGGGTGGCAAAAATATAAATGCAATCTACTCACTGGGGGGAGAACCTCTGGGGGAATCTAGGATGGAAAAGGACCAGGAAGTCCCAGTAGACAATGCCAATTCCAATGCCAAGCTGCTGCTAACAAAGCAAACAGAATATTGGCATTAAAAAGGGGATCAACTCCAGAGATAAAACGATAATTCTCCCGCTCTACAAGACTCTGGTCCGGCCGCACCTGGAGTATGCTGTCCAGTTCTGGGCACCAGTCCTCAGGAAGGATGTACTGGAAATGGAGCGAGTACAAAGAATGAGCAACAAAGCTAATAAAGGGTCTGGAGGATATTAGTTATGAGGAAAGGTTGTGAGCTCTGAACTTATTCTCTCTGGAGAAGAGACGCTGGAGAGGGGATATGATTTCAATTTACAAATACCGTACTGGTGACCCCACAATAGGGATAAAACTTTTCAGCCAAAGGGAGTTTAACAAGACTCGTGGCCACTCATTAGAATTTAGAAGAAAAGAGGTTTAATCTTGTGGTCAGCATATACCCACGGCCTGCCTAGTGTACACTCCTGGCCATCCCTCTTTCCTCTCCACCCATGTCCCTCAGCCCCTTTTGTTCCTTAACCATATGATGCTCAGCAGCATTTCCATTTAAACTACACGCCTGGATTATTATCCACACGTCTGCAACACCATTGTGTCATTGCAGAGATTTGTTTGATTGAATCATACTGCTGCTGACCGTCATATTAAGTCCGGACAGTGTCGGTGCTGGTTTGTGTGTCTTTTGTCTTTATGTTGTCCTGTCCTTAGTCCAGTCTAACATTTGTATTCATGATCACTGCACCAACTAGATGCTTGTTCTTAAAGATCACCTCAATATGTCTTTTTGATTTTATATTCAATAAATTTGGAATTTTTGATACTATCAGTCTTGACCGACTATTGCTATAATAACTACTTTTTCTCCCTTGTTATTCTATATAACGAGTATCCCTGCCCCCTTCCCTTTCCCCTCCCCCCTCTTCCCCTCCCCTCCGCCTCTTGGAATATATTAACCTTAAACTGCGTAGAGGGTTCTTTAGTGTAAGAACGGCAAGGATGTGGAATTCCCTTCCACAGGCGGTGGTCTCAGTGGGGAGCATCGATAGTTTCAAGAAACTATTAGATAAGCACCTGAACGACCGCAACATACAGGGATATACAATGTAATACTGACATAGAATCACACACATAGGTTGGACTTGATGGTCCTGTGTCTTTTTTTCAACCTCACCTACTATGTAACTATGTAACATAATGTCGCCACCACCATGTTTCATGGTAGGGATGGTGTGTTCAGGGTGTTGTGCAGATGAGACCAGTTCCAAAGCAAGGTCTATAAAGACATGGATGAGCGAGGTTGGGGTGGAGGAACTTGACTGGCCTGCACAGAGTCCAGACCTCAACCCGATAGAACACCTTTTGAGATGAATTAGAGTGGAGACTGCAAGCCAGGCCTTCTCATCAAACATCAGTGCCTGACCTCACAAATGTTCTTCTGGAAGAATGGTCAAACATTCCCATAGACACCCTCCTAAACCTTGTGGACGGCCTTCCCAGAAGAGTTGAAGCTGTTATAGCTACAAAGGGTGGGCCAACTCAATATTGAACCCTACGGGCTAAGACTGGGAGGCCATTAAAGTTCATGTGAGTGTAAAGGCAGGCGTCCCAATACTTTTAGTAATATAGTGTATCTCCACTTCGACCTAAGGATGTCATATGATGTCCTACAGGTAAAGGGAAGTGGATACTATTCAGCTTTAAACAACAAATGGATGCTTAGTAATGACAATATAATCTCAGAGAAGGATGGATTCAGAAGATAGGCATGCCCGTTCATTCATCTCCAGGGCTCTGGTGTTAAGTGGGTCAGATAATTGCTGCTCTCAGATCCTCCTCCCTTTAATAAGATAATGGTGAAGTAGAATCCGACGGTTCTTCAGCCCAGGACTATAGTGACCTCCGTTATTGCAGCCAAGCCATATTGCTGCTACATATCCCGGGTTTAACGCTCATTTCAGAATGATTAATTTGGAGGAATGTTTGACTTTTTTTTTTTTTTTACGCTTTGGTTTGCAGATGTGCTGCGATCGTACCAACCCTCTGATTGCCTGCAAGCTGTGTGCTGACAGATTATGAATTCTCCTTTTTCCCTCCAATTAGCTGCAGGTCAGCCCGAGCTCCTGGCAGCGTTGACGGAAGTGATGCACCCCGCTGGTAAAGTGTATCTTAAGCCAAAATATGTTTGTATTGGTTTTGGATAGAGCGGGGGGAAGGGCCATAACCTTGGTTAGCTTTTAATTGTTGTTCTTCTGGCGGGGATCCAAATTTTTTGAGTGTTGCCATAATAGAAGGGAAGTCTATCAAATCAACGGCAATGTTTGTTCAAGCTATACTTATCTAATGCCGCGTACACACGATCGGAAATGCCGCCAGCAAAACTCCAGTGTGAGCTTTTGGTCGGAAAATGCGACCGTGTGTACGCTCCATCGGACTTTCGCTTGTGGAATTCCAGCCAGCAACAGATTGAAAGCGTGTTCTCTATTTTTTGGTCGGAAAAAAGTTCCTATCCGAAAATGCGTTCGTCTGCATGCAATTCACGCAAAAAATCACGCATGCTCGGAAACAATTCGACGCATACTCGGAAGCATTGAAACTTCATTTTCTCGGCTCGTCGTAGCGTTGTACGTCACCGCGTTCTTGGCGGTCGAAAGATCAGAGAACTTTCATGTGACCGCGTTTATGCAAGGCACGCTTGAGCGGGAATTCCGCCCAAAAAACCATCCAAGATTTTTCGCGGCATAAGTCTCCATTCACACCAATGGTTTTTTTTTTTCATGCTTTTTGCAGAAAAGCGGGACATTTTTTTTTTAAGCACTTACAGACCCGGAAGATTTTCCCCCTTAAAGTGGGGTTCCACCCAAAAAAACAAAGATACATGAAAAATCCTAAAAAACAAAACAAAAAAACATTTGGATATATTTTTTTTTTTTAACTCACCTCTAAATGCCTGTTGCTAGGTGGTCCCTCGTAGCCTGCCTCTTCCAGTGCCTGGGCTGGTGACGTCACTTCCCCCTCGGCACAGGAAGGGCTCAGCTCTGCTCCCTCCCTCCTGTCAATCATCTGAGACCCATTTGAGGGTCCCAGGTGACTGAGCGGCCAACCACGGTGCGCGGCGCCGCTCGCTCATGCGCAGTGGGTGCCAGGCTGTGAAGCCACAGCCCCGGCGCCCCACAGTTGCAATGCCGGCGCCGCTGAACGGAGGGGGAGAGACGAGCGGGGCTTCGATCCCCCGCATCGCTGGACCCAGGGGCAGGTAAGTGTCCAATTAAAAGTCAGAAGCTGCAGTATTTGTAGCTGCTGACTTTTAATTTTTTTTTTTTTTCATGGGCCCCCTGGGTGGAACTCCTCTTTAATGACCGGGCCATTTTTTTTTTGCGATACGGCACTGCGTTATTTTAACTGACAATTGAGCGGTCGTGCGACATTGTACCCAAACAAAATTGATGTCCTTTTTTTTTCCCCACAAATAGAGCTTTCTTTTGGTGGTATTTGATCGCCTCTGCGGTTTTTATTTTTTGCGTTATAAACAAAAAAAGAGCGACGGTTTTGAAAAATAAAACAATATTTTTTGACTTTTTGCTGTAATAAATATCCAAAAAAAAGGTAAAAAAAACTAAATGTCTTCATTAGTTTATTTTTCTACATATTTTTGGTAAAAAAAAAGGGGGTTAAATGTGTTCCCTAGGGAGGTGTTTCTAACTGTGGGGGGGGGGGAGTGTAGTGACTGGAGGAGGAGAGAGATCGCTGTTCCTAATCACTAGGAACAGCAGATCTCTCTCTCCTCCCCTGTCAGAACGGGGATCTGCCTCTTTACATTGACAGATCCCCGTTCTGCCTCTCTTTCCCGCAACGGCGGGTGGCCGGCAGACATCACCGCTCGCCGCGCAGCGGGCGCCTGCATATGGCTCTTAAAGGGGCCGACATACAGCTACGGCGATTTGTGGGAAGGAGCCAATGACGGTGGCTGGTCGGCAAGTGGTTGACATGGGTTCCTATGGAATACATACACATCAATGTGCCTTTGCGTTTTTGGAAAGGGTCAGGGATTTTTTTTTAAATGCAAAACACTGTTTTTTGTTTTTTTTTGCTTTTTTGTTTCAATAGACTTCAATGGATACGCTGCAGAAAAGCATGTAGTGCGTTTTTTTTTTTTTTTTACGCGTTTTGATGTGCCTTTATATAAAGTGGTTGTAAAGGCTGAAGGTGCATTAAGATAAAAAGCCTTCTCTGTGCAGCAGCCCCCCTAATACTTACCTGAGCCCCCTCTCCATCCAACGATGTGCACGAGTGCCTCGGCCGCCTGAGACTCTCCCTCCTGATTGGCTGAGGCACAGCAGTGGCGCCATTGGCTTCTGCTGCTGTCAATCAAAGTCAGGAGAGAGAGGGGGCAGGGCAGGGCCGAACCGCGGCTCCGTGTCGGAGTGTGACTCGGCTCGGGTGCCCCCCATAGGAAGCTGCTTGTTGTGGGGGGCGCTCAACAGGAGGGAGGGGCCAGGAGCGCCGAAGAGGGACCCAAGAAGAGGAGGATCGGGGGCTGTTCTGTGCAAATCCACTGCACAAAGAAGGTAAGTATAACATGTTTGTCATTTTTAAAGAATGAAAAATGAGACTTTAGTATCACTTTAATCTGCCCAACAACAAATTTGACAAAAAAAAACCCATCAAAAACACATGTCCGAAAACACGGAAAGCGCAGCAAAATGCACCGCATAAATGCTCAAAAGCAACACGCACTAGGTGTGAATGGAGCCTAAGAGGGGATTTCATTTCCTCTCATTTTCTGTTGTGTCTATGGGACAGGAAGTAGAAAGAAATCTCCCCCCATGAGATACAGACAGAAAAAAACCCCTAAAGTAGAAGTACGTAGGGGGAAAGCTCATTTTGGCTGAGCTTCTCCTAGGGAACACGTGAGTTCTCTTCGCTCTGCACTCCTATTTCCCATTTTCAGCGGATTTTTTTTTTCTCTTCAATGTTTTTTTTCTTTTTTCTTTTTTTTTTTACATTTTTTTTATTTTTCCCTTTGGTCCATCTCCTTCAGGACAGTGCCCCCCCCCCCCCCCCCCCGTGCCATTTGTTTGGCAATCTCTTGTTTATTAGCCTAGAATAGTGGTCTCCAAACTACGGCCCAGGGGCCGGATGCAGCCCTTTGCTAGCTTTTATCTGGCCTTTGGGGCACCATTCCTCCTACTGATACCAACAATGGGGGCATAATTCTTACCACTGACACCAACAATGGAACACTTTTCTTCCCACTGACACCAGTGATGGGGCACTATTCCACCCACTGACACCAATGATAGGGCACTATTCCTTCCACTGACACCAATGATGGGGCACTATTCCTTCCACTGACACCAATGATGGGGCACTATTCCTCCAACTGATACCAATGATGGGGCACTATTCCTCCAACTGATACTAATGATGGGGCACTATTCCTCCAACTGACACCAATGATGGGTCACTATTGATCTTTTATTAAAAGAATCAAGCAACCAATTTTATACAAAAGTAAAAAACAAGACCATAGTACAAAACTTCAACAGAAATCCAAGGAATACACATCCATGTTCAGAATATATACAATATATACATAATCCGTTACCAAAACTATTTACATAAAGCAGCAGAGAGGGCCTAAGAGGCACAACCCATCACCTATGTACGCAGCCATTTATCAAAAATTAATCCAAAAAATAATAATCTAGGGTGATAAGAGACAGACAGCCACACCCGGGAAAGAGACTCCTGGCAGTCAGGGAGGCTTGAAACCCCTCCACGCCTTCAACCAAACCCCCTGACTCCGCTTGTCTCTCTCAAGTACCCGAATCTTCTCCACCTCATGTAAAATGTCATACACCACCACCTGAACAGGAAGGATTTTACGCCGAATGCTGACCTGACACCGTGCGTTCCAAGTGAAATAACGGACTACTAGGCTAACTAGAAAAAGTGTATCTAAACAAAAAACATCACCAGTATTGAATGCTCCATACACCCACTCAGCATAACCCAGCCTGGAGAGGAAAGGAACACCGAGGGCCCGCCCCACCTGTTTGTACACCTCTATGTTAAAAGGGCAATGAAGCAGAAAATGGTCCATATTCTCCTCCTCACCTGCACACTCCTCCCGAGGACAGCTACGATCCACCCCACTGCGGAATTTCAAATTGCCCCTAACATAGAGCCTCCCATGGAAGCACATCCAGGCCAGATCCCTGAATTTAGGAGGTACTCTGTCCAAATTAATAAGTCTTAACCCTGCCCTCAAAACTGGGCCTGGGCAATCCCTTAAGGCCAGTGGGTCATGAAAGACTTCGCTCAAGACTCGACTCATAAGGACTTTCCTCGGAACCGATCTGAGATCTTCAGCCGACAATCGCCACTGCCGTAATAACTTCAGGCATGGAGCGACATAGGCTGGTAGCTGACCACGATGACCCCTGAGATTCTTCACTTGGCCACCTTCCTCCCAAAGTCGCAGAAAAGGCCTAAACCAAGATCTAAAAATGCCTGCCCATCCAGGAGGTTCCACTGCAAGCATATTACCAATATTAAACTTGAGAAAAAGCAGTGAAAAGAAAAGAACTGGGTTGACCATACCTAAGCCACCCTCCCTCCTGGATAGATAGGTGACATTCCTCTTGATGGGGTTCAGTCTGTTCCCCCACAACATCTGGAAGAACACACTACTGACCCTAGCATAGAGAGACACTGGCAAGATGCAGACAAAGCTGACATACAAAAAGATCGGAATCAGGTAAGTCTTAATCAGATCAACCCTTTCCCTCATAGATAACTTCCATCTCTTCCAGCTGACCACCTTAGTATTGGCAATTTCCAGTCTGCCTTCCCAGTTTTTGAGGCCATAATCGCCGGGTCCAAATTCAATGCCTAGAATCTTAATTCTTTCCTGGGGCACTGGAAAGGTGTCCGGGAGATCAAAACCCTCACCTTCCTTTCCCATCCAGAAGACTTCACTCTTTTCCTGATTGATCTTGGAGCCTGATGCTTCAGAATACCGTGATGTCAGAGAGACCACCTCCTCTGCTTCATCCGCCCCGGTGACAATCACTGACACATCGTCCGCATAGGCAACAACCCTCAAAGGCGGCTCACCCGGAAGCCCCACTGGCACCCCACACAACATGCTGCTCTTTAGCCTCCTGATGAAGGTTGATTGCAAACACATAGAGCAGGGGACTCAGGGGACAACCCCGGAGCCAACCTCAAAGGACTGCCCAACCCAACCATTAACAAGAGGAAAGCTCTCTGCCCCCTCATACAAGACTTTTAACCAATCGACAAAACCACCCGGCAGACCGTACTTACTAAGGAGCAACCACAGGTACTCATGGTTAACACGATCAAAAGCCTTTGCCTGATCCAATGTCAGCAAATACTTTCCCCAGCCTGCAGCCCTGCACCGCTCCAAGGCCTCCCGGACAGCTAAAACTGCTGTGAAGGTGCACCTACCCTGGACCGAACAGTGCTGATGGCGAGAAAGCAAAGACTCTGCTACTGACGATAGGCGCCAGAAAATGATCTTTGCCAGTATCTTTCTATCGACATTAAGAAGGCTGATGGGGCGCCAATTCTCAACCATCGAAGGATCTTTACCCTTTGAAAGAAGAATCACAGCTGAGTGCCTCATGGAAGAGGGAAGTACCCCCTCAGCAAGGCAACTGTTAAAAACCTCTACCAAATGTGGGGCCAGAATAGACTTAAAAGCTTTGTAAAACTCAGCCGTCAAGCCATCCGGTCCAGGTGACTTTTTGATGGCAAGCTGTTCAATTGCCCTTATCACCTCTTCAACTGTGATCTCCTCTGTCAAATTCATCAATGGGACATCTTCATCATTTAGACCTGGAGTAGAGTCCAAAAAGCTTTCCATCTTGTCACGGTCAAGCTCTTTCCTCCCAAGAAGGTCAGCATAAAAGGACCTCACGACCTCCAGAATCCCTGACCTGGACTTTGTCAAGGAACCTGTACTGTCCTTAAGGTCAACGACCGTTTTAACAGCTACACCTTGTTTGCAGTTCTGGTAAGGGTCAGGCGAGTGGTACTTCCCATAGTCCCTCTCCAGAACCAAAGAGGCATGCCGGTCATATTGACACTTCCTGAGAAGGAGTTTCACTTCGGAGATTGCCCCAGGATCTCCTCCTCTCGAGACAAGAATATCCAGCTTCCTCTGTAAACGTTGGTAGGTCATGTATTTATTAAACTGCTTTCTATTGGCTAGGCCCCTGAAGAATCCAGCAATCCTCTTTTTGGTCAGCTCCCACCACTCAGCCTTGCTGCTACAAAAGTCCAGGATGGTCACCTGTGCCTGAAAGAATTCCTCAAAGGATTGTCTAACATGTTCTTCCTTGAGTAGAGTCGAATTCAATCTCCAGATGCCCTTGCCCCTCTGAGGGGCGTCTGAAGCATTCAGGACCACAGATAGCATACAGTGATCGGAGAACTCTACTGCCTGCACCACTGGGAGCGAGAAAGCAGAGGTCTCCTTAAAAAAAAACCTATCTATTCTACTCTGACTATTACCTCGATGAAAGGTGAACCCAGTGTCATCCGGGAGGTGCTTAATGTGCACATCCACAAGACCAGCATCCCTAACCATACTATTTAAAAAAACGCTATCATATCCCAGCCTGTCCTTGAAGTCCTTCCTGTCCTTGGGCCTAGTTACTGTATTAAAGTCACCTCCAAAGACCACTTGCCGGGATGTAAAAAGAAATGGCTTGATCCTTGTAAAAAGGCATTTCCTGTCCCACTTTGTGTGCGGCCCATAAACACTAATTAGGCGCAGGTCCTGCCCTCCCACAAGGACGTCTAAGACCATACATCTCCCAATCTCCACCTCAATAACCCACCGGACAGTTACCATGCTGGTTTTAAACAACACCGCCACACCGCCGTAAGGCTCGGCCGCAAGAGACCAGTAAGATGGACCATACCTCCACTCTCTCTTGGCCATATGAATATCTGCCAAGGAGGTGAGCCTAGTCTCTTGCAAAAATAAAATTTCAGCATCTAATTGGCTGAACAAAAAGAAGGCCATAGAACGAGCTCTTACTGACTTAATGCTGGCGACATTTATTGTCACCACTTTTAACGGAGGGGGAACCGCCATTTGGGTTATTGGGTGGTTTGCTTCTTAGCTCCCCTCTGCTGCTCATCACCAGAAGCCTCTCTCTTTCTTGAGGCCGCCTCAAACTCCATCTCAGAATCAGAACTTCGCTCTGAAGAAGCTCCAGATGAAGAGATATCCCAATTAGAGGACCTATACCGGTTGGAGACAGGCACTGTAGCCGTCCTCACCACCTGCTTCTTCCGCTTCCCAACCTTCCTTCTCTCCTCCAGGTACTGCAGGTCAGCTTCAGAGATGCCCTCATCTCTTACTTTTTTCTGTGAAGTCTTTCCACAAGACTTCTTTATAGAGGAAGAAGCGACCTTTTTAGTAACCACTACCACTCCTGGTGGGGGGGGTGCTCCCTTTGAATCAGACTTAGGAGGGGTAGACTCCTGGGGGGTAACTGACTCAGGGGGCACAGACTTGGAAGGTTCTGACACAAGAGGAGGGAGACAGATACAGATACAGAAGGAATACTTACAGACACATGAGGGGTGGCCACAGAAACTGGAGAGGGATCCTGAGCAGGACCAGGGGAGTCGGTCACCGCAGAGGAGGATGGTACACCAGGGGCATCACCCTCCATCCCGTCCAGCCTTGACAAGTCATCAAGTACCTCCTTCTCCATATTGTGCCAGGCTTCAGGACATCTGCTGTAGGGGTGGCCAAGGCGCAGGCACAGGTTGCACCTGATCATTTCGGTGCAGTCCTTAGCCATATGACCCTGACCCCGACACACTGAACATATCAAGGCTGAACAGGAGGAGCTCAAATGCCCCTTTTCTCCACAGCGGTGACACAGCTTTGGCTGACCAGGGTAAAAAACAGTCATCCTATCCCTCCCTATAAAAGCTGAGGAGGGCAGGTGACGGACAACATTCCCATCCCTGGCCAACCTGACTGTAACCGACCAACCCCCAGTCCAGATGTTACGCTCATCAAGGATTTTATTGGGCTTGGTCAAAACCTCCCCATAGTTCCTTAACCAAACCTCTAGATCCCGGGCAGGGACACTCTCATTAGTGAGGATAATTGTGATTTTTTTTACTGTAGACCTCTGAGAAACTGCAACTGGGGCCAGACCTTCCCATTCAGGTCTTGACCTGCAACGAGCCTCATATCTCTCCCAGAACAGGTCAAGACCCTCTGGCCTGGTGAAGCTAACTGTATAATCCCGTGTCCCAGCTACATGTATAAAGGCATACAGATCATTTGCCCCAAAACCCATCTCTAAAATCAAATCCACCACTGCACGCCGTGCTGTAGGGATCGCACCACCTTCCCATTTCAGAATAACAACATTACGTCTGGGACCCCCAGCAGAAGCCAGAGACCCAAGACCAGATCCTGGGGTGCTCAAAGTGGTAGCCTGTAGGGGAAAACCCCGCTTGGGAGCAGAGCTGCCAGGAGCAGAGCGTACCACCTGAGCAAAGGTAAGTTTATCAGGGCCAAGGCCCCACACTGAAGTCACAGCAGTCTGTACATTACTATTATTATTCCCTGCTTGAACGGAGTTGGTAGGACTGTCCATCACACTTGAACTGGGACCATTGTTCATCACACTGGTACTGGGATGATTTTTATCAGTCACACAAACATTCACATTCCCATCAGGAATAATCACAGTTTCTGCTGCAATATCAGCTGTCTCCTGAAGCTGTGCTGTAGAGTCCTCAGCAGCTGTGGGGCAAACAGCTTCAGCCAAAGGGGGGTTAATAGGCTCTGCTGAATCTTGTAGTTCATCTGCAGGAATGTCATTTTTTAAAAGCAAACTTTGCTGTACTGCAGCATCAGCAGGCACAGCATTGCTACACATAGGACTAGCAGCCTGACTCTCACTGGGTACATTGTCAGTATCAGTCACAGTGTTGAATGGCACAAAAATTGTTTTATCCACAATATGGGACTTGACAGGCTTTACCTTGTCAGGCACATTGTCTGTTATGTCCTCATCATTAAATGCCAGCTGATCCCCCCGCATAGGAGACTCCATTACCTGGATGGCCCTAAGCATGCCTCCTGAGTCCTGGGAAGGCATGGGGCTGCTTACCTCTCCCTGAGGGGGCAGGGGGTCAGAACTGGGGGTCTCCTCCTCCACCTCCATCTTTGTCATCCTCGCAAACCTTTTATCATTGTAAAACTTTTCCTTAAATGGCCCATCTCTTCCTTCCATGATGGACACAATGGTCTCCTGATGTTCCACCCGGACCTTGGCCAGTTGGATCTCCGGATCCATGGACCCTCGTTTCTGGCTATGCAAGCCCTCACGCTGCCTTCTCAGGCGCTTCAGCTCCGCTCTCAGTTTATAGAGCTTGTCTCTTTCCCTATTCAGGGCTTTAATCCCGGCCACCACTCTCTCCTGAATTGCCTCTGAGCCTTCATCTTCACCAGGGGCAGAAAGATCACAAGCCATGGTGTGTACAGAGGAAGGCATGTCAACCGACGGCCCAGGAGATGGCTGGGAGCTTCCAGCAGGAGAGGCCCTGCTGGCCTCCATGGCTTCCCCAGAAAGGAGCCAGGAGAGCTGGGAGAGATTTCCTCACCACTCCCCTCTCACACGGATCTGCAGCAGCTCCAGAGAGACAGCCTCCTCCTGACACACCTGTGCTCCAATGATGGGTGGGGCACTATTCCTCCCACTGACACCAATGATGGGACACTATTCCTCCCACTGACACCAATGATGGGACACTATTCCTCCCACTGACACCAATGATGGGACACTATTCCTCCCACTGATACCAATGATGGGACACTATTGATCTTTTATTAAAAGAATCAAGCAACCAATTTTATACAAAAGTAAAAAACAAAACCATAGTACAAAACTTCAACAGAAATCCAAGGAATACACATCCATGTTCAGAATATATACAATATATACATAATCCGTTACCAAAACTATTTACATAAAGCAGCAGAGAGGGCCTAAGAGGCACAACCCATCACCTATGTACGCAGCCATTTATCAAAAATTAATCCAAAAAATAATCTAGGGTGATAAGAGACAGACAGCCACACCCGGGAAAGAGACTCCTGGCAGTCAGGGAGGCTTGAAACCCCTCCACGCCTTCAACCAAGCCCCCTGACTCCGCTTGTCTCTCTCAAGTACCCGAATCTTCTCCACCTCATGCAGAATGTCATACACCACCACCTGAACAGGAAGGATTTTACGCCGAATGCTGACCTGACACCGTGCGTTCCAAGTGAAATAACGGACTACTAGGCTAACTAGAAAAAGTGTATCTAAACAAAAAACCCCACCAGTATTGAATGCTCCATACACCCACTCAGCATAACCCAGCCTGGAGAGGAAAGGAACACCGAGGGCCCGCCCCACCTGTTTGTACACCTCTATATTAAAAGGGCAATGAAGCAGAAAATGGTCCATAGTCTCCTCCTCACCTGCACACTCCTCCCGAGGACAGCTACGATCCACCCCACTGCGGAATTTCAAATTGCCCCTAACATAGAGCCTCCCATGGAAGCACATCCAGGCCAGATCCCTGAATTTAGGAGGTACTCTGTCCAAATTAATAAGTCTTAACCCTGCCCTCAAAACTGGGCCTGGGCAATCCCTTAAGGCCAGTGGGTCATGAAAGACTTCGCTCAAGACTCGACTCATAAGGACTTTCCTCGGAACCGATCTGAGATCTTCAGCCGACAATCGCCACTGCCGTAATAACTTCAGGCACGGAGCGACATAGGCTGGTAGCTGACCATGATGACCCCTGAGATTCTTCACTTGGCCACCTTCTTCCCAAAGTCGCAGAAAAGGCCTAAACCAAGATCTAAAAATGCCTGCCCATCCAGGAGGTTCCACTGCAAGCATATTACCAATATTAAACTTGAGAAAAAGCAGTGAAAAGAAAAGAACTGGGTTGACCATACCTAAGCCACCCTCCCTCCTGGATAGATAGGTGACATTCCTCTTGATGGGGTTCAGTCTGTTCCCCCACAACATCTGGAAGAACACACTACTGACCCTAGCATAGAGAGACACTGGCAAGATGCAGACAAAGCTGACATACAAAAAGATCGGAATCAGGTAAGTCTTAATCAGATCAACCCTTTCCCTCATAGATAACTTCCATTTCTTCCAGCTGACCACCTTAGTATTGGCAATTTCCAGTCTGCCTTCCCAGTTTTTGAGGCCATAATCGCCGGGTCCAAATTCAATGCCTAGAATCTTAATTCTTTCCTGGGGCACTGGAAAGGTGTCCGGGAGATCAAAACCCTCACCTTCCTTTCCCATCCAGAAGACTTCACTCTTTTCCTGATTGATCTTGGAGCCTGATGCTTCAGAATACTGTGATGTCAGAGAGACCACCTCCTCTGCTTCATCCGCCCCGGTGACAATCACCGACACATCGTCTGCATAGGCAACAACCCTCAAAGGCGGCTCACCCGGGAGACCCACTGGAACCCCACACAACATGCCGCTCTCTAGCCTCCTGATGAAAGGGTCGATTGCAAACACATAGAGCAGGGGACTCAGGGGACAACCCTGGCGCACCCCGGAGCCAACCTCAAAGGACTGCCCAACCCAACCATTAACAAGAGGAAAGCTTTCTGCCCCCTTATACAAGACTTTTAACCAATCGACAAAACCACCCGGCAGACCGTACTTACTAAGGAGCAACCACAGGTACTCATGGTTGACACGATCAAAAGCCTTTGCCTGATCCAATGTCAGCAAATACTTTCCCCAGCCTGCAGCCCTGCACCGCTCCAAGGCCTCCCGGACAGCTAAAACCGCTGTGAAGGTGCACCTACCCTGGACCGAACAGTGCTGATGGCGAGAAAGCAAAGACTCTGCTACTGACGATAGGCGCCAGAAAAATATCTTTGCCAGTATCTTTCTATCGACATTAAGAAGGCTGATGGGGCGCCAATTCTCAATCATCGAAGGATCTTTACCCTTTGAAAGAAGAATCACAGCCGAGTGCCTCATGGAAGGGGGAAGTACCCCCTCAGCAAGGCAACTGTTAAAAACCTCTACCAAATGTGGGGCCAGAATAGACTTAAAGGCTTTGTAAAACTCAGCCGTCAAGCCATCCGGTCCAGGTGACTTTTTGATGGCAAGTTGTTCAATTGCCCTCATCACCTCTTCAACTGTGATCTCCTCTGTCAAATTCATCAATGGGACATCTTCATCATTTAGACCTGGAGTAGAGTCCAAAAAGCCTTCCATCTTGTCACGGTCAAGCTCTTTCCTCCCAAGAAGGTCAGCATAAAAGGACCTCACGACCTCCAGAATCCCTGACCTGGACTTTGTCAAGGAACCTGTACTGTCTTTAAGGCCAACGACCGTTTTAACAGCTACACCTTGTTTGCAGTTCTGGTAAGGGTCAGGCGAGTGGTACTTCCCATAGTCCCTCTCCAGAACCAAAGAGGCATGCCGATCATATTGACACTTCCTGAGAAGGAGTTTCACTTCGGAGATTTCCCCAGGATCTCCACCTCTCGAGACAAGAATATCCAGCTTCCTCCGTAAACGTTGGTAGGTCATGTATTTATTAAACTGTTTTCTATTGGCTAGGCCCCTGAAGAATCCAGCGATCCTCTTTTTGGTCAGCTCCCACCACTCAGCCTTGCTGCTACAAAAGTCCAGGATGGTCACCTGTGCCTGAAAGAATTCCTCAAAGGATTGTCTAACATGTTCTTCCTTGAGTAGAGTCGAATTCAATCTCCAGATGCCCTTACCCCTCTGAGGGGCGTCTGAAGCATTCAGGACCACAGATAGCATACAGTGATCAGAGAACTCTACTGCCTGCACCACTGGGGGTGAGAAAGCAGAGGTCTCCTTCAAAAAAAACCTATCTATTCTACTCTGACTATTACCTCGATGAAAGGTGAACCCAGTGTCATCCGGGAGGTGCTTAATGTGCACATCCACAAGACCAGCATCCCTAACCATACTATTTAAAAAAACGCTATCATATCCCAGCCTGTCCTTGAAGTCCTTCCTGTCCTTGGGCCTAGTTACTGTATTAAAGTCACCTCTAAAGACCACTTGCCGGGATGTAAAAAGAAATGGCTTGATCCTTGTAAAAAGGCATTTCCTGTCCCACTTTGTGTGCGGCCCATAGACATTAATTAGGCGCAGGTCCTGCCCTCCCACAAGGACGTCTAAGACCATACATCTCCCAATCTCCACCTCAATAACCCGCCGGATAGTTACCATGCCGGTTTTAAACAACACCGCCACACCGCCGTAAGGCTCGGCCTCAAGAGACCAGTAAGATGGACCATACCTCCACTCTCTCTTGGCCATATGAATATCTGCCAAGGAGGTGAGCCTAGTCTCTTGCAAAAATAAAATTTCAGCATCTAATTGGCTGAACAAAAAGAAGGCCATAGAACGAGCTCTTACTGACTTAATGCTGGCGACATTTATTGTCACCACTTTTAACGGAGGGGGAACCGCCATTTGGGTTATTGGGTGGATTGCTTCTTAGCTCCCCTCTGCTGCTCATCACCAGAAGCCTCTCTCTTTCTTGAGGCCGCCTCAAACTCCATCTCGGAATCAGAACTTCGCTCCGAAGAAGCTCCAGATGAGGAAATCTCCCACTTAGAGGACCTATAACGGTTGGAGACAGGCACTGGAGCCGTCTTCACCACCTGCTTCTTCCGCTTCCCAACCTTCCTTCTCTCCTCCAAGTACTGCAGGTCAGTTTCAGAGATGCCCTTATCTCCTGTTTTTTTCTTTGAAGTCTTTACAGAAGACTCCTTTAGAGAGGCAGAAGCGACCTTTTTAATACCCACTACCACTCCTGGTGGGGGGGTTGCTCCCTTTGAATCAGACTTAGGAGGGGTAGACTCCTGGGGGGTAACTGACTCGGGGGTAACTGACTCGGGGGGCACAGACTTGGAAGGTTCTGACACATGAGGAGAGGGTACAGTAGGCTGGGGGGACACAGAGACAGATACAGAAGGAATACTTACAGACACAGGAGGGGTGGCCACAGGAACTGGGGAGGGACCCTGAGCAGGACCAGGGGAGTCAGTCACCGCAGAGGAGGATGGTACACCAGGGGCATCACCCTCCATCCTGTCCAGCCTTGACAAGTCATCAAGTACCTCCTTCTCCATATTGTGCCAGGCTTCAGGACATCTGCTGTAGGGGTGGCCAAGGCGCAGGCACAGGTTGCACCTGATCATTTCGGTGCAGTCCTTAGCCATATGACCCTGACCCCGACACACTGAACATATCAAGGCTGAACAGGAGGAGCTCAAATGCCCCTTTTCACCACAGCGGTGACACAGCTTCGGCTGACCAGGGTAAAAAACAGTCATCCTATCCCTCCCTATAAAAGCTGAGGAGGGCAGGTGACGGACAACATTCCCATCCCTGGCCAACCTGACTGTAACCGACCAACCCCCAGTCCAGATGTTACGCTCATCAAGGATTTTATTGGGCTTGGTCAAAACCTCCCCATAGTTCCTTAACCAAACCTCTAGATCCCGGGCAGGGACACTCTCATTAGTGAGGATAATTGTGATTTTTTTTACTGTAGACCTCTGAGAAACTGCAACTGGGGCCAGACCTTCCCATTCAGGTCTTGACCTGCAACGAGCCTCATATCTCTCCCAGAACAGGTCAAGACCCTCTGGCCTGGTGAAGCTAACTGTATAATCCCGTGTCCCAGCTACATGTATAAAGGCATACAGATCATTTGCCCCAAAACCCATCTCTAAAATCAAATCCACCACTGCACGCCGTGCTGTAGGGATCGCACCACCTTCCCATTTCAGAATAACAACATTACGTCTGGGACCCCCAGCAGAAGCCAGAGACCCAAGACCAGATCCTGGGGTGCTCAAAGTGGTAGCCTGTAGGGGAAAACCCCGCTTGGGAGCAGAGCTGCCAGGAGCAGAGCGTACCACCTGAGCAAAGGTAAGTTTATCAGGGCCAAGGCCCCACACTGAAGTCACAGCAGTCTGTACATTACTATTATTATTCCCTGCTTGAACGGAGTTGGTAGGACTGTCCATCACACTTGAACTGGGACCATTGTTCATCACACTGGTACTGGGATGATTTTTATCAGTCACACAAACATTCACATTCCCATCAGGAATAATCACAGTTTCTGCTGCAATATCAGCTGTCTCCTGAAGCTGTGCTGTAGAGTCCTCAGCAGCTGTGGGGCAAACAGCTTCAGCCAAAGGGGGGTTAATAGGCTCTGCTGAATCTTGTAGTTCATCTGCAGGAATGTCATTTTTTAAAAGCAAACTTTGCTGTACTGCAGCATCAGCAGGCACAGCATTGCTACACATAGGACTAGCAGCCTGACTCTCACTGGGTACATTGTCAGTATCAGTCACAGTGTTGAATGGCACAAAAATTGTTTTATCCACAATATGGGACTTGACAGGCTTTACCTTGTCAGGCACATTGTCTGTTATGTCCTCATCATTAAATGCCAGCTGATCCCCCCGCATAGGAGACTCCATTACCTGGATGGCCCTAAGCATGCCTCCTGAGTCCTGGGAAGGCATGGGGCTGCTTACCTCTCCCTGAGGGGGCAGGGGGTCAGAACTGGGGGTCTCCTCCTCCACCTCCATCTTTGTCATCCTCGCAAACCTTTTATCATTGTAAAACTTTTCCTTAAATGGCCCATCTCTTCCTTCCATGATGGACACAATGGTCTCCTGATGTTCCACCCGGACCTTGGCCAGTTGGATCTCCGGATCCATGGACCCTCGTTTCTGGCTATGCAAGCCCTCACGCTGCCTTCTCAGGCGCTTCAGCTCCGCTCTCAGTTTATAGAGCTTGTCTCTTTCCCTATTCAGGGCTTTAATCCCGGCCACCACTCTCTCCTGAATTGCCTCTGAGCCTTCATCTTCACCAGGGGCAGAAAGATCACAAGCCATGGTGTGTACAGAGGAAGGCATGTCAACCGACGGCCCAGGAGATGGCTGGGAGCTTCCAGCAGGAGAGGCCCTGCTGGCCTCCATGGCTTCCCCAGAAAGGAGCCAGGAGAGCTGGGAGAGATTTCCTCACCACTCCCCTCTCACACGGATCTGCAGCAGCTCCAGAGAGACAGCCTCCTCCTGACACACCTGTGCTCCAATGATGGGTGGGGCACTATTCCTCCCACTGACACCAATGATGGGACACTATTCCTCCCACTGACACCAATGATGGGACACTATTCCTCCCACTGACACCAATGATGGGACACTATTGATCTTTTATTAAAAGAATCAAGCAACCAATTTTATACAAAAGTAAAAAACAAAACCATAGTACAAAACTTCAACAGAAATCCAAGGAATACACATCCATGTTCAGAATATATACAATATATACATAATCCACTACCAAAATTATTTACATAAAGCAGCAGAGAGGGCCTAAGAGGCACAACCCGTCACCTATGTACGCAGCCATTTATCAAAAATTAATCCAAAAAAAATAATAATCTAGGGTGATAAGAGACAGACAGCCACACCCGGGAAAGAGACTCCTGGCAGTCAGGGAGGCTTGAAACCCCTCCACGCCTTCAACCAAGCCCCCTGACTCCACTTGTCCCTCTCGAGCACCCGAATCTTCTCCACCTCATGCAGAATGTCATACACCACCACCTGAACAGGAAGGATTTTACGCCGAATGCAGACCTGACACCGTGCGTTCCAAGTGAAATAACGGACTATTAGGCTAACTAGAAAAAGTGTATCTAAACAAAAAACCCCACCAGTATTGAATGCTCCGTACACCCACTCAGCATAACCCAGCCTGGAGAGGAAAGGGACACCGAGGGCCCGTCCCACCTGTTTGTACACCTCTATGTTAAAAGGGCAATGAAGCAGAAAATGGTCCATAGTCTCCTCCTCACCTGCACACTCCTCCCGAGGACAGCTACGATCCACCCCACTGCGGAATTTCAAATTGCCCCTAACATAGAGTCTCCCATGGAAGCACAACCAGGCCAGATCCCTGAATTTAGGGGGTACTCTGTCCAAATTAATAAGTCTTAACCCTGCCCTCAAAACTGGGCCTGGGCAATCCCTTAAGGCCAGTGGGTCATGAAAGACTTCGCTCAAGACTCGACTCATAAGGACTTTCCTCGGAACCGATCTGAGATCTTCAGCCGACAATCGCCACTGCCGTAGTAACTTCAGGCACGGAGCGACATAGGCTGGTAGCTGACCACGATGACCCCTGAGATTCTTCACTTGGCCACCTTCTTCCCAAAGTCGTAGAAAAGGCCTAAACCAAGATCTAAATATGCCTGCCCATCCAGGAGGTTCCACTGCAAGCATATTACCAATATTAAACTTGAGAAAAAGCAGTGAAAAGAAAAGAACTGGGTTGACCATACCTAAGCCACCCTCCCTCCTGGATAGATAGGTGACATTCCTCTTGATGGGGTTCAGTCTGTTCCCCCACAACATCTGGAAGAACACACTACTGACCCTAGCATAGAGAGACACTGGCAAGATGCAGACAAAGCTGACATACAAGAAGATCGGAATCAGGTAAGTCTTAATCAGATCAACCCTTTCCCTCATAGATAACTTCCATCTCTTCCAGCTGACCACCTTAGTATTGGCAATTTCCAGTCTGCCTTCCCAGTTTTTGAGGCCATAATCGCCAGGTCCAAATTCAATGCCTAAAATCTTAATTCTTTCCTGGGGCACTGGAAAGGTGTCCGGGAGATCAAACCCCTCACCTTCCTTTCCCATCCAGAAAACTTCACTCTTTTCCTGATTGATCTTGGAGCCTGATGCTTCAGAATACCGTGATGTCAGAGAGACCACCTCCTCTGCTTCATCCGCCCCAGTGACAATCACCGACACATCGTCCGCATAGGCAACAACCCTCAAAGGCGGCTCACCCGGAAGCCCCACTGGCACCCCACACAACATGCCGCTCTCTAGCCTCCTGATGAAGGGGTCGATTGCAAACACATAGAGCAGGGGACTCAGGGGACAACCCTGGCGCACCCCGGAGCCAACCTCAAAGGACTGCCCAACCCAACCATTAACAAGAGGAAAGCTCTCTGCCCCCTCATACAAGACTTTTAACCAATCGACAAAACCACCCGGCAGACCGTACTTACTAAGGAGCAACCACAGGTACTCATGGTTGACACGATCAAAAGCCTTTGCCTGATCCAATGTCAGCAAATACTTTCCCCAGCCTGCAGCCCTGCACCGCTCCAAGGCCTCCCGGACAGCTAAAACTGCTGTGAAGGTGCACCTACCCTGGACCGAACAGTGCTGATGGCGAGAAAGCAAAGACTCTGCTACTGACGATAGGCGCCAGAAAATGATCTTTGCCAGTATCTTTCCATCGACATTAAGAAGGCTGATGGGGCGCCAATTCTCAACCATCGAAGGATCTTTACCCTTTGAAAGAAGAATCACAGCTGAGTGCCTCATGGAAGGGGGAAGTACCCCCTCAGCAAGGCAACTGTTAAAAACCTCTACCAAATGTGGGGCCAGAATAGACTTAAAAGCTTTGTAAAACTCAGCCGTCAAGCCATCCGGTCCAGGTGACTTTTTGATGGCAAGCTGTTCAATTGCCCTTATCACCTCTTCAACTGTGATCTCCTCTGTCAAATTCATCAATGGGACATCTTCATCATTTAGACCTGGAGTAGAGTCCAAAAAGCTTTCCATCTTGTCACGGTCAAGCTCTTTCCTCCCAAGAAGGTCAGCATAAAAGGACCTCACGACCTCCAGAATCCCTGACCTGGACTTTGTCAAGGAACCTGTACTGTCCTTAAGGCCAACGACCGTTTTAACAGCTACACCTTGTTTGCAGTTTTGGTAAGGGTCAGGCGAGTGGTACTTCCCATAGTCCCTCTCCAGAACCAAAGAGGCATGCCGGTCATATTGACACTTCCTGAGAAGGAGTTTCACTTCGGAGATTGCCCCAGGATCTCCTCCTCTCGAGACAAGAATATCCAGCTTCCTCCGTAAACGTTGGTAGGTCATGTATTTATTAAACTGCTTTCTATTGGCTAGGCCCCTGAAGAATCCAGCAATCCTCTTTTTTGTCAGCTCCCACCACTCAGCCTTGCTGCTACAAAAGTCCAGGATGGTCACCTGAGCCTGAAAGAATTCCTCAAAGGATTGTCTAACATGTTCTTCCTTGAGTAGAGTCGAATTCAATCTCCAGATGCCCTTGCCCCTCTGAGGGGCGTCTGAAGCATTCAGGACCACAGATAGCATACAGTGATCAGAGAACTCTACTGCCTGCACCACTGGGGGTGAGAAAGCAGAGGTCTCCTTCAAAAAAAACCTATCTATTCTACTCTGACTATTACCTCGATGAAAGGTGAACCCAGTGTCATCCGGGAGGTGCTTAATGTGCACATCCACAAGACCAGCATCCCTAACCATACTATTTAAAAAAACGCTATCATATCCCAGCCTGTCCTTGAAGTCCTTCCTGTCCTTGGGCCTAGTTACTGTATTAAAGTCACCTCCAAAGACCACTTGCCGGGATGTAAAAAGAAATGGCTTGATCCTTGTAAAAAGGCATTTCCTGTCCCACTTTGTGTGCGGTCCATAAACATTAATTAGGCGCAGGTCCTGCCCTCCTACAAGGACGTCTAAGACCATACATCTCCCAATCTCCACCTCAATAACCCGCCGGACAGTTACCATGCCGGTTTTAAACAACACCGCCACACCGCCGTAAGGCTCGGCCGCAAGAGACCAGTAAGATGGACCATACCTCCACTCTCTCTTGGCCATATGAATATCTGCCAAGGAGGTGAGCCTAGTCTCTTGCAAAAATAAAATTTCAGCATCTAATTGGCTGAACAAAAAGAAGGCCATAGAACGAGCTCTTACTGACTTAATGCTGGCGACATTTATTGTCACCACTTTTAACGGAGGGGGAACCGCCATTTGGGTTATTGGGTGGTTTGCTTCTTAGCTCCCCTCTGCTGCTCATCACCAGAAGCCTCTCTCTTTCTTGAGGCCGCCTCAAACTCCATTTCGGAATCAGAACTTCGCTCCGAAGAAGCTCCAGATGAAGAGATATCCCAATTAGAGGACCTATACCGGTTGGAGACAGGCACTGGAGCCTGTTCTGTCCTCACCACCTGCTTCTTCCGCTTCCCAACCTTCCTTCTCTCCTCCAGGTACTGCAGGTCAGCTTCAGAGATGCCCTCATCTATTACTTTTTTCTGTGAAGTCTTTACAAAAGACTTCTTCACAGAGGAAGAAGCAACCTTTTTAGTACCCACTACTACTGCTGGTGGGGGGGGTGCTCCCTTTGAATCAGACTTAGGAGGGGTAGACTCCTGGGGGGTAACTGACTCAGGGGGCACAGACTTGGAAGGTTCTGACACAAGAGGAGAGGGTACAGTAGGCTGGGGGGAGACAGATACAGATACAGAAGGAATACTTACAGACACATGAGGGGTGGCCACAGGAACTGGAGAGGGATCCTGAGCAGGACCAGGGGAGTCGGTCACCGCAGAGGAGGATGGTACACCAGGGGCCTCACCCTCCATCCTGTCCAGCCTTGACATGTCATCAATTACCTCCTTCTCCATATTGTGCCAGGCTTCAGAACATCTGCTGTAGGGGTGGCCAAGGCGCAGGCACAGGTTGCACCTGATCATTTCGGTGCAGTCCTTAGCCATATGACCCTGACCCCGACACACTGAACATATCAAGGCTGAACAGGAGGAACTCAAATGCCCCTTTTCTCCACAGCGGTGACACAGCTTCGGCTGACCAGGGTAAAAAACAGTCATCCTATCCCTCCCTATAAAAGCTGAGGAGGGCAGGTGACGGACAACATTCCCATCCCTGGCCAACCTGACTGTAACTGACCAACCCCCAGTCCAGATGTTACGCTCATCAAGGATTTTATTGGGCTTGGTCAAAACCTCCCCATAGTTCCTTAACCAAACCTCTAGATCCCGGGCAGGGACACTCTCATTAGTGAGGATAATTGTGATTTTTTTTACTGTAGACCTCTGAGAAACTGCAACTGGGGCCAGACCTTCCCATTCAGGTCTTGACCTGCACCGAGCCTCATATCTCTCCCAGAACAGGTCAAGACCCTCTGGCCTGGTGAAGCTAACTGTATAATCCCGTGTCCCAGCTACATGTATAAAGGCATACAGATCATTTGCCCCAAAACCCATCTCCAAAATCAAATCCACCACTGCACGCCGTGCTGGAGGGATCGCACCACCTTCCCATTTCAGAATAACAACATTACGTCTGGGACCCCCAGCAGAAGCCAGAGACCCAAGACCAGATCCTGGGGTGCTCAAAGTGGTAGCCTGTAGGAGAAAACCCCGCTTGGGGGCAGAGCTACCAGGAGCAGAGCGTACCACCTGAGCAAAGGTAAGTTTATCAGGGCCAAGGCCCCACACTGAAGTCACAGCAGTCTGTACATTACTATTATTATTCACTGCTTGAACGGAGTTGGTAGGACTGTCCATCACACTTGAACTGGGACCATTGTTCATCACACTGGTGCTGGGATGATTTTTATCAGTCACACAAAACTTCACATTCCCATCAGGAATAATCACAGTTTCTGCTGCAATATCAGCTGTCTCCTGAAGCTGTGCTGTAGAGTCCTCAGCAGCTGTGGGGCAAACAGCTTCAGCCAAAGGGGGGTTAATAGGCTCTGCTGAATTTTGTAGTTCATCTGCAGTAATGTCATTTTTTAAAAGCAAACTTTGCTGTACTGCAGCATCAGCAGGCACAGCATTGCTACAGATAGGACTAGCAGCCTGACTCTCACTGGGTACATTGTCAGTATCAGTCACAGTGTTGAATGGCACAAAAATTGTTTTATTCACAATATGGGACTTGACAGGCTTTACCTTGTCCAGCACATTGTCTGTAATGTCCTCATCATTAAATGCCAGCTGATCCCCCCGCATAGGAGACTCCATTACCTGGATGGCCCTGAGCATGCCTCCTGAGTCCTGGGAAGGCATGGGGCTGCTTACCTCTACCTGAGGGGGCAGGGGGTCAGAACTGGGGGTCTCCTCCTCCACCTCCATCTTTGTCATCCTCGCAAATCTTTTCTCATTACAAAACTTTTCTTTAAATGGCCCATCTCTGCCTTCCATCATGGCCACAATGGTCTCCTGGTGTTCCACCCGAACCTTGGCCAGTTGGATCTCCGGATTCATGGATCCACGTTTCTGGCTATGCAAGCCCTCACGTTGCCTTCTCAGGCGCTTCAGCTCCGCTCTGAGTTTGTAGAGCTTGTCTCTTTCCCTATTCAGGACCTTAATCCCAGCCACCACTCGCTCCCGGATGGCCCCGGAACCTTCATCCTCACCAGGGGTAGAGAGATCACCAACCATGGGTTGTATAGGGGCAGGTATGTTACCTGATGGCCCAGGAGATGGCTGTGAGCTTCCAGCAGGAGAGGCCCTGCTGGCCTCCATGGCTTCCCCAGAAAGGGGCCAGGAGAGCTGGGATAGATTTCCGCACCAGTCCCCTCTCACACGGATCTGCAGCAGCTCCAGAGAGACAGCCTCCTCCTGACACACCTGTGCTCCAATGATGGGTGGGGCACTATTCCTTCCACTGACATCAATGATTGGGCACTATTCCTCCCACTGACACCAACGATGGGACACTATTCCTCCCACTGATACCAATGATGGGACACTATTCCTCCCACTGATACCAATGATGGGACACTATTCCTCCCAATGATACCAATGATGGTGCACTATTCCTCTCACTGATACCAATGATGGGGCTCTATTCCTCCCACTGATACCAATTATGGGGCACTATTCCTCCAACTGACACCAATGATGGGGCACTATTGCCCCCACTGATACCAATGATGGGGCACTATTCCCTCTACTGATACCAATGACTGGGCACTATTCCTTCCACTGACACCAATGATGGGGACACTATTCCACTACTGATACCAATGATGGGACATTATTCTACCCACTGACACCAATGATGGGGCACTATTCCACCCACTGATGGGGCACTATTCCACCCACTGACACCAATGATGGGGCACTATTCCACCCACTGACACCAATGATGGGGCACTAGTCCTCCCACTGACACCAATGATGGGGCACTAGTCCTCCCAATGATAACAACAATGGGACACGATTCCTCCCACTGACACCAATGATGGGGCACTATTCCTCCCACTGACACCAATGATGGGGCACTATTCCACCCACTGACACCAATGATGGGGCACTAGTCCTCCCAATGATAACAACAATGGGACACGATTCCTCCCACTGACACCAATGATGGGGCACTAGTCCTCCCAATGATAACAACAATGGGACACGATTCCTCCCACTGACACCAATGATGGGGCACTAGTCCTCCCAATGATAACAACAATGGGACACGATTCCTCCCACTGACACCAATGATGGGGCACTATTCCTCCCACTGACACCAATGATGGGACACTATTCCTCCCACTGATACCAATGATGGGGCACTATTCCTCCCACTGATACCAATGATGGGGCATTATTCCTCCCACTGACACCAATGATGGGACACTATTCCTCCCACTGATACCAATGATGGGGCACTATTCCTCCCACTGATACTAATGATGGGGCACTATTCCTCCCACTGATACCAATGATGGGGCATTATTCCTCCCACCAAAGATGTGGCATATTCTATTTCTGTTGGCCACAGTCCGGCCCGCCTAATGTCTGAAGGACAATAAACTGGCCCCTTGTTTAGAAAGTTTGGAGACCCCTGTTCTAGAAAATTATCATTCAGCCTCTATTACCTTCAATTGGGTTCAAACTTGGCACCCAAACTTTGGTAATGTTCCAGATTTGTTCGGATTGTTACTACTTGTCTAGTGGCCAATCTCTGCATGTATTGCAGTCAATGACAGCGCATGCTATTGTTTCATTTTGATATACAATACATACTGTATAATAAATAAAGACTTGACTGCACATTTCCATGTTTCTATATATGAAGCACAAAGCACAGTTCCTCTACTGTACAGCAGCCTTGGCTGGCGAGGAACTACAAATCCCAGCATGCCAGGATTTCAGCCCCTTAAAGTGGTTGTAAACCCTTCCGCATACCCAGTGAAGTCCGAAATGTATACAGCTTGCCTGAGCTTTCAGAAAGCAGGGGGCGGGGAGCTGACGTTTCAGTGAGGAGAGCTCTGAGAGCTGATTGGAAGGAAGGGGCACACCCCCGCTCACACAGGAACAGAGCTGAGTGCTGGAAACATCCCCTCCCCTGTCACCATTTTTCGCTTGGTGTCAGGAAAAGCGGTCAGAAGTGACTCATGCACATAGGCGTGCCCACGGGGTGTGTCAGGCGTGCCTGGGCCCACCCTAATCACCCTGTGTGGTGCAGATTCCTCCTGTTTAAACCCCTAATATTTTACCAAGGTCCCCTAACGGGGTTTCTAAAAAAAATTGTAAAAAATAATAATACAAATAAAAAACTACTAACACCATCTATTGCCCTACTGACACCATCAGTATATATACCCATGTGTATTTGAGCTTTGAGGTGCACACCCTAATGCAATAGGCTGTGCACCCCCCCCCCCCCCCCCGTGTTCATGCTGATAGCAGAGGAAGGAGGCAGCAGAAAGAAATGACATTCAGTGATCTGGAGCCAGACGAGTGCACACTACGATGGATATTCTTTGTTCAGATTTCATGTCTGAGGTTTACAACCACTTTAAAGGCAGAATTTTGCCATCTCTTCCATCATGTGATTCTCTCTGATCTGGTGTGATGCAGAATATTCTGTACAGGACCCAAAGATCTCTTCCCGTCTCCTGCGCTTGGATGATGGGCTGACATAACCGCCGCTGTGCTCATCTCCGTTCTGCTGGGACCGCCAATAAAAAAAGAGATCTGACAAGAAAATATCTCCGGTAAAAATGCATGCAAAAAAAAAAACAATACCAGCCTTGTGTGACTGCAAATACCCAATTTTAGGCTGCACAATGTATCCAATGTCACTGAAACGCAGGGGCGGACTGACCATTCGGGCACTCGGGCACTGCCCGAGGGCCCCATGCCACTAAGGGGCCCCATCAGGGTTGCCAGCCTCAATAAAACCAGGGACAGTATGTAAAAATCTGTGTTTTTTTAAAAATCCCAAGATTATAGCTGCCCCGCCTCTCCAGTACCTTTTCAGTGTGTGTATGTGTATTCTGTGTGTGTATACTGTGTGTGTATACTGTATGTGTGTGTGTGTATACTTTGTGGCCCCAAAATCTATTGCCTGGGGGCCCCATAATCTCCTATTGCCCGGGGGCCCCATAATTTTCTCCTATTGCCTGGGGGCCCCATAATCTTCTCCTATTGCCTGGGGGCACCATAATCTCTTATTGCCAAGGGGCCCCATAATCTTCTCCTATTGCCTGGGGGCCCCATAATCTCCTTGTCACGGACAAATACTCACCGAGGCCGAGATGCCGAGAGCGGCTCGCCCTTACGACCACGCGCACCCAGACCCCCGAGATGGGTACAGGAGGCTGAGGGCACACGGAGGCACGGGCTTCCGGGAGGATAGTAGGCTCCGGAGCTGGAAGCGGGTGTCCTGGGATCCATAGGGAGCAGGGCTGAAAACACAAGCAGAGGTTAGGGTACAAGCAGGTGATAATCAGGGTATCACAAGATCCAGCAGTGCCGTGGTTAAGCTGGCCAGGGTTTGGTGCACAGATCAGGCAGCTAGAATCAATATAGTCCGGCAGAGTGGTAATTAAACAGGCCAGGGGTTTGGTACACAGGTCAAGCAGGTTATTGGTAGGATTGTCCAGCAGAGTAGTGGTTAAACAGGCCAGGGGTTTGGTACACAGGTCAAGCAGGTTATTGGTAGGATTGTCCAGCAGAGTAGTGGTTAAACAGGCCAGGGGTATGGTACACAGATCAGGCAGCAGCACAAAGGGATAATCCGGGAGAGTAGTAGTTAAACAAGCCAGCAGGGGTTCGGTACACAGATCAGGCAAAGTACAGGGTAAACACAGGCTCAGGGAACAGGGAGAGCTGACGACAAACCAGCAACCCGACTGGGCGCTGGAGCCGTCAGATATAGTCCCCCTGCCCGGCGAGCGCGTCAGTGTGACGCGCTACCGGGCACCCGCACGGGCTACGGCGCGCACACGGGGACCGCCGTGCACCCGCGCGCGCCGCACCATCAGGCCGCGGACGGGTGTGCGGCGAAGTGCTCGTCCCGTGCGCATGCGCACCGGAGCCCGGCGAGCGGAGACGCTCCTTGGCTCCTGACAGTGCCCCCCTCCTAAGGGCGGACACTGGACGCCAAGGCTGGTCATCAGTTCCGGATGATCTTGATGAAACTTTCGAATTAACTGTGGAGCGTGCAGATTCCTGGCGGGCTCCCAGGAATTATCTTCGGGGGGGTACCCCTTCCATTGAATCAGGTACTGTAGCTGTCTGCCCCTCTTTCTGCAACCAAGAATGGATTCCACTTCGAATTCAGTCTCGCCATCGATTCTGACTGGCGGAGGAGGGGGTTCTCCTCTTCCCGGAAAAGGACTGGGCACCACAGGCTTCAATAGTGACACATGAAAAACGGGGTGAATCCGGTATGTCTTGGGAAGTGTCAATTCAACAGCCACAGGGTTGATAATCTTCCTGACTTGAAAAGGCCCTATGAATTTAGGCCCGAGCTTTCGAGATGGCAGCGGTAATCTCAGATTAACGGTGGACAGCCAGACCTCGTCTCCTACATCAAATTTTGGGTTTGCCTTTCTGCCCCGGTCGTACTGTCTCTTGTAGTCCTCCTGGGTTTTGCGTAGTGTGTCTTGTATTTTTTGAACGTTAGCTTGTAGTGAATTTATCCTATCCTGGACTGCAGGAACTGCCGTTTCGGGGATGTTGTTAGCGAAGGATGTGGGATGGAACCCACAATTGATCCAGAAAGGGGTCTGGTTGGTGGAGGCATGGATAGAATTATTGTACGCAAATTCAGCGTAGGAGAGGAGGCTTGCCCAATCATCCTGGGATCCCGAGCAGAAGCAGCGGAGGTATTGCTCTAGCGTCTGATTGGTCCTCTCTGTCTGGCCATTGCTCTGGGGATGATAAGCCGAAGAAAGACAAATGTTGATACCCAAGGCCTTGCATAGTTCCCTCCAGAATTTGGACGTGAACTGGACGCCTCTGTCCGACACGATGCTCCTTGGTATCCCATGGAGCCTAACAACCTCCTTAAGAAAGATGTTGGCCGTGTCTACGGCAGAGGGAGTACCCCTCATGGGCAGAAAGTGAGCCATTTTGGAAAGGCGGTCGACAACAACAAGGATGGTGGAGAAACTCTCTGAGCTGGGTAGATCTACGATGAAGTCCATGGAGACATCAGCCCATGGTCGTTCCGGAATGGGCAAAGGTCTGAGCAGACCCCAGGATTTGGTGTTTTGGCCCTTGTTTCTCTGACACAGGGAACAGGAAGCCACATATTCTTTACAATCCCTTCTCCATCCTGGCCACCAAAAAGAACGAGAAAGGAGTTCAGCCGTCTTCTTATTCCCAAAATGTCCTGCCATCTTATGATCATGACACATCTGAAGGGTTAAGGGCCGAGTCACTTGTGGTACAAATATTTTTCCCTTAATCCAGAAAAGATCTTCGTATCTTCTCAGGGAATGCACAGTTGGTTCTGTACAAGCGCCTGATGAAGATTTGATGGAGGATATCAAGTCTGCTTGAGTTAGTCCGAGAAAATTTTGAGGAGAGAGGATCGTGCTGGGTGTTGGTATTTGGGAGTCTGCAGAAAACATCCGTGAAAGAGCATCAGCCTTCCCGTTCTTCGCCCCCGGTCTGTACGCTATATGGAAATTAAAGCGGGAGAAGAAAAGTGCCCAACGGGCTTGGCGGGGTTTTAAGCGTCTTGCTGTTCTGAGGTACTCGAGATTCTTGTGATCCGTAAAGATCATCACCGGATGAACTGCCCCCTCCAGCAGGTACCTCCATTCCTCCAAAGCAAACTTTATAGCCAGAAGCTCTCTGTCACCCACGTCGTAATTGAGTTCCGGTGGGCTGAGTTTCCGAGAAGCGAAAGCTACTGGGTGTAGAATGGCCTTTGGTCCCTGTCTCTGGGAAAGAATTGCTCCGGTTGCGATTTCCGATGCGTCTACCTCCAGTATGAAGGGCTGAGTCGGGTCAGGATGGCAGAGGATTGGAGCGGAACTGAATAGTTCTTTTAACTTAAGGAAAGCCTCTTGAGCCGCTGTGGACCACTGAAAAGATTGATGCTGCCGAGTTAATTGGGTAATAGGTGCCACAATGGCCGAGAATCCTACGATAAATTTCCGATAGAAATTGGCAAATCCTATAAACCTCTGTACTCCTTTTTTATTAGATGGAGCTGGCCATTCCTGAATTGCCTGAATCTTCTGAGGGTCCATGGCAACCCCATTGGTAGAGAGTATGAACCCCAAGAATTGTATGGTGGATCTCTCAAATTCACATTTTTCGGCTTTCAGGTATAGCTTGTGTTGTAGCAGAATAGCAAGAACCGTTTTAACGTGCCTTCTGTGCATCTCTAGCGTAGGGGAGAAAATAAGGATATCGTCCAGATATACCACGAGAAAGTCATCTAGATATTGTCGAAATATATCATTCACTAGATGTTGGAAGGTGGCTGGGGCGTTGCAGAGACCGAATGGCATCACTAAATACTCAAAGTGACCGAATCTAGATCTAAAGGCCGTCTTCCATTCGTCTCCCGCCCTGATCCTGACTAGATTGTAAGCCCCTCGGAGGTCGAGTTTAGAGAACACCTTGGCTGATCGGGACCTCTGGAACAATTCAGGGATGAGCGGTAACGGGTACCGGTTCTTAATTGTAATGTTGTTTAGTTGTCGATAGTCTACGCAGGGTCTCAGGGTACCATCTTTTTTCCCGACGAAAAAGATACCCGCTCCGGCGGGTGAGGATGAAGGGCGGATGAAACCCTTCTCAAGATTTTCGTCTATGTACTGCTTCAGGACCTCCAACTCGGTTTCAGACAGGGGAAATATCCGGCCAAACGGAATCTCAGATCCAGGAAGAAGGTCAATTGGACAGTCGTAGGCCCTGTGAGGTGGTAGGCGGTCAGCCATTTGTTTGCTAAAAACTTCTTGAAACTCGAGATACTCGGAGGGGACGTGTTGAAGATTGCCTGGTGGTACCGCCATTGTGGCACAGACTTTGGAATCCGGGAGCAGGCAGTGCTGAGAGCAATACTGCGAAGAGAAGGATACCGACTTGGTGCTCCATTTGATTAGTGGATCGTGAGCTTGTAGCCATGGTAGGCCAAGTATGATGGGGAAGATTGGTGAACGGATTAGGTCAAGCCGTAAGAACTCCCGGTGGCCGTAGTCTGTGACTACTGGAATAGGTTGGGTCTCCTGGGTGATGGGACCAGAGCAAGGAAGGGATCCGTCGGCCAAATGTATTTGTAAATTCTGCTCTTTGGTTTGTAGAGGGATCTTCAATCTGTGTGCCAAGGTGGAATCTATGAAACAGCTGCAGGCCCCGGAATCAACGATGGCCTGCAGGCGAGTCTCCCTTTCCGGAAGCTGTAGAGAAACAAACAACATCACATAAGCCTTGGGAATGTTATTGTTTGGAAAGTTCAATACGTTTGATTGAGGGAACTTACTAGGCCTGATCGGACAGCTGCGTAGGAAGTGTCCGGTTCCTCCGCAATAGAGGCAAAGGTTAGACTGCCGCCTGCGTTGCTTCTCTTCGGAGGTTAACGGACCTCGGACCAGGCCGAGCTGCATTGGTTCGGCCTCAGGGACCGATGCAGTGGGAACTGAAGATGAATTTGAGGGTACAGTGGAGTGAGGTCTTGGTGACGCCCAGACAGGGCGAGGCAGCTGAAACCGTTCTGAGCGCCGCTCCCGAAGACGCCGGTCGAGCTTGGTAGCTGCTTCAATGAGTTCTTCTAGGGAAGCAGGAGTCTCCATCCTGGCTAACTCATCTTTGAGTAATTCAGACAAGTCTTGACGGTATTGATAACGTAAGGCCGGCTCATTCCAGTTTGTGTCGGCCGCCCATTTACGGAACTCCACTGTATAGTCCTCAATAGGTCTTCTCCCTTGGGACAGGTGGTGCAAGATAGCTTCGGCTGTGGCCATGCGTTGCGGATCATCGTAGAGCTGGGTCATGCTCTCAAAGAAGGCCTCAATAGTGTTCAGGGCAGGATTGCTCTGTTCCATCAGGCTGTGGGCCCACGCCTGGGGTTCTTCGGATAGCAGGGAAATCACAAACCCCACTTTGACGATTTCTGAGGAGAAGGTTCTCGGCTGTAGAGCGAAGTAGAGGGAACATGCGTTTTTAAAAGCCCTAAACTTCTTGCGGTCTCCCGAGAACCGTTCAGGTGTAGGGACCCTGGGCTCAGGAAGAGCCATGACCACAGTGGGGTTGGCCGGAGCTTGGGGAAGTGGACCCCCACCGCTGGGTGCAGGAGCTGCGGCTGCGGAAGGTAGTAACCCGGTGATCTGCTGCAGACAGTTATCAATTTGTGTATAACCTTCTTGTAACTTCTGTACGGAGTCCGCAAGGGTAGATACTTGTTGACACAGGATCTCCAGAGGAGAGCGCGCTCTGTCGGCCTCAGACATCTGGCTGGTTTGTACTGTCACGGACAAATACTCACCGAGGCCGAGATGCCGAGAGCAGCTCACCCTTACGACCACGCGCACCCAGACCCCCGAGATGGGTACAGGAGGCTGAGGGCACGCGGAGGCACGGGCTTCCGGGAGGATAGTAGGCTCTGGAGCTGGAAGCGGGTGTCCTGGGATCCGTAGGGAGCAGGGCTGAAAACACAAGCAGAGGTTAGGGTACAAGCAGGTGATAATCAGGGTATCACAAGATCCAGCAGTGCTGTGGTTAAGCTGGCCAGGGTTTGGTGCACAGATCAGGCAGCTAGAATCAATAAAGTCCGGCAGAGTGGTAATTAAACAGGCCAGGGGTTTGGTACACAGGTCAAGCAGGTTATTGGTAGGATTGCCCAGCAGAGTAGTGGTTAAACAGGCCAGGGGTTTGGTACACAGGTCAAGCAGGTTATTGGTAGGATTGTCCAGCAGAGTAGTGGTTAAACAGGCCAGGGGTATGGTACTCAGATCAGGCAGCAGCACAAAGGGATAATCCGGGAGAGTAGTAGTTAAACAAGCCAGCAGGGGTTCGGTACACAGATCAGGCAGCAGCACAAAGGGATAATCCGGGAGAGTAGTAGTTAAACAAGCCAGCAGGGGTTCGGTACACAGATCAGGCAAAGTACAGGGTAAACACAGGCTCAGGGAACAGGGAGAGCTGACGACAAACCAGCAACCCGACTGGGCGCTGGAGCCGTCAGATATAGTCCCCCTGCCCGGCGAGCGCGTCAGTGTGACGCGCTACCGGGCACCCGCACGGGCTACGGCGCGCACACGGGGACCGCCGTGCACCCGCGCGCGCCGCACCATCAGGCCGCGGACGGGTGTGCGGCGAAGTGCTCATCCCGTGCGCATGCGCACCGGAGCCCGGCGAGCGGAGACGCTCCCTGGCTCCTGACACTCCTATTGCCCGGGGGGCCCCATAATCTTCTCCTATTGCCCGGGGGGCCCCATAATCTCTTATTGCCAAGGAGCCCCATAATCTTCTCCTATTGCCTGGGGGCCCCATAATCTTCTCCTATTGCCCGGGGGCCCCATAATCTCCTATTGCCAGGGGGCCCCATATTCTTCTCCTATTGCCTGGGGGCCCCATAATCTCCTATTGCCCGGGGGGGGCCCATAATCTTCTCCTATTGCCCGGGGGCCCCAAAATATTCTCCTATTGCCCGGGGGGGCCCCATAATCTCTTATTGTCCGGGGGCCCCATACTGTAAATTGTCAGTCCGCACCTGCTGAAACGTCATCTATTCACAGTCATGAATAAGAAACAACTATGTCTTCCCTGACTACGAATTATGGTGTGGACATCAACTCTCAGCAATGCAGCTAAAAACTTCATACATGTTGGCTTGGGAGAGGGGCCTATCAAGCGAATGGAGTTTGGAGGTCTGGCATAAAACATACTTTCGATCATTCAAAGGGATTCTCAATATCTCCCTAATAGAAGTGTAGCGCTGGCAGGGGCGTTGCTAGGTCTACAAAAGATCTGGGACTAGAGCCCATAGCAGCGTAGTAAAGAATGTCATACGCTTGGGCGGGCATACACATGTATATACAGTAATATATGTGTGTGTGTATATATCCCCAGAGAGCCCCCCACTTACATCAGGGTTCCCGGAGAGCCCCCCACTTACATTAGGGTCCCCAGAGAGCCTCCCCCTTAAAATCAGGGTCCCCAGAGAGCCTCCTCCTTGCATCAGGGTCCCCAGAGAGCCTCCTCCTTGCATCAGGGTCCCCAGAGGGCCTCCCCTCCCCTTGGGGGCACCTGCAGAGACTCGGGGCTATAGGCCCCAGATTCTGGGCTATAGCCCCAATAGCCACCCTCTAGCGACACCACTGAGCACTGGTATTTTTAATACAGACGCTATAAGTAAAAATTTAGTTGTCTGAGGCTGTAGTTTAGCTCAGACTGCAATTATTGTAAATTCTGGTTCTGTTTCAGCTTGGCTGGTTGCATGGTTTCTCCCCTTTGGCCTAGGGATGGCAACCTATTATTTCGGCCAAGGTTGGAAATTGCAACAAGCTGGGTGTATTGAGTGCCTCATTGCCCGAAAAACAGTCGGTGGGTGTGGTCTGCCTGCTGTGCCTTCTGGGAGGAGGGTACTTAAGGGGCAGACCCCGTGACACGGAGTACTTTCGACCTGATGGCCCTCCTGGCCCAAGGTGTGTCGCTGCCGCCAAATTGTCTCGGGGCGCCGGCTGGCCTGAGGCGTCGTTGCTGAAGGTAGGCCCAAAAGTCTTGGGGCCTACCGATCCAGGGATGGTCCTGTGCTGTCTTGCCTGCGGGAGGAAGCCAAGCCAGGGAGCCTGTGATCGGGAGCAGAGATCAGTGATGCGTCACACATAGCCACGCCCCCCCCCACAGTTAGAAACATTCCCCAGGACATACTTAACCCCTACAGCGCCACCTAGTGGTTAACCCCTTCACTGCCCGTGTCATTTACACAGGAATCAGGGCATTTGTATAGCACTGATTGCTGTATAAATGCCAAGGGTCCCAAAAATGTGTCAAACATGTCAGATGTGTCCGCCATAATGTCGCAGTCATGATAATAATCGCTGATCGCCGCCATTACTAGTAGAAAAAAAAATATTTATAAAATGCCATAAAACTATCCCCTATTTTGTAAACGCTATAACTTTTGCGCAAACCAATCAATAAACGCTTATTGCGATTTTTTTTTTACCAAAAATATGTAGAAGAATACGTATCGGCCTAAACTGAGGGAAAAAAATGTTTTTTTAAATATTTTTTGGGGATATTTATTATAGCAAAAAGTAAAAAATAATGCGTTTTTTTTTTTTTCAAAATTGACGCAATGTTTTTGTTTACAGCGCAAAAAAGGCGATCAAATACCACCAAAAGAAAGCTCTACTTGTGGGAAAAAAAGGACGTCAATTTTGTTTGGGAGCCACGCCGCATGACCGCGCAATTGTCAGTTAAAGCAGCGCAGTGCCGAATCGCAAAAAAAGTGCTCTGGTTCAGGAAGAGGGTCAATTTTTCCAGGGCTGAAGCGGTTAACATATTTCCTAGTATATGTACCTTAAAAATCCCACACCTATGCCAATACTTTCTGAATTCAGGGATGTGGTGCTAACTCCAGTGGTTTTGTCCGTGGTTAAGAAACTATCCTCCATTTTTTTTTCTTTGCTTTTTAATGTTTTTTTTTTTTTGTTGTGTTTTTTGTTTGGGGGGGGGGGGTGTTTTTTTCTTTTTTTTATTGTTTGTTTTTTTTTTTTGTTTTTTTTTTTTTTTTCCGTTAACTTTGTTGTCTGACTATAGATCTATGTTTATCCCAAGCATGTTTGAAGCCATTTACTGTTGACTGTCTCACTACCTCTGCTGGTAGTTTATTTCAAGCATCAACTACCCTTTCAGTAAAATAAATATGTGTTTGATAAATAACTGTGCAAATCTACAAACAAATAAAATATATATATATATATATATATATATATATATATATATATATATATATATTTTATGTCATATATATATATATATATATATATATATATATATACATATATATATATTTATTTATTTATTTATATATATATATATATATTTATATATTTATAATATATATGACATAAAAATTGCATCTACCACCATTTTATTCTCCAGGGTCTCTCTTTCAGAATATACGTTTTTTTTTTTTTTGTTGTTTTTTTTTGGGAGGGTGGGTGCTTTACATTATTTTCTATCAAAAGATGCAGATTTAAACATGTGTGCAAAGAAAAATGAAAACATTTCCCCGGTGGATGAGTGGTTAAGTCCGGCGTCCTTTAACGCATGTGAATCTATGGGTGAGAGTGCTGCAATGCTATTCATGCAGCTTTATATTTGAGATAATCATCCCCCTTGTCCACGGTAATCAGACCTTTTTGTGAATGTTCGCGTTATTCATCTGAACGACCCCGGCTGCTTATCGATAATTTGCTGCTTAATATAACTCTTTCAGTTCGGGGTCACTTTGACATCAGGTTTGCCAAAAGAGAAAAAAAAAAAAAAAGAAGCCCTTTCAGAAACCTAGTGGGGGCTAAATTATGGGGGAGTCGCTTGTACTTTTTAATAAATCTCGTAACCTGCAAAAATAATGAAACACCTCCACGTGAATCGTGGGCCGGAGAAACGTTCTCTCTCCGCTACGATCGACGCGGCCAAAGTGCTGCCAGTAATGACTCCTTTCCACACATTGCATAGAAATTATCAGCAATTTGTTTTTTGCTAAATTGTAACAACAAGCTGAAAAATAAAACCAAGATTGGACGCCCTGTCCTAAAGTAATGATGGAAACGTTTTGGGGTCAGTTTTATTTTATTTTTACTGAAAAAAAGGTGAAATATCATCAGTAATACTCTAATAATAATCTACAATAGAAAAAAAAAACACAAAATCCAAAACCACTTATCATAAATTAATATATAGTATATAATATATATATATATATATATATATATATATATATATATATATATATATATATATATATATATATATATATATATATATATATATATGTATATGTATATATATATATATGCTTTTTAACTTTTGTTTTTATTATTTATCTTCACTGCTATCACAAACCTAACAAGGGGCACACTTTGAGAGCCCCATAAAAAGTGATCGGACCACCCAGATCACTTTTATTGAAAATCCCTTGGCCCTATGCTGAGCTTTTTATATCCGGTGTTTATGAGGGGGGGCGGGTGGGTGTTGGGGTGCTTTAAAAATGTTTTTATTATTTGAATTTATTTTATATATATATTTTTTTTTACACTTTTAAACTTGATTGCTATCACAAAGGGGTACACTTTGAGAGCCCCATCAGGCCACCCAGATCGCTTTTATTGAAAAGCCCTTTGCCCTATGCTGAGCTTTTCATATGCGGTGTGTACAGGGGGGGTGCTTTAATTTTTTGTAATTATTTTTATTTATTTTATACAATTTTTTTTTTTTTTACACTTTTTAATGTGTTCAGTTTTATATGAGGTATGTACAGGGGTAATGGGGGTGCTTTAAAAAATATATATGTTTATTTTTCTTTATTTTTTATAATTCTTATTCTTTTTATACTTTTTAACTGTTTTTTAATTTAACTTTATTGCTATAACAAGGGGGCAATCAAGGGGCGCACTGTTGAGAGCCCCATAAAAGTAATTGGGCCACCTAGACCACTTTTATTGAAAAGCCCTTTGTCCTATACTGAGCTTTTAATTGGGGGTGTGTACAGATGGGGTGGGTGTTCTTTAATTTTTTGTAATTATTTTTATGTATTTTATAAAATCCTTTTTTTTTTTTTTTTACATTTTTTAACTTTTTTTTTTATTTTTTGTCCTTTAACTTTATTGCTGTCAAAGGGGACTAACAAGAGGTGCACTTTGAGAACCCCATAAAAGTGATCAGGCCACCCTTTGCCCTATGCTGAGCTTTTTTTATATGGGGTGTGTACAGTGATGATGGGGGTGCTTTAACCACTTCAGCCCTGGAAGGATTTACCCCCTTCCTGACCAAAGAACTTTTTGCGATACGGCACTGCGTCACTTTAACTGACAATTGCGCGGTCGTGCGACGTTACACCCAAACAAAATTGAAGTCCTTTTTTTTCCCACAAATGGAGCTTTCTTTTGTTGGTATTTGATCACCTCTGCGGTTTTTATTTTTTGCGCTATAAACATAAAAAGCGACAATTTTTTTAAAAAAAAGCAATATTTTTAACTTTTTGCTATAATAAATATCCCCAAAAAATATATAAAAAAAAAATCTCTTTCTCAGTTTAGGCAGATATGTATTCTTCTTCTACATAAAAAAAATCACAATAAGCTTGCTTTGTGCAAAATTTATAGTGTCTACAAAATAGGGGATAGATTTATGGCATTTTTATTATTATTTTTTTTTAGTAGTAATGGCGGCGATCTGCGATTTTTATCATGGCTGCGACATTATGGCGGACACATCGGACACTTTTGACACTATTTTGGGACCACTGTCATTTATACAGCGATCAGTGCTATAACAATGCACTGATTACTGTGTAAATGACACTGGCAAGGAAGGGGTTAACATTAGGGGGGCGATCAAGGGGTTAAGTGTGTCCTAGGGAGTGATTCTAACTGTGGGGGGGGGATGGGCTACCTAGGACATGACAGCGATCACTGCTCCCAATGATGGGGAGCAGTAGATCTCTGTCATGTTGCTAGGCAGAACAGGGAAATGCCTTGTTTCCTACCGCTCTGTGACAAGATCGCGGGCCCCTGGCGGACATCGAGTCCGCTCACAGAGCGCGCGTGCCCACTATGCCACGATTTAAAGGGGACATACCTGTACGCCCATTTGCCCAGCCGTGCCGACGTATATCGTCGTGCGCTGGTTGGCTTATGGTTAAACATTTTTCTAATTAATTGTATTTATTTTCATTTCCATAATATTTTATTAGAAGTATTCACAGATACAAGAATATGTACACAAATGTTACATGGGCCCACCGGCCTGAAGAAACGTTTGAGTTCCATAGTCATTAGAGTGATTAAATGTTTTATGCGGGGAGAATGCAGAACAGAACAGAAACGATGTGTAAATATTCGGAAGTCGCATACAATATAGAGTATACATGAGATTTGTATCATATAGGCCTATGAATCCCGCTTCTATAGAGAAGTCAGAATCCTAATGGTATCGATTCTGGTGTGAGTTGGGCTGACTTCTTGAGATCGGCTGAGTTGGATAGATTTTAGGTTTTACTAGGATAATGTGGGGGTGTAGTTTGCTAGAGTGGCTAGTGCCCTAGGGTGGATGTTGTTTGTGGTTGGGGGGTTGATCCAAGGTTGACAGTCCCGCTGGCCACCTTGATTAATTCCAATCTTTGCGTCTAAGTGGGTATTGGAAGGCAGGGGTAGGAAAGGGGTGGTATTAGGGAGAGGGGAGGAGGTGGGGGGAGAGATGGGGTGGGAGAGGAGGGATGTAACTATAGGTAAGGGCTATAGATATGTAGGAGATGAGGGATAGGAGGGGGATTGATTGAGATGGGGGGGGGGGGCGTGTGCCTCCAACCTAACCCTGATTTTCAACCCATGCATCCCTACCCATCAACAGAGTATAAATATTAATCCGGCTTAGGTGAAGGGTGGGAGATGGTTTGGGTGTATTCTGAGGTAGTTTTGAAGTGGTTCCAACAAGCCCAGTGGGCTGTGTGTTCGGAGATATTGTCATGAGGGACGGCTATGAGCTCTTCCATTTCGGTGATTTTGTTGATTCTCTGAAACCATTCTTGGATTGTGGGAGCACATGTCTTGCCCCACAGGACTGGAATATATAACTTAGCTGCATTTATCATGTGCCTGGCTAGAGATCTATGATAAGAGCACCTGGATAATGTGGTGCGGTGTAAAAGAAGTTGGGTGGGGAAACACCCAAAAGCCATGGTGGAAACTCTTGATGTTACGTCATGAACGTATCTCCAGAACCGTTGGGTGATGGAGCATGACCACCAGATGTGTATAAGAGAACCTGGTTCAGAGGTGCATCTCCAACATACATTGGACACTGATGGAGCAAATTTGTGAAGAGTGGTCGGGACTCTGTACCATCGAGTTAGGATGTTATAACCATTTTCTTGAGTTGATACATTTGTCGACACCTTAAGGATGTTTTCATGAATTAGTTCCCAATGTTCTTCCTTGACATCTAGAGAGAGTTCTTTTTCCCAGAATTGGCATGTCTTGTTGTGGACGGGATGTTTGGCAAAGAGTATAGATGGTTGAGATAAGATGTCTTTGTGGGGTATTTTCAGAACACTCTATGGCGGTAAGTTGTTGGGTCCAATGTAGTTTGCGGCTTGGACCTTGGAGAAAGTGTTGTGTTTGAAGATGTATCCACAAAGGGAATTTATCTACCGAATTTACTATCATTTGGGAAGCGAGGTCTTATTTGTATTTATTTTAAATTATAATTTTTTATTTTATTTTTTTTACACTTTTTAAGTGTATTGCTTTATTACTATGTCAAGAAGACTAAAAAAGGGGTGCACTTTGAGAGCTCCGTAAAAATGATCGGGCCACCCATTTGGGGTGTGTACAGGGGCAATGTGGGTGCTTTATTTTCTATTATTATTATTATTATTATTTGTATTTACTTTATATAATTAATTATTTTTTCTACATTTTGTAACCTCTTTTTCTTTCATTTAACTTTATTGCTATCAAAGAGGGCTAACAAGGAGTGCACATTGGGAGCCCAATAAAAGTGATCGGGCCACCCATTTGGGGTGTGTATAAGGTTGATAGGGGTGCTTTATTTTCTTTTATTATTATTATTATTATTTTTATTTACTTTATATAATTAATTATTTTTTCTAAATTGTTTAACCTCTTTTCATTCATTTAACTTTATTGCTATCAAAGTGGGCTAACAAGGGGTGCACTTTGGGAGCCCAATAAAAGTGATCAGTCCACCCATTTGGGGTGTGTATAGGGGAGATGGGGGTGCTTTCTTTTCTTTTCTTCTTATTATTATTATTTTTATTTACTTGATATAATTCATTATTTTTTCTAAATTTTTTAACCTCTTTTCTTTCATTTAACTTTATTGCTATCAAAGGGGGCTAACAAGGGGTGCACTTTGGGAGCACATTAAAAGTGATCGGGCCACCCATTTGGGGTGTGTACAGGGGTTATGGGGTGCTTTATTTTCTTTTATTATTATTATTATTATTATTTTTATTTATTTTATATAATTAATTATTTTTTCAATTTTTTTTAACCTCTTTTCTTTCATTTAACTTTATTGCTATCAAAGGGGGCTAAAAAGGGGTGCACTTTGGGAGCCCAATAAAAGTGATCGGGCCACCCATTTGGGGTGTGTACAGGGGTGATGGGGGTACTTTATTTTCTTTTATTATTATTATTTTTATTTACTTTATATAATGAATTATTCTTTCTAAATTTTTTAACCTCTTTTCTTTCATTTAACTTTATTGCTATCAAAGGAGGCTAACAAGGGGTGCTCTCTGGAGCCCAATAAATGTGATCGGGCCACCCATTTGGGGTGTGTACAGGGGCGATGGGGGTGCTTTATTTTCTTTTATTATTATTATCATTATTATTATTATTTTTATTTATTTTATATAAGCAATTATTTTTTCAAAATTGTTAACCTTTTTTCTTTCATTTAACTTTATTGCTATCAAAGGGGGCTAACAAAGGGTGCACTTTGGGAGCCCAATAAAACATTTAGTGATATATACATATATATGAACAGACTGCCCAGATCACTTTTATCGGGAAGCCCTTCTCTGGCTTTTAAAGCTGGCACCAAGCTCACAGTTGCAGCCATGAGCTTGATTTAACCCCTTGTCTACCACACCATTTATAAACCTACCTTAGTAGACAAGTGGTTAAAGTGGAAGTAAACCCTCCTATCGTTTTCCGCCAAGGAATCTGCCATCTTGGCCTCTGTCTAATCTACAACGGCCATGATGCTGCACATGTGATCAGTTATGACACCAGCCATTGGATGGTTTGACAGTCTGGTTGAGAGCACGACCAATGGGAGGGTTACATTCCCAGCACGTGCCGGAAATGTAACTTATTTGAAACGGTTAAATGGATGGGTTTGCTTCCGCTTTAAGGGTAAAAATTCATGCATACCGCTTTTGACTTTCTCATTCTACAAAATCTTTCATATTTTTTTTTTTTTTTTTTCAATTCCCCCCCTTTGTCAGAACGTCTCCACGCCTGGAAATACCAAGCCTTCAGAGACAGCCCAAATCTAATTAATCAACTTTGCAAAACGCACAGCTTTCCTCCAAGTAGAGGCTGCACTTTCAACTACCTTGGGAGCCATTTTCTTGTTTTTCATGCATTTTTTTTACGTTATCTAATTATTGCACATCTAAATAAAGGTTTTGCTGGTACATGCCTTGATTAATTGGATATGTATTTCTCTATCAGGTCAGTAATCACTAAAGGATTGATGACAAGCTTCAAAAAATCGAGTCAGACTTTGACGAAAGAAATGCAATTATTTCACAATTAAAAGATCTTCTGACATGTAGCCTGCATTAGCTGGAAATTAAATTTGTTATTAAGCAAAATAATTAAAATAAATCAATGTTTCCGCAGGAAGAAGGAGGGAAGACTTTAATCAAATGTTTGTACATGGTGGGTGTTGGTAGTTATTACTAATCTAATGAGGACCGGAGTCATGCCTTGAATAGGTAAGTGATTTTTGAAGCTAAATCAAAGAAAAGTAGCTTTTTACATTTTAACAAATATTTTGTATTTCTATGTACCTTAAAGAGCAGGGTTTCTCAACCATGGTTCCATGGAATCCTGGGGTTCCTCAAGAGGTTTCTAGGGGTTCCTTGAGCAAGGAGCAATCTGCCTCTCAGATAAGTTCCCCCCTTGATCTTTTTTTAGCTATCTGTAAGGTGGTAATTCTTCCCAATGACCTCAAGTGTGAGGAGCATTCTTCCCACTAACCATCACACTAATGTATCAGGAGATGTAGATATAGTCATTTTTAGCAGAGGTTCCCTGAGACCAGAAAGTTATTTCAAGGGTTCCTCTGTGTTGAAGAGGTTGAGAAAGACTGTTATAGATAATGTCTGATATTATATCCCTAGTATCCTAACAACCAGACAGCTGCTCATAAAAAAATCTTAACCACATCAAGATTTGTACGGGCACCTTCATTTTGTTCTGGGTTGGTTGATGTCCAATGTGATCCAACCCCCATCCTGAGAGCTCAGGTAGCCATGGACATGCCCCCTGGACATACCTGAGTACAGCTACGCTCGGGACATTCTTACCTTTTTTTTTTTGTCAGCCAGTGCAGTGGGCTGAATGGAAAAAATAACGTAGGAACATAGATGGCAGAGAAAAAGATTTATGCCGCGTACACACGAGCGGACTTTTCGACCGGACTGGTCCGACGGACCGAGTCCGGTGGACAATTTCGACCGTCTGTGGGCTTCATCGGACCTGCAGCTGACTTTTTCGGTCGAAAATCTGACGGACTTTAGATTTGGAACATGTTTCAAATCTTTCCGATGGACTCGACTCCGGTCGAAAAGTCCGCTCGTCTGTATGCTAGTCCGACGGACAAAAACCAACCCTTGGGCAGCTATTGGCTACTGGCTATCAACTTCCTTATTTTAGTCCAGTCGTACGTCATCATGTACGAATCCATCGGACTTTGGTGTGATCATGTGTAGCCAAGTCCGTTCGTTTGGAAAGTCCGCCGAAAGTCCGTTGGATAGACCGTCGGACCAGTCCGGTCGAAAAGTCCGCTCGTGTGTACGCGGCATAAGTGGTTCATTGAGTCTGCCATTGAAAAAAAAAAAGTATATATATATATATATATATATATGTATATGCACTGTGTATATATACATTGTATTACAAAAAGTATTTGGACGCCTGCCTTTACACACACATTAACTTTAATGGCATTTATGAAGAGGTCACTAAAAGGACGGAAAAGTCTCTCTCAATGCTACGCCTGCATGTAATAATCATTTCACTAAACCTGAGGCCGTGCTATGGACAATCAAGTGTTGAAATACCCTATATTGTCAAAAGTATTGGGACACCTGCCTTTACACGCACATGAACTTTAATGGCATCCCAGTCTTAGTCCGTAGGGTTCAATATTGAGTTGGCCCACCCTCTGCAGCTATAACAGCTTCAACTCTTCTAGCAAGGCCGTCCACAAGGTTTAGGAGTGTGTCTATGGGAATGTTTGACCATTCTTCCAAAAGCGCATTTGTGAGGTCAGGCACTGATGTTGGGCGAGAAGGCCTGGCTCGCAGTCTCCGCTCGAATTCAACCCAAAGGTGTTCTATCGGGTTAAGGTCAGGACTCTGTGCAGGCCAGTCAAGTTCCTCCACCCCAAACTCGCTCATCCATGTCTTTATGGACCTTGCATTGTGCACTGGTGCTCAGTCATGTTGGATTAGGAAGGGGCCGTCCCCAAACTGTTCCCACAAAGTCGGGAGCATGAAATTGTCCAAAATGTCTTGGTATGCTGACGCCTTAAGAGTTCCCTTCACTGGAACTAAGGGCCCAACCCCAGAAAAACAACCCCCCACACCATAATCTCCCCTCTACTAAATGATTTCGACCAGTGCACAAAGCAAGGTCCATAAAGACGCGGATGAGCGAGTTTGGGGGAGACTGAGGAAATGCTTCCTTCTCCTTCTACAAAGTTACAATGTATGGTTTGATCACTGGGGGAGGGGAGACTGAGGAAATGCTTCATCCTCTTTCTACAAAGTTACAATGTACAATCTGATCACTGGGGGGGGTAGACTGAGGAAAGGCTTCCTCCTCCTTCTAAAATGTTACAAAGTACAGTCTGATCACTGAGAGTGGGGAGACTGAGGGAATTCTTCCTCCTGCCTTCTACAAAGTTATGATGTACAGTCACTGTGGGGAGGTGAGACTGGGGATTTGCTTCCTCCTGCCTGCAGCAAAGTGATGACATCATCTAAGTCTAGGCAAAGTCACTAACTGAACTCAAGGATGACTTTGCATTGACAAAAGGTGGAAAATGATCCTCTCTCTGTATATTGTGACGTGTCAGGGATTTATATATAAGGATTTGCAAAGTAACTTAAAGGTTTACTTTATCCCTTCTCATGTCTATAGATTCAGGGTATAGTCCAGCTCTAATATTATGGCCGGACCGCCTGTAATAATTTGCGGCGGTTCCCAGCAGCCTTTGCCTCCCCAGGAACAATGCTTCAGCTCTTTTTCTTTGCAATATATACGACTATCCTGGCAATGAATATTTCCCTGAGTTGCATTCTTATTTGTTTGTTGTTCAGAGCAAACACTCAGAAATGAGACATTTAGATATGCAGGGACATGATGTAAATGTTTGTTCATCCGTTTTTATAATTCCTACGCAGCGAGCGCACGCGCCGCTCATAAGGAAATCGTAATTATTCAGCCCCGAACTTCAAATATGATCCTGAATTACATTTCTAGAATCATAATTCTTTTATGAATATTTACTTTTCCTGTGTGGTTTATTTCAGAGAGCCGCCGCTCGGAACATGTTCACTGGAAATATCTCGGCAATGAAATGTGATGATTTCCTCTTTTTTTTTTTTGTAACTTGATTAAACAAATTCAAAGTTAAAATATTTATACACTCCAAGTTTACGGGAAATATTTATTAAAGAAGAAGTTCAGACAGATGTAAAAACCTCTATTTAGCCCATATATATTTCCAGTTATTTAACATTGTGGCGTGCGTGTACGTCTACCCATGACCCTTCTTTGTATTGAACTCCAAAAGTTTCTTGCAGACTGGATTATATTCTGGAGCTTGTTGATAAAATGTAATTGGCCCAAAGTATTTATATAACTCTGACATATACCACAGCGCTGTACAGAGAACACTAAGCCAGTCACATCAGTCTCTGCCCCAGAGGAGCTTCTCCACCAGGTGGTGCTGTTTTGCAAGGTGCTGTTGGCTCACTCTGCTTTGTTCTCAGTTGGAGGAAACATCAAGCCTGGGCCTGTCCTGCAGGCTTCTCCCCCAACCACCATGCGGTGGATGGGGGGAGACGAAGGTGGAGGCTCTCCAGAGGCACTGAGGCCTACTCCACGTGCTCAAGCTGCAATGGATCCTGGGCCTGTTCCTATGCAAGAGGAATCCTTACCAGTCCTTCAGTGTTGAACAGACTTTGCCGCATAGCTAAGGAGGAACAGAAACTTGCTGCCATGAAAGAAGATCTCAGGAAAGAGAAATCCCAGCACATTAATGCCCCGTACACACGGTCGGATTTTCCGATGGAAAATGTCCGATCGGAGCGTGTTGTCGGAAGTTCCGACCGTGTGTGGGCTCCATCGGACATTTTCCGACACACAAAGTTGGAGAGCAGGAGATAAAATTTTCCGACAACAAAATCCGTTGTCGGAAATTCCGATTGTGTGTACACAAATCCGACGGACAAAGTGCCACGCATGCTCAGAATAAATAAAGAGATGAAAGCTATTGGCCACTGCCCCGTTTATAGTCCCGACGTACGTGTTTTTCGTCACCGTGTTTAGAATGATCAGATTTTCCGACAACTTTGTGTGACCGTGTGTATGCAAGACAAATTTGAGCCAACATCCGTCGGAAAAAATCCTAGGATTTTGTTGTCGGAATGTCCGAACAAAGTCCGACCGTGTCTTCGCCCTATAAATCTGGAAACAGTAAGAGAGAGGTGTCCAAGCTGAAGTCTCTGGAAGAGGCATTGAAAAAGCAGGAGAAATTGGTTGCCTCTCTGAAGGAGAGCAGTGGTGTATTCAGAAAAAAGTTCGAGAATGAGGAGAGATTTCACCAGATGAAGGAAAGTGCCTGTGCCAGTACCAGCCAGAGGGTAGATACCAGAGCAATGGTGACAGTATGGATGGGGCGTAAGGAAGTGGCTTCACATGGTGGCCCCAGTACTACCCCTGGCTCGATCTGTCATGTCTGAGTCAGCCCCCCTCCCCAGCGGCCTTGGTCATCTCAGGAGGAGGTTGATGAAATTGGCGGATTGCTGTAGACCATAACAGAAATGGAATCTCCCTTGAGCGGCACCGACTCATCAGATGAGGATCATGATAAAGGAGTGCTTGCTGAAAATCTCTCTCAGTGTGTGGAGGACTTTCCTGAGATTGCACCTGCCAACAGATCCTTGCAATCAGCAGGGAATGCAGGATTAGCTGGCTGCAAGGAGTCCCACATGGACACAAACAGTGCAGAGCAGGAATGTCGCATGAACATTGAAACTGCAGAGCAGGAGGGCAGCATGAACGCTTAAACAGCTGGTGTTTTTTCTAAACAGAAGACTTTACTTGATGACGGGACTGCTGGTATCTGTGGTACTTCTGGGACTATGGTGAGTGGGACTGTTCTGCTGGAGGGGAGGAGGGAGGGTCAAGTGGTATGTAATTTACCAAACCAGATTTCAGAGGTTCCTATGCAGACAGTTAATATTCCTATTCAACCAGTTAATGTGTCATCTATTGCAGTTAGGAGTTATGCTAAGGCTGTGTCTGGAAAAAAGTCATACTGCTGCTAGTGGAAGGGAGCCAGTTGCGCACCTTCCATTAAACGCAGGAATGTGGTACAGCTCAGGTGGGAAGGAGGAGATATTCCACCTATCAGGAGGGAGGTTGTGGATAAGATCCTAGCCATGGGATTTAGGGCGGAGGATATTTATGCTCTTATCAGTCCGGCTGGTTCCTTTGAATATGATTTGTCATTTGTGTGTCCAGAATCGCTGGATCTGTTTTGGGAGAGGTTTGAGCATGTACATGGAGGCCAGCCAGACTAGGCTTGTCCCCAAATTTGTGTCATGACAGCCCTTGATAAAAAAATTGACTATCCTGACAAGGAATTAATCTATACCCCCTGAGGATTCATGGGTCTGGTTGAGGAAGTTTGGTGAAACGTTGTGTCCCCTAAAAAAGATTGTGGATGATAGAGGAATCTGGACGGGTGGGTGGTCGGTGTCAATGAGGTTGAGTGTGTGTGGGAATGTGGTCCAGCATTTACCCTCCTCTGCCTTTATTGGTAGAGATAGGATTACTGTCTTCTACCCTCGTCAACCTAAGCTGTGCCATAAATGTGGAGTCAAGGGACATTTCTCCTCTAACTGTCCAGAACAGAAGTGTTTTTTGTGTCAGGAACTGGGGCATCTGACAAGGGACTGTAGGATCATTAAATGTAACTTGTGTGATAAAGTCGGTCACCCTTATAGCCGGTGCCCTGAGGCTTTGCACAATAAGCCAGAGTTAGTGGAGGAATTCTTCCATCTGGATAGAGAAGAGTCTGAGTTGGCAGAGGTTGTACCAGGAGATCCTAGTGTACCTGTCCCGTCAGAATCTGTGTCTGTGAGGCCCTCTGTGGTGTCAGTGTCCCCCCAGTCTGTGGTTCCCCAGTCAGTGTCAGAAAGTGTGGTTGTCAAGTCTGTGTCTGCACCTATTTTTTCTCCTAGTGTAGTGAAGGCAGTGGAGGGTGCTGGACCAGCACGTATAGTGGTGCCAACCCCTCCTGCTCGGTGTGGCAGAAGTGCGGCTGGAGGTCGTCAGACACCGAGGGGTGGAGTGAGGGATGGATTGGATGATGGTGGAGGGGGAGGTGGGAAAGGGAAGGGAATGAGAGTGGCTGGTGTAGACTGCAAGGTAAATGATGTGAAAGTCGGGGTGAACGATGTGGGGGGAGGGGTTAATGGGGAGGGGGTTTGGAATCACATCCTGATGGTGATTAAATCTAAAAATGTTTCTTAGCCTTGATTGTGTTTAGGTTGAAGTTCGGGGTTTGTAGTCTCTTTTTTTTTTTTTGTTGTCATTAAAATATGTTTCTTTCTATGTTATCTTGTCAGGAAACGGTTTCCTTTACTTGCTTATGTAAGCACGGTTGTTTTTGTTTAGTTGTTGTTTATTTTTATGTAAATATTTTTTTATTAATAGGCTGTATATTTGTATGATTTTTTAGTAAAAAAATGTACACTCTAATGTTCTCTTGCTCTGTGGAGAACCATGATTGTCCAAGAGTGGACTGTGATGGGGTGGAGGAGACAAGGGACTATTTCTTGCTTCAGTGCTCTGGGTATCCCTTTCCTTTCCTGCTTGAGTGGTCGTACGGTACGGTTATTATTATTATTATTTATTATTATTATTATTATTATTATAATAGCATATATCTTGGTTTGTATATTTAGTTCTGTTTATGTTTTTTTCTGGCAAAAAAGCCAGTTTGTTTGTTTGCTTTTTATGCTGAAGTAAGCTATTTCTGTTTCTTTATATATAATTATATTTATTCTGTACATGTGTAAATATGTTTTCATTATGTTATATGTTTGTAAGATTTTTAATAAACAAAAATTTACACTCTAATGCCCCCCACAGTCACCCACTATTATTATTATACATTTATATAGCTCTGACATATACCACAGTGTTGTACAGAGAGCACTGAGCCAGTCACATCAGTCTCTGCACCAGAGGAGCTTTTCCACCAGGTGGTGCTGTTCTGCAGGGTGCTGTTGGCTCACGATGCTGTGATCTCAGCAGAGAGAAGCAGCAATCCTGGGCCTCTCATGCAGGCTTTTCCCAGGCAAGCATGGACCATGTTGGGGAAGACGAAGGTGGAGGCTCTCCAGAAGCACTGAGGCCTACTGTCAGAAACCATGAAATCATACCAAGACAGAAGTACAGTTAAATCACACTTGTTTAATAATAAAAGTAAATATAACAAACGTAGTCAAAACATAGCCAGAGTTCAGGAACCGGAACAGATAGTCAGACAAGCTAAACGTCGGGGAGCCAGAGATGAGCTTAGAAAAACAGCAAGCAGGATCTGGAGCCAGAAGGGATGTCAGCCAAGCAAGTCTTTTAACAGGAATGCAGGAGAGCGTCTCTAGAGATGTGACCAAGGCGAAGAAATAGATCCTCTGGACTGGACCACTTAAGTAGTCAGAACTGACAAGCAGGATATCAGCAATAGCTGAGTAACTGTGGAGAGATAGGAGCTTGCAATTAGCCGACAGCTGAACGGCCAGTTCAGAGAAGGAAGGGCTGAGCCCAGCCCTGACCCCCTCTTCAATGACCCCTACCCCTCGGAGGACCACCAGGCTTGAGGGGAAAATGTCTATGGAAATCACGGAGGAGGACAGGGGCATGTACATCCAAGGATGAGACCCAAGAGCGTTCCTCCGGACCCTACCCTTTCTAATGCACCAGGTACTGTATGCGCCTACGGAACCTACGGGAGTCAACAATGGACTGTACTTCATACTCCTCATGGTTCTCAACCTGCACTGAGGACGTGGCACCAAGGTGGTAAAGCAGTTGCAGACCAAAGGTTTTCATAAGGAGACATGAAATACATTTGAAATGTGCATATTAGAAGGAAGGTCTAATGGGTAAGCCACTGGGTTAATCCTGCGAAGAATACGGAAAGGCCCAATAAACCGACGTGCGAACTTTAGTGAGGGAACACAAAGTCGGAGGTTGCAAGATGACAGCCAGACCCTGTCCCCAACCTGGTAGGAAGGCGCAGGCAGGAGTCTGCGGTCGGAAGTATGGTAAGTCTGGAGCACAGCAGTACGGACACTCTCTGGGGCAAAGCAGTGGTCACAAGGTTTCTCAGGAGGAGCATGGACCTGAGCAGCAAGAATTTTGTCACCCAAAGGAGAAGTGAGACTGGTGCGAACTGTAGCCAGAATACAATCAGGAGGAATCACAGGAGCTGGAACCGACTCCATCTTGGAAGTGGAGGAAAATTGTTGTGACAAAGCACCAGCCCTTACATTTTTAGTACCGGGTAAGAATAGGACAATGTAATTGAAACTTGACAAGAAAAGAGCCCATCGTGCCCTTCTGGGAGAGAGGCGTTTAGCCTTAGACAAGAATGTGAGATTCTTATGGTCAGTAAGAATGAGAAAGGGCACAGTGATACCTTCGAGGAGATGTCTCCATTCTTTCAGGGCTAAAATGATCGCTAACAGCTCTCTATCACCAATCTTGTAATTGCACTCCTCAGGTGACAATTTCTTGGAAAAGTAGCCACAAGGATGCATAGCGCTCTCAGAGGTAGGACATTGAGACAGAAGGGCGCAAACTCCAGTCTCAGAAGCATCAACCTCAAGGATAAAAGGTAACGTAGGATCAGGATGTGCCAACACAGGAGCAGAAACAAAGGCAGCCTTGAGACTCTCAAAGGTCTTAATGGACTCCGGAGACCAACTCTGTGGGTTACCATCCTTTCTGGTCATATCAGTCAGGGGCTTGACCAGAGATGAAAAGTTACGAATAAGCATCCAATAATAGTTGGCAAACCCAAGAAAACGCTGCAGAGGATGTAAACCCACAGGTTGGGGTCACTGTAGGACTGCTGAAAGTTTCTGAGGGTCCATTGAAAAACCAGCAATGGAAATTACATAGCCCAGAAATTTAACCTGTTCACAATAGAATTTGCACTTCTCCAATATCCAATAGAGATTGTTCTCTGAAGCACATGACAGACATCTGTATGGTGACTCTCCAGGGACTTGGAAAATATGAGGATATCGTCGAGATAAACCACCACACATAACTGCAACAAATCTCGGAGGACATTGTTAATAAATTCCTGGAAAACTGCCGGGGCGTTACAAAGGCCAAAAGGTATTATGATGTACATTTAATAGCCGGTTCTGGTATTTAACACAGTTTTCCGCTCGTCGTCGTCCTTAATCCTCACAAGATTGTATGCCCCTCTCAAATCAAGCTTCATGAAAACCGTTGCTCCCTTGAGGCAGTCAAATAACTCTGTAAGCAATGGAATTGGATTGGCATTCTTAATCGTGAAACGATTGAGACCCCTATAATCAATACAGGGTATCAGTTCACCACACTTCTTCTTCACAAAGAAGAAACCAGCACCAGCAGGAGACGAGGATTTGTGGATGAAACCTCGAGAACGTGCGTCTGCAACATACTCATTCATGGCCCTATCCTCCAAGACCAACAAAGGGAAATCCCAGCCATGAGGGGATATGGCACCAGGTTGAAAGTCAATTGTGCAATCATACAACTGGTGTGGAGGCAAACTGCCAGATTGACCTTTGTCAAAGACATCGCTAAAATTGCAGTACTCCTCCAGGAAGGAGGAGAGTGAAGAGGTGCACAGGACCTTGGCTACCTTCTGGAAGCATGTCCTACTGCATTGTGGCGATCAGGAGAGAACCTCAGCACGGAGCCAATCAAAAGAGGGGTTGTGCCTCTGTAACCAAGGATAACCAGTGGAAACTTGGGTAATAACTTGGAATTAGATTATCTCATGGTGAAGAGCCCCTACGGCCATGGACAACGGAACAGTCTCATGAGTCACATGGGCAGGCTGTAGAGGTCTCCCGTCAAGAGCCTCAATGGCAAGTGAAGTGTCACGCAGCTGCAGCGGAATTGAGTGCAGAGAGGAACAGGCCTGCAGGCCCAGAGTCGATTAGAGCCTGTATCTCGATGGACGACTCAGCCCAAGAAAGGGTAACCGAAACCAGGGGCTTATCCTTCTGGATAACTGGGGACGAAATAACACCACCTAAGGTCTGTCCATGACAGGACCTCAGGGTTCGGGCGTTCCCTGGATGGGTAAGACAAGACTTCAAAAAGTGACCTGCCTGGCCACAATAAAGTCACAATCTCTCCCTCCTCCTAAGGGTTCTCTCATCCGCAGAGAGATGTGTGAAGCCGAAGTGCAGGGGTTCACCTTCATTGACCGACTCGGTACCAGGAGGCATTGGAGGTGAGGGAGGCAAGGGTGGGACTGCAAAGCTTGGAGACAAATGTACAGGAGCCTTCCGCAGGTGCTCCTTAAAAGAGAGTCTTTCTCTGAGTCTGGAGCCAATGAGGATGGCAAACGTGATCAACTTCTCCAGCTCAGTGCGTATGTCTCTGGCTTCTATCTCATCCTTGATGGTATAGAAGAGACCATGAGAGACCATGAGAAAAAGCAACCACGCAACATCTGCTGCCAGAGTACAGCATAATCGGCAACAGTTCTTGTACTCTGTTTGATGCACATGAGGCACTTGGCATCAGAAGTGGAGTATGCGGGAACATCAAATACCCTTTTAAAAGAAGCCACAAAGTCAGGGTAACTCAAGACAACAGGTTTTTGCATCTCCCATGGAGGTTTTGCCCAGGCCAAGGCTCTCTCAGAAAGCAAAGATATCATGAAGCCTACTTTGCTTCTGTCCATGGGAAACACCTGGGGCAGCATCTCAAAGTATATCTCAACCTGGTTGAGAAACCCTCTGCATTGGACTGGATCCCCCCCAAATTGCTGGGGAAGAGGAGCTGAACCAGACATATCTATTATAGAGGTAATACTCAAGCCGGGTGCCTGCACAGAGACTAGAGCAGCAGCAGGGATGGCCTGCAACACAGTGGGAGATTCCAGGTGAGCTGTGCGTTTCTAACGCCATGGCAAACTGATCCATACAGTGATCCTGCTCATCCAATCTGGAAAAAATATTACAAACAAGTGGATTGACTGCATCTTCTGAATTCATGGCCTTCACCTATTGTCAGAAACCATGAATCAGACCATGACAGAAGTACAGTTAAATCACACTTGTTTAATAATAAAAGTAAGTCAACAAACGTAGTCAAAACATAGCCAAAGTTTGGTAACCGGAACGGATAGTCAGACAAGCCAGAAAGTCGGGGAGCCAGGGATCAGCGTAGTGGACCAGCAAGCAGGATCTGGATCCAGAAGTAATGTCAGTAAAGCAAGTCTTTAACTGGAACGCAGGAGATAGTCTCTGCGATGTTGACCAAGGCGAAGGCAGAGAACATCTGGGCTGGACGGCTTAAGTAGGCAGGACTGACAAGCAGGATATCATCAACAGGTGAGTCACTGTGGATAGATAGGAGCTGGCAATTAGCCAACAGCTGAGTGGCCAGCTCAGAGAAGGAAGGGCTGAGCCCAGCCCTGACAAGCTGTGATGTTGCCTAGCAGCATTGAGCAGGATGTCCTGGGGGGATTTGGCCCCCCTATCGCTCCCCTTATCTACGACCTTAGTACCAGACCACTCACATTTCTTGAATTGGAATCTCAGTATAGAAGTTGCCATTTTCCTTTTTTACAGTTAAATCTGAGAGTAAAGTGTTCTCCTGGTAGAGTCAAGGCCTCATGTGTGCTCTTCCGTGTGTCTAAAAGGTGCTGGAACCCTGAGATTATTCTATTGAGGTTACAATAGTTTTGCAATGCTGTTTGAACTAGGTTTCTGCATCCTGGGCTGATGGCTTCTACATGTCAACTTCCAACTTCCTTGGTTTGTAATGTAACAAAATGGATCTGAGATTAACAAATAGGAAGGTTATGAAGCTTTTCTTTAGCTTTATTCATTGAAATCTTTTATTTATTTAAACCATGACTTTGAAATTATTGAATAGTACTTTCTGACTCACTGACAGCAGTGATATCCCGTGTTGGCTACTTTTTATGTATTTTTTATGTATCCTTTGTGATACTATATACTTCATTTATTTAAATATTCTTTTGCTGTACTTTTGCAGCACCAATGGAGTCGAAATGTGTTGCCCCAATTTGATCTTACATTGAAATAAAATTCTATCTGGACTGAAAGATTGTGGATTTGGTGCTTTAAACTCATTTACTTTTGTGTGTCAGAGCTCCATATATATATATATATATATATATATATATATATATATATATATATATATATATATGCTGGTGCCAGCCCTGCCAGTAACAGAACAAGGCAGCTTCTAATACAAACTTACAATGTTGCAATCTGACCACTAGGGAGCAGAATACTGAGGAAATGCTTCCTTCTGCCTGCAGCAGACTGATGACATCACCTCAACCTTTTAAATGATAAAAAGTGGCCGCCTATCAATGTCCATCAGTGCTGCATATCGGTGCCCATCAGTGCTGCATATTAGTGCCTTCTCATCTGTGCCCCATCAGTGCTGCATATCAGTGCCCATCAGTGCTGTATATTAGTGCCTTCTCATCAGTGCCCATCAGTGCTGCATATCAGTGCCCATCAGTGCTGCATATCAGTGCCCATCAGTGTTGCATATTAGTGCCTTCCCACCAGTGCCCATAAGTGCTGCATATCAGTGCCTTCTCATCTGTGCCCCATCAGTGCTGCATATCAGTGCCCATCAGTGCTGCATATTAGTGCCTTCTCATCAGTGCCTATTAGTGCTGCATATCAGTGCCCATCAGTGCTGCATATTAGTGCCTTCTCATCTGTGCCCCATCAGTGCTGCATATCAGTGCCCATCAGTGCTGTATATTAGTGCCTTCTCATCAGTGCCCATCAGTGTTGCATATCAGTGCCCATCAGTGTTGCATATTAGTGCCTTCCCATCAGTGCCCATAAGTGCTGCATATTAGTGTCCATCATTGCTACATATCAGTGCCCAACAGTGCTGCCTATCAGTGTCCATCAGTGCTGCATATTAGTGCCCATCAGTGTTGCATATTAGTGCCTTCTCCTCAGTGCCCATCAGTGCTGCATATCAGTGCCCATCAGAGCTGAATATTAGTGCCTTCTCATCAGTGCCCACCAGTGCCACCTCATCAGTGCCGCCTCACTAGTGCACATCAGTGAAGGAGAAAAATTACTTTTTTACAAAACTTTATAACAGAAACAGAGAATTTTTTTTTTGTCAAAATTGTTGGTCTTTTTTTTATTTGTATCGCAAAAAATAAAAAACCCAGTGGTAATTAAACACCACAAAAAGAAAGTTCTATCTGTCTCAAAAAATGCAAAAAATGTAGCATGGGCACAGCGTTGCAAAACCGCGCAATTGTCATTCGAAGCGCGATAGCACTGAAAGCTGAAAATTGGCCTGGGCAGGGAGGGGATAAAAGTGCTGGGTACTGAAGTGGTTAAAGCAGCAATATCCCTTTCATTTCATAAAGTTAATCGATCCCACCATTAGAACGTACACAAAACACCGCAGCACAAATCTGGAATAATTCACTGAAAGCAAAAAAAAAACTCTCAGCTATCACCCGGACAGCGCTCCCTTCACCGCGGCCCCTTTAAGAAAATCTTGCTGAAAGGCAAATTTCCCATTCCCCCAACTGATTCCAGCAGCACGGGTCAGCAGCAATGCACAAAGGAGACCGGCTTAATAAAGAGCTATGGAGACGTCCCCCGGCCGCCTTTAACTGCTCCCCATCCATCTCCGCCGCTCCCCCTCCCCCCCACACCGCATCGGCGCAGGCGAATAACGAAGCGACAGTCGAGTCAAATAATTACAAAATAATCATCTGGAGCTGCTGAAGTTTGGCTGTGTAGTTCAGTGGCCTAAATGTATTATGACACGGCTGTCATTTAATTATGGAACACAAGAACTTTTAACAATGCAAAACGGTTTGAGCTTTCTTTACATCAAAAGTGCGTCGGGGAGTGAAGGAGCCGCGAGAAGCAAAGAAAATAACAAAGACGTCGTGCTTGGCTAGGGGAGGAATTTTCGCCACCTGCAGTGCTTCAAGCTAACAAGTTGTACTTACAGTAGGGCTTATTAAAATTTAAATAGCTCATGTACAGAACATTTTGACTGTTTTTTTTTTATTATGCTTTTTCTTTTAAATTACTCAGGGAACTTGTTGAACTGTGAAGACTGGTTCAGGACTATTACACTTACAGAAAGGATTTTTATTTTAACCTTCTTTTACAAGGATTTTTTTTTATTATTAGTTATACAGATCCTGCTTTGTCAACAATGTATCAAGAGATTTTAGGGAATTGTAAAAAATAATATTATACATAGTTCACGCTTTAGACCAGGCTTAGAGGAACCCCTGGGAATAATTTTCAGATGTTCAGGAGGGGATGATAAGGGACTATATACAAGATTTTAGTAATGAGAACGGTATCATTAGCAGTAATCAGCATGGATTCATGAAGAATCGTTCTTGCCAAACCAATCTATTAACCTTCTATGAGGAGGTGAGTTGCCATCTCGGAAGGCCCGTAGACGTGGTGTATCTGGAATTTTTACTGGCAGTCTACTGAATGGAATGGTACCGGCTGATTGGAGAAAAGCCAATGTAGCACCAATATTTAAAAAGGGTCCAAAATACATCCCTGGGAATTACAGACCAGTTAGCCTAACATCAATAGTATGTAAACTCTTGGAGGGGATGATAAGGGACTATATACAAGATTTTAGTAATGAGAACGATATCATTAGCAGTAATCAGCATGGATTCATGAAGAATCGATCTTGCCAAACCAATCTACTAACCTTCTATGAGGAGCAGGGGCGGATCCAGAGTCTTGTCTCGGGAGGGGCACTGTAAGAAATATGTTTTTTTGTGGGCAATTTATCTGGGAAATGGCTGATGTTGACGCTTCATTCATCACTGCACCATGCTTGTTATGGTGTCAGGATGATTGAAGCGCATTATTTCTATTATTACATTGTAATATAAAATGAAATGGTTCAACTCACTATAATGCAGAATCAGTGGGAGCCCCGAGTGTGTCACTTTCCACCATCACCTGCCACACGTTGCGAATTGTCACTTGCCACACCTTGTGGATTGTCACTTGCCACACCTTGTGGATTGTCACTTGCCACGTCACCTGCCACACCTTGCGGATTGTCACTTGCCACGTCACTTGCCACACATTGCGAATTGTCACTTGCCACGTCACCTGCCACACCTTGCAGATTGTCACTTGCCATGTCACTTGCCACACATTGCGAATTGTCACTTGCCACGTCACTTGCCACACCTTGCAGATTGTCACTTGCCACGTACCTTGCCACACCTTGCGGATTGTCCACTTGCCACGTCACCTGTCACTTGCCACGTCACCTGCCACACCTTGTGGATTGTCACTTGCCACATCACTTGCCACACATTGCAGATTGTCCACGTCACCTGCCACACCTTGTGGATTGTCACTTGCCACGTCACTTGCCACACATTGCAGATTGTCCACGTCACCAGCCACACCTTGCAGATAGTCACCTGCCTGCTAAGGTGGTGTTTTGTCTGTTTCTTGCTGTGTCCCAGACTCAGGCAGCAGAGAGATAATGCAATCTCTCTGCTGCTCACGCTGCCTGCACAGTGAGGGCGGAACTTGGATACTGCAGGGATGCAGGGCGGTGAGAGATGATCTCATCTTTCTGCTCCCAGTCCCTCGGCTAGCTAATTGGCCAGCTGTGCTTGGCCAGCTGTGCGCTCACGCCGAGCCGCCCACACACTGACGCGGCAGCCCGGCCCGCCCGCCCACAACTCATGCTGACTGCTCGCAAAACCACGAGCTGACTGCTCGCCCGGTTCGCCCGAGGAGAGCCCTGCGGAGCAGCTCGCGGAGCCGCCCGCTCTCTCATCTGCCAGGCCCCCAACAAATTTCTCGGGGGTGGCAATTGCCCCGTTGCCCCCCCCCCCTGGATCCGCCCCTGATGAGGAGGTGAGTTGCCATCTAGATAAAGGAAGGCCCGTAGACGTGGTGTATCTGGATTTTGCAAAAGCATTTGACACAGTTCCCCATAAACGTTTACTGTACAAAATAAGGTCCGTTGGCATGGACCATAGGGTGATAGGTTCAGAAGGTGGTGATAAATAGGGAGTACTCGGAATGGTCAGGGGTAGGATGCATTAAGGTGAAAAGACACAAGGATTTACAACCCTTTTAAGTCTTTCAACTTGGTACTGCGCATGGTATTCTGCTAGCTTTCTGTCGCCGCTGTCACATGTTGAGAGTTTATAGCTGTCACATGTTGATAGCTTCAGGGTTGTGCTTCAGAGGGAGTCAGACCTTACAGAGGGATCACTGATGGTGACAGACGAAAGGAAAGCAATAACAATATATTGACAAACAATAGATCTAAGTCTTCCGTATGCTGCTAAAAAGGGTATTTTTGTTTTTTCACTCAGGTCTTTGTTGGAGAGATTTCCCATCACTAGACAATAAGTGAGGTGAGAACTCCGTAGCCGGGATACAGATGGTAATAATGATATTTTTTTAAACATGGGATTTTTTTTACGAAAAGCTTTTCAGCATCTGAAAACATGAATTTGAACTAAACCGTCCAAAGAATATTTATTTATTATTTCCAAAATGTAATAAGACCACCTTACATTAAAAACACTTAAAATTGACACAGCTGCACTTTCAAAGTCCCCTCCTATGTAGCTTAGAGATCCAAATACACCGATTAGAGACTACATTATGACCACCCACCTAATACTGAGAAGGTCCCACTATTGCAGCCAAAACTGCCCTGAACCTTCAAGGCATTGGGGGGGAATTTACTAAAACTGGTGTATTCAAATAATACAAAGTAGCGGTGCTGAAAAGAAACGTGACTAAAAATGTAAAAAAATGAAAACATATAAATAATAAAATAGTCCAAAACAATGGCTGTGTATAAATGGCATAAGTGGTAAATGAACAGTCCATATATGGCACATAGTTTGAGTTTTTATAATAAAATACCTCTTGACAACAGTGCACATCCACTAGATGAACTGTGCGCTTACCAGAAGGCAAGCTTTTAGGAGCCTGCAGCTAAATACCCAGCCAGGGCCTTTATCCAAAAGGAAGATGGTTATCACCTGCAACTATTGGGAAGGAGCTTGTGTTGAGCACCAAATAGCCTGGGAAACTCGAGTATCGGCCACCAAGGAGCAAGATCTGGGGTTACCCAAAAAATACAAAGAGAATCTCCATAGTGTATACCGTACCAAAAGGGATTTGATGGAATAAAAAGATTACACTTACAAATAGGAAGATAAAAACGATCATAAAAAAACAGCCAGCCAGCTATCGAACACCCGCCCACTGAGTAAACGCGATGATGTCAGCACGTCAACCTCCCTACGCGAGTTTCGTCACAATCTGACGTCATCTCGGGGGGGAGACAAAACGTGCGTAGGGAGGTTGACGTGCTGACATCATCACGCTTACTCAGTGGACAGGTGTTCGCTAGCTGGCCGGCTGTATTTTATGATCATTTTTATCTTTCTATTTGTAAGTATAATCCTTTTATTCCATTAAATCTTGCTTGGTATGGTATATACTATGGAGTTTCTCTTTGTATTTTTTGGGTAACTCCTGAACTTGCTCCTTGGTGGCCGATGCTCAAGTTTCCCAGGCTATTTGGTGCTCAACACAAGCTCCTTCCCAACACTTGCTGGTGATAACCATCTTCCTTTTGAATATAGGGCCTGGCTGGGTATTTAGCCGCAGGCTCCTAAAAGCTTGCCTCCTGGTAAGCACACAATTTATGTAGTGGATGTGCACTGTTGTCAAGAGGTATTTTATCATAAGAACTCACTCTATGTGCCATATATGGACTGTTTTTTTACTACTTATGCCATTTATACACAGCCATTGATTTGGACTATTTTATTATTTATATTTTTTCATCTTTCGCGTTTTTAGTCACGTTTCTTTTCAGCGCTGCTACTTTGTATTATTTACCTGTTTCTGTGTGTATCTCCTGGTTTTAACAGCCGCTTTTTCTAATTTTTGTATGTATATATGTTTTCCACTTTTTATTGTTGTATTTTAAGTCTGGTGCAGCTGTGCATGGTAGCCAATCAGCTTCGAACTCCAGCTTGTTCAAGGAAGCTTTTGCAATAAAACCTAGAAGCTGATTGGTTACTATGAACAGCTGCCCCAGATTATGTGTGTGACGGAACCGTTTGGCGCCCCCGATTAGGTGCTTCCTTCTGCCAAACAGTGCCTCCTGCTCTCCAAACCGCTCCGAGCAGACCGAGAGCTAACACCAGCCTTTGCCACAACTATCGCACTCAGACAAGATGTTAGATAAAATCCAAAGAAATTATATATAAGGACTGAACAAGTTAAAAAAATTGGTGGACTTTGTAGGCACATTACTGATCCATCGTCGACGAGCAAGTTTTTGGAGGCATTACTGGATTAGAAGTTCTTCTCTCACTTTGATACATTATCAAATCAATTTTTGTACCTTAGACCCAGCCCTCTGTAACTGCATTATTGGGTAACTGGTAACTGTGTCTATACAGGGTGTTGTTTATATGTTGTTTATATGTTTTTTAATTATGCTGTAATAACATTTATACTTTTTTTTTTTTTGATTCTCCTTCTAATTATGTGCCCACAAAGTCCACCAATTTCTTGACTTGTTTAATCCTTATATATTTTGGATGTTGACATGGTGAGGGTCTTCCCTTCCTATCCAAAGAAATTACTTTTTTATTGAAACTCAGACCCATACTTTATACCCCACAGGAGGATATCCCCCTCCTGATCATACTACCCTAACAATACAAACTGTACACAGGAATCTAATTAACATAGCTAAACAACCGCCAACATATAATATAAGCGTCAAGCTAATTAACCACTTTCCGCCCAAGGTATGTCATATGGCGTCCTGGACTTTGAGTGGAGATATCTGAATGATGGGTGCAGCTTCAGGCATCATCCAGATATCATTTTGTTCAACCAGCGATTCCCCGTACCTTAAGAACAATTATAGCGGCAGTTCAGAACCCCCCTCCTCCCGCCGCCCTCCGGTGCTTCTACCGGCTAGCATGTGCAACCGAAGAGCAGGAGAAGGAATCCACCCGCGCCGGAAGTTAGCCATAGAGAAAACCAAGGGCCAGATGGTCCCCAGCAGTCTCTATGACTCGTGGAGGCCCGGGCACGACGCTATGATCATCCGGGCTGCCGGAAGTAAACATTGCCAATTTTTTTAAATTTCAGGCTTTCCAGGCTGGAGGAGATATGTGAGGTCTTATAGACCCCACATCTCTCCAAAAAGAGGACCTGCCATGCAATATTCCTATTACAAGGGATGTTTACATTCCTTGTAATAGGAATGAAAATGATCATTAAAAAAAAATATTTTAAAGGGAAAATGTAAAAATATAATTTTTTTAATAAAATAAACAATAAAAAAAAAAAAAACCTGTCCCTGCGTGCTCGCGCACAGAGGCGAACGCATTCTTAGGTCACGTCCACATATGTAAACAACATTCAAACCACACATGTGAGGTATCACCGCAAAGATTAGAGTGAGAGCAATAATTCTAACCCAAGACCTCCTCTAAAAAATGTTTAAAGCGCCGCCTATGGCGATTTTTAAGTACCAAAGTGTGGCGCCATTCCATGAGCATGTGCAATTTTAAAGCGTGACATGTTAGATATTTATTTACTCAGCGTAACATCATCTTTCACAATATACGAAAAAATATTGGGCTAATTTTACGTTTGTTTTTTTTCTTTTCTTATTAATGAAACAGTCCCCCCCCCAAAAAAAAAACATGTTTGAAAAATTGCTGCGCAAATACTGTGTGACGTAAAAAGTTGCAACGACCGCCATTTTATTCCCTAGGGTCTTTGCTAAAAAAACATATATAATGATTGGGGGTTCTGAGTAATTTTCTAGAAAAAAAATGATGATTTTTACATGTAGGAGCCAAGTGCCAGAAATGGCCCGGATGGGAAGTGGTTAAACAACTAGCCTTGATTAGCCATGATGAGGTGACCAGACCATCCGGCAACGAAGTACATTACATATTATCATAAGTATAAACCCATAACATCTCACAATAGTTCTATAACAATTTAAAGTGTTCACAAGATTAATCTCATCTACAAGAGCTGATCAGACAGACAGAAACAATAGGTGAATGAGAATTCACACCTAGACAATGCTTTAATTACTCAAGAATCCCAAACTGCCCGACAACAGTATTCAGGAAGGGCTGTCCAATTCTCATTAACCAACTTTCTTTTCACATACATCTGCTTACTGAGTTTCAGGTTGGCAGAGACCATCACGGGCTTCCTTGACTGTTAAATGTAATACTGTAATTTTGCATTATATAACAGGACATCTACCTAAATGCTTGTAGCTCCCTCAAATGCCAGGGCCCATAGTCATGTTTATGGGTCCCCCAGTCCCCAGAGTCTGTGTGTTTTGGGGAGACATGGACTTGAATCCATGTAACATTACTGCAAGGGTCCCCCGGGCACACACCTCCCAAGGAGTAGTGCTCCCTTAAAAGACAGGGCCCATAGTTAGAAGGCAAGAGGCTAGCCTGCAGTCCCCTCCAAAAGCCTCTGTCCTGGGTTGAGTCTGTCACACTGTGTGCACCAGTTTTAGGTAGGCTCCATTCACACTTGTAGGACTCTAAAGTTGCGCCGACTTTGAAGTGCAACTTTGGTGCAACTTTGACCCAACTTTGGATGGGTGAAGCTTGGATATGACTTTGGCTTTGACCAGTGATAATGGACAACTGTTGCCCAACTGTATAATTGTATTGTATTGCATTGTATAACATTCAGGTATGACTTTGATGCAGCTTTTGAGGGTTAACTTTGAAGTCTATGGTCCTCAAGTTGCAAAAAAGTCGGACCAAAGTAGTGCATGATCTTCTTTGAAATTGCTTCAAATTTAAGCCCCACATATGAGGTGTGTCTATTAACCACTTTCCGACCAGCCGCCGTCACTCGGCAGGCGGCAGGTCGGCATGATCCCGCGAACCGTGGTAGCTATACGTTGGCTCGCGGGATCGGGATAGCAGGCGCGCGCACGAGCCCGCTGCACTGCGGGGGTGCCGATGCTCGTGCCCGACGGTCGTGATGACCGCCGGCCACGAGCGATCGCGGGCACGAGAGGCAGAACAGGGAGGTGTGTGTGTGTAAACACACAAATCCCTGTTCTGTTCTGTAAGGAGTGACAGATCGTGTGTTCCTAATAGCTAGGAACCACGATTTGTCATTTCCTCTAGGTCATTCCCCTCCTCCTTCAGTTAGAATCACCTCCCAGGGAACACAGTTAACCCTTTGATCACCCCCTAGTGGTTAACCCCTTCCCTGCCAGTGACATTTTTACAGTAATCATTGCATTTTTATAGCACTGATCGCTTTATAAATGCCAATGGTCCCAAAAATGTGCCAAAAGTGTCCGATGTGTCCACCATAATGTCGCAGTCCTGATAAAAATCGCAGATCGCTGCTATTACTAGTAAAAATAATAATAAAAATGCTATAAATCTATCCCTTATTTTGTAGACGCTATAACTTTTGCGCAAACCAAATAATATAAGCCTATTGTGATTTTTTTTTACCAAAAATATGTAGAAAAATACATATTGGCCTAAACTGAGAAAAAAAAGCTTTTTTAAACAAAAAATGGGGATATTTATTATAGCAAAAAGTACAAAATACTGTGTTTTTTTTCAAAACTGTCGCTCTTTTTTTGTTTATAGCGCAAAAAATAAAAAACGCAGAGGTGATCAAATACCATCAAAAGAAAGCTCTATTTGTGGGAAAAAAAGGACGTAAATTTTGTTAGTCAGAACCGGTTATAGCTGCATGCGTGGTGACCTTGAACATGTTGGAACCTGCATAAAAAGCAGCAACACTCTATGATGTTCAGTTCGCCAATGCCATTTAGTTTGGTTGTGTTTTCTGTAGAATGCCGAAAAAATGCTAAGTTTAAAAGTTGAACAAGTATATGAATAATTGTCGTTGGAAAACACGGGGAACGACTTGTTATGTGACTTTGATGTCCAAAGTTGCGTGACAAGTTGCACAAGTGTGAATGGAGCCTAAATCTCCCCCATTCAGCCCACTAGACCTCTGGAGGAACACTGTGGTATCTGGCACCAAGCCGTCAGTAGGAGATCCTTTAAGTCCTGTAAGTTGGGAGGCGAGGCCTCCATGGATCGGACTTGTTTTTCCAGCACATCCCAAAGATGCTCGATTGGATTCAGACAGGGCTGCTCATATAAATTAAGGGGGCCCCGTAAAGCCCTCCTGACAGGGCCTCCCTCCTCCAATAATATCAAATGATATCTTTGCTAAAATGCCATGGCTACGATGCTATGGCGGAAATTGTACCCCTGTTAAACAAGACCCGTTCAAGTGAATAGCGCTGCCCTATAAGCGCCCCACAACCATGTACAATATAGGCAGCAAGGAGGCAATATCTGCACCACCACAGTGAGCGATCAGTACCGATCGCTCACTGTGTTCATTCAGGAAAGGTGTGTTCATTCAGGATGGCTCACCATCCTGAAATAACCCTCTGTGTGCCCTTAGCAGCTGCCAGCGTGAGAGGAGAAGAGGGTAACTCACAGCACTGTGGGGAAAGGGGGCACACTGTGGTCCCAGACAGTAGGGGGAAGGGGTCGCAGATACTAGAACTGATCCCCCTGCAGCGTAGCTAGAGGGAGAAAGAAAAGTAGAATCCAACAGCACTATAGGGGGATCCTCAAGAGTCACAAGTGTCAGCAATAAGGCAGTACAGCCAGTCCTCCAAGGACCCCCCCTTCTAAATTGATATAGCCTTGGCCCAGTACAGGAGGCCTTATCAGCGGCCTTGGATTGAGACCTGGAGAAGTCGGAGGCCAAGTCAACATCTTAAACTGGATGTGTTCCTCAAACCATTCTTATATTCATCGGACCAGGCCACCTTCTTCCATGGCGCCTCCATGGATCCAAGTTTCCATAGTACATCCTGGTGCCATCTCTTCCCCAGGTAAGTAACCCACACACACCCGACCATCCATATGATGTGAAAATGTGATTCATCAGACCAGGTCACCTTTTTCCTTTGCTCCATGGTCCAGTTCTGATGGTTGCATGCTCATTGTAGGCTCTTTTGGCTGTGGACAGGGGTCAGCATGGACACCTTGACCTGTCTGCGGCTACACAGCCCCATACACAACAAACTGCGATGCACTGTGTGTTCTGTCACCTTACTATCAGAACCAGCATTCCCTTTTTTCAGCAATTTGAGCTCCAGCAGCTCTTCTATTGGATCAGACAAGACGGGCCAGCCTTCGCTCCTCACTTGCATCAATGAGCCTTGGCCACCTATGAGCCTGTCTCCGGTAGGCCAGTTTTCCTTCATTGGACCACTTTTGGTTGGTCCTGACAACTGCAGACCTGGAACTTCCCACAAGAGCTGCAGTTTTGGAGTTGCTGCGATCCAGTCATCCAGCCATTAGACAATTTTTTTCTGCTTTCAATGCATTAACCTCAGGGACAACATGTTCACTTACTGCCTAATAAATCCAGCCGACTTTCAGGTGCCATTGTAATGAGATAATTAATGGATTTCACGTTACCTGTCAGTGGTCATTATGTTTGGCTGATCGGTGTAAGTCCATATATAGGATAATCCAGCAAAATTATTTCCTATATCTCTCACGTGAAGTTGTCTCTGAACACATATAAGCAGGTAAGTATAATGTCAGAGTTTCCTTATAAATCCCTGAGAGGAATACATGCAATTCCCAATTTATGGTGTCAAGGGATACGGAAACAATGTCATTACATCAATTTCAGGATTGAGTTAGGCATCCAATATCGGAGAAATAATCTTTGCCCCTTGTGTGCAATATTAGTAAAAATACATGAAGAATAATTCAAATAGACACATGGATGACATTGAAGGTTTAATATTGTAACAGAAGCCTCATAAAAGGTGAGAATTGGACACCATTTTTCCTCTGCTTAGAATTACAATCCTGATTAGGAAGATAGCAGAAATAGGATGAATTCAGGTGTCATCAAACTGTAGATATGGGAATTATCACCATTTGCGGTTTGGCAAACAATGGTTACTGTGATCCTGTAAAGTGCCTTGAGAATAAAACTCATATCCTTCTTAGTGAAGGGGCTACAAATCAAGTATATAATGCAGTATATGGTACCCTGTTTCCCCGAAAATAAGACCTAGCGTGACTGTCGGTGATGGCTGCAATATAAGCCCTACCCCCCAAATAAGCCCTACCCTGTTTCCCTGAAAATAAGCCCTACCCTGAAAATAAGACCTACAAGGACTTTAACTAGGGCTTATTTGGGGGGTAGGTATTATATTGCAGCCATCACCGACAATCACGCTAGGTCTTATTTTCGGGGGAAACAGGGTATATGTAAAGACCCGGATCCTTACTAATAATCGCTGGACCATTGGATCATCCATGTAGACCTCACATCTTCCAAACAATATAAGTGATCTTGACAGAGTGAAAGCAACTTAGGTATGCAAGAGTAGTACCCCCTACCCTCTAAGAGCAGAGAGGGCCCCCCAGTGGTTGGGTGGGCTGACATTTCTCCTCAGGGTAGAGTCCTTCACGTATAGTAGGGTTGTGGACAGATGGGTGCCAGTCACATTAAGATACATAAAGAGTTTATTAACTGCTATAAACTCAAAGGATAGACCAGGTTTCTCCAAACTTTCCAAACAAAGGGCCAGTTTACTGTCCTTCAGACTTTGGGTGCAGACTTTGACCAGTGGAAGTAGAATATGTCCCAGTCTTGTGCAAGTAAAAAACTAAACATTGGTAAATAGTATTAGTGGGATGAATAGTGCCCCATCATTGTTGTCAGTGGGAGGAATAGCTCCCCATCATTGGTGTCAGCTGAACGAATAGTCCCCTAGGGCCTAAATAACAGCAAGCAAAGGGTCCCATCTAGCCCATGGGCCACAGTTTGGAGACTGCTGGAATAGAGGGTTAGGACACAAGACACCCAAAGGACATAGCAGATTTTAAGAAAGATTATTCCCACAGTCTTCACGCCTATAAGCCAGACCAGCATCCTAATTCTGTTTATTAGCGGGAGAATTAGTGCCCTATTGTTGGTGTTAGTGGGAGGAACAGTGCCCTATCATTAGTGTCAGTGGGATGAATAGTGCCCCGTCACTGATATTAGTGAGAGGAATAGCGCCCCATCATTTGTGTCTGTGGGAGAAATAGTGCCCCATTTTTGTTGTCAGGGGGAGAAATAGTGCTCCATCGTTGGTGTCAGTAGAAGGAATGGTGCTACCTCATTGGTATGAGTGGAAGGAAATGGCGCCCCATCAGTGATGTCAGCAGGAAATAGTGCCTCATCACTGGTGTTGGTGGCAGGAATAGTGCCCCATTGTTGGTGTTAGTGGAAGGAAATGGTGCCCCATCATTGTTGTCAATGGGAGGAATAGCTTCCCATCACTGGTGTCAGCGGGAGGAATAGTCCCTTAGGACCCAGATAATGACAAGCAAAGGGTCTCATCTAACCCATGAATCACAGTTTGGAGACTGCTGCAACAGAGGGTTAGGACACAAGACACCCAAGGGACACAGCAGATTTTAAGAAAGATTATACCCACAGTCTTCACTCCTATAAGCCAGACAAGCATCCTAAAATTCCCGAGCACAGGACTGTAGAGCAGATGCTTCAATACTTCCTCAGTGAGACACCAAACTCACTGTAAAGTCCAAGCCAAACTACAGCTTTTCAGGCACCTCTAGTTAACGCTCTACCCTGGTGCTCCTTCCCAGGATTGACTTGACACCTTCTGAGAAAAAAAAAAAAAACATTTCTAGTGGGGTAGTGTGAGCCTAGGCCCCACACTAAAGCCTTGTCACACACATGCATATTGTCAACCTTCCTGGACAGCAGGCCTAGAAGGAAGAAACCTCAAGCACTCCTGCCCCAGCAGATGCTGATCCAAGTTAGACATTTGAGAACACAGCCAAGAATTGCATAGGTACCTGGATTTACATGATTGTGTCATATCTGAGCCAGCCTGTCAGCTCAGAAAGTAAATGGTGACCAAGGATGATGCCTGAAAAAAGATAGTACCATCTTCCAGTAGAGAAAATGAGATGAAGGCATTGTCAAAAGGGGGAAAGGGTAGGGTACATGATATACAAATATGATGCTAGGTCCTCTTTAAGGTTGTTATTTTTTTACTTAAATGCATTCCTTGCATTAATGTAAAAAATGTTAAGGTATCAGTATCCCCCCCACTTACACTTACCTGAGCCCTCATTTGATCCAGCGTTGTGCACGTCTGCAGCTCTTCTCTCCCCTCACTTCCTGATCTCACTGGCTTTGCTGACAAGGGAGCGGTGCTAAGTCCCACTGTCTGTGTCATCAGACGTAGACAGCGAGGCTCGGGAGTCAGCCCACATGAGTGTCCCTATAGAAAGTGTCTCTCTATGGGGGCACTTGGCGGTGGGGGGGGGGGGCAGGAGCAGTGGTGGGGGACCCAAGAAGAGGAGCTTCAGGGTCGCTCTCTGCAATTCCATTGGGGTGTCATTCAAAAGGAATGGCACTGCATCACACCATCATGTTGGGGTGTCATGTATTGGGGTGCAATTCAGAATGAACGGATTCAGAATGGCACCTCCACACACATTCTCAATGTGATGGTGTAATGTGGTGGCATTCATTGTGAATGGCACCCCAGTGAATGATACCCAACACACCTTCCCAACCTGATGATGTGATGTGGTGCAATTCATTCCAAATCCATTCATTCTGAAATGCGCCCCAATGGATTGCACCCCCAACATAGCTTCTCAACGTGTTGGTGTGATGCAGTGGCATTCATTCCAAATGACCCCTTAGTGTATAGCAGCCTAACGCACCTTCTCAAAAAGATGGCGTGAGGCGGAGCCATTCATTCTGAATGGCACCCCAATGCATGGCACCCAATGCAACTTATCAACATGATGGTGTGATGAGGTGCCATTCATTCTGACTTGCGCCATCACGTTGATAAGTTGCATTGGGTGCCATGCATTGGGGTGCTATTCAGAAAGAATGGCTCCGCCTCAAGCCATCTTTTTGAGAAGGTGCGTTAGACTGCCATACATTAAGGGTCATTTGGAATGAATGCCACTGCATCACACCAACACGTAGAGAAGCTATGTTGGGGGTGCAATCCATTGAGGTGCATTTCAGAATGAATGGATTTGGAATGAATTGCACCACATCACATCATCAGGTTGGGAAGGTGTGTTGGGTATCATTCACTGGGGTGCCATTCACAATGAATACCACCACATTAAACCATCACATTGAGAATGTGTGTGGAGGTGCCAGTCAGAATGACTGGCACCTCATCACACCATCACATTGAGAAGGTGCATAGGGTGTCATTCATTGGGGTGCCATTAGGAATGAAAGACACTGCCCCACACCATCACTTTGAGAAGGTACATTGGACTGCCATTCGTTGGGGTTTCATTCATAATGAATGGCACCACTTTACATAATCACATTAAGAAGGTGTGTTGGGTGCCAGTCAGAATGATTGGCACCTCATCATACTATCAGGTTGGAAAGGTGTGTTGGGTGCTATTCACTGGGGTGCCATCCAGAATGAATAACAACGCTTTACACCATCACATTGGGAAGGTGTATTGAGGTACCAGTCAGAATGAATGGCACCACCCCATACCATCCCTTTGAGAAGGTGCCTTGGACTGCCATTCATTGGAGCGGCATTCAGAATGAATTACATTCATCGCACCATCACCTTGAGAAGATATGTTGGAGCGCCATCCACTGGGTTGCAATACAGAAGAAGTGGATTCAGAATGAATGGCACCGTATCACATCATCAGGTTGAGAAGGTGCATTGGGTGCCCCATTTAAAATGAATGACTGCCTCACACCATCACTTTGAGAAGGTGCGTTGGACTGCCATTCATTAGGGTGTCATTTAGAATCAATGGCGCCACATTACACCATCACTGTGAGAAGATGTGTTGGGGTGCTATTCATTGGGGTGTCAATCAGAATGAATGGCACCACATTGCACCATCACTTTGAGAAGGTACGTTGGACTGCCACTCATTAGGGTGTCATTCAGAATGAATGGCGCCACGTTACACCATCACTTTAAAAAGGTACGTTGGACGGACACTCATTAGGGTGTCATTCAGAATGAATGGCACCACATTGCACCATCACTTTGAGAAGGTAGGTTGGACTGCCACCCATTAGGGTGTCATTCAGAATGAATGGCGCCACATTACACCATCACTTTGAGAAGGTACGTTGGACGGCCACTCATTAGGGTGTCATTCAGAATGAATAGCACCATATTACACCATCACTTTGAGAACGTACGTTGGACTGCCACTCATTAGGGTGTCATTCAGAATGAATGGCACCACATTACACCATCACTGTGAGAAGATGTGTTGGGGTGCTATTCATTGGGGTGTCAATCAGAATGAATGGCACCACATTGCACCAGTACGTTGAGAAGGTGCGTTGGAGTGCCAGTCATTGGGATGCCATTCAGAGTGAAGGGCGCCGTATCCCACCATCGCATGTAATGTATGAGCCGTCCTAAGTAATTTTTTTGCAAAATATAACTGGAGGTAAATTTTTTATCCAACACTCAGTCTACTTTAAAGAATAACTTTACGAAATGTATTTCTTCTGTGTATGTGCTAAATGCTCACAAATGTGGTAATTAATACGTGTTTGATTAACAGTGATAAAAAAAGGCTTATTCAAATAAATGCCCTACGTTATCAGGAGTGATATTTTAACAGCAATGACACCAAGTCTCCCAACTTTGGCAGCATCTGTGAACCTGCTACCATGGCAACCAAAGTTCAACCGAAGAGCCTTAAAATAAAAAAAAATAAAAAAATGAAAAAGAAGAAAAAGAAAAAAATCTAAAATGTAAAATATGTTCATCTCAGGGCTTGAAACTGTGATTGCCCTGTTGTGCAATTAATTATACATTGTACACTCGCCGACGTCTCGTTTGGCAGCTATTCATGCCGTATTTATTTTCCAAATTATGCAAACATTAAAATTACCAAAGAACTTTTAATTATAACGTTCATGTGCAAATATATTTAGATTAATACTAACTAACTGCAAATTAGAAATTTTCTTTTTTTTTTCTTTTTTTTTTTTTTGAAAAGAGGAAACAGCATCCAATCCTGGAGGAGAGAGACGGGAAATGAGTTTGGGCATCTCCTGGTATTTGTGGGCAATTTATCATCAGACCTCCTCGAATTAAGCAGTCCTTATTTCCATCCAGAGGGAAAATTAAAATGTATTTGTACAAAATCTTTTAATAAATAGGCATGATATCAATTGTTTACGACCGGCGGGGAAGTGCACCCGAGGGGCGGACTCAGTGTCTTTCATATGTAATTAGCTAAGCTCTAAACATATTAAAGGTATTCATTGTACATTAATTTGCTGAATCCTAATTATGGTGTTATCGTTAATGCACACCTCGAGAGGGATTACAAAGGTCATTTACTTGATCCACATCAATGCGGCGAGCGAGTTGGCGGGCTGTGCTTGTGCGGCCTGGTGTGTGCGCATTTTTATGTCTGTCCGTCTCCCATGCGCTGATGTCATAATAACACAACATGCTTTAATTTTCACTCTGGGGCCATGCCATGTTCTATGAAACGCTTCTTCATTAACTTTTAATTGTGCAATGATTTCTACGGTACCTGAACATAACAAATGGCAACAATGTTGATAATCTACGTTCTATTCCCTGTACAAAGTAAAAAGATAGACAATAGAGATAGATAGATAGATAGATAGATAGATAGATAGATAGATAGATAGATAGATAGATAGATAGATAGATAGATAGATAGATAGATAGATAGATAGATAGATAGATAGATAGATAGATAGATAGATAGATAGACAAACATCACAACTTGGGTATCCACTCCCAATGGAGCCTGAATGTCATAACTTCGGTATCCACTCCCATAGGGGGCTGAACATCACAACTTCAGTATCCACTCCCATAGGGGGCTGAACATCACAAATTCGGTATCCACTCCCACAAATTGGATATCAACTTCCAACAGGGGCTGAACTTCACAACGTGGGTATCAACTCCCAACAGGGCTGAAAGTCACAACTTGGGTATCAACTCCCAATGGGGCTGAACATCACAACTTAGGGTATCCACTCCCAACGGGGCTGAACAGCAACGTGGGTATCAACTCCGAACGTGGCTGAACATCACAACTTAGGGTATCAACTCCCAATGGGGTTGAACATTGCAATTTAGGGTATCCACTCCCAACAGGCCTAAACAACAACTTGGGTATCAACTCCCAACGGGGCTGAACATCACAACTTAGGGTATCAACTCCCAATGGGGTTGAACATCACAACTTAGGGTATCCAGTCCACTCCCAATGGGGCTGAACAACAACATGGATATCAACTTCCAATGGGGCTGAACATCACAACTTAGGGTATCAACTCCCAATGGTGTTGAACATCACAACTCAGGGCATCCACTCCCAATGGGGCTGAACAACAACTTGGGTATCAACTCCGAACATGGCTGAACATCACATTTTAGGGTATCAACTCCTAATGGGGTTGAACATCACAATTTAGGGTATTCACTCCCAATCGGGGTGAACATCACAACTTAGGTTATCCACTCCCAATGGGGCTGAACAACAACGTAGGTATCAACTCCCAATGGGGCTGAACATCACAACTTAGGGGATCAACTCCCAATGGTGTTGAACATCACAACTTAGGGTATTCACTCCCAACGGGGCTGAACAACAACTTGGATATCAACTCCCAACGGGGCTGAACATCACATTTTAGGGTATCAACTCCCAATGGGGTTGAACATCACAACTGAGGGCATCCACTCCAAACGGGGCTGAACAACAACTTGGGTATCAACTCCCAACAGGGCTGAACATCACATCTTAGGGTATCAACTCCCAATGGGGTTGAAGATCACAATCACAATTTAGGGTATTCACTCCCAACGGGGCTGAACAACAACGTGGGTATCAACTCCCAACGGGGGGCTGAACATCACAACTTAGGTATCAACTTCCAATGGGGGCTGAACGTCACAACTTATGCCGTGTACACACGACCAGACTTTTCGGCATCAAAGGTCCGACGGAACAAATCAGTCGGACAATTTGATCGTGTGTGGGCTTCATCGGACCTTTTCTGTCTAAAAATCTGACGGACCTTAGAAACCTTTCCGACGGACTCGATTCCTATCGAAAAATTTGTTCGTCTGTATGCAAAAATGACGCAAGGGCAGCTATTGGCTACTGGCTATGAACTTCCTTATTCTAGTCCGGTTGTACGTCATTGTGTTCTAAACGAACGGACTTTGGTGTGATCGTGTGTAGGCAAGTCCGTTTTGTCAGAACTTTGTCGGAAAGACCGTCAGAATTCAGTCCGATGAGAAGTCCGCTTGTGTGTACACGGCATTAGGGTATCAATTTACAACGGGGGCTGAATATCACACCTTGGGTACCCACTTCCAATGGGGATTGAACATCACAACTTAGGGTATCTACTCCTAACGGGGCCTGAGTGGCTGGCCAGAACCTAGTGTAGCAGGTGGGCAGATGGTGGTGAAAGCCAAAGACTGGAACTGAGATACTGTACTTGGCAAGCTGCTAGAGGTTACTGCATATCCTTACCACTCAATGAATGGTTGCAAGAGGTTAATGCACATCATTACTGCTCACTGATTGGTTGCTAAAGATTACAGCACATCATATCCTCACTGCCTGCATACCATGGACTGAGGAGATGAGGTAAAAGCCACACGGCTGTTATACCGGAGGAGCGGGAGGGAACGCCCCCCCTCCCGCCGCCTCCTGCCGCTCTTACCGGGCCTCCCGTTCCCGATGGAACGGGAGGCCCGATGAACAATCGGCCTCCTCCGGCGGCTGTGGACGGTCTGGAACGAAGGCGCGAACGGCTTTGTTCCAGCCTTCTAATCGTAAACACGGAATCAACGTCATGACGTCACTTCCCGTTTACTCGGCTGCCAATGGCGCCGGTTTTAAAACAATACGCAGTATTCAGAATCGTGGAAAATGGCGATCTGAATACTTTGAAGTGCAAAGGAGGGATTGGGGGTCTTTTAGATCACCGATCCCTCCATAAAGAGTACCTGTCACCACCTATTACTGTCACAAGGGATGTTTACATTCCTTGTGACAGCAATAAAAGTGATCAAATTTTTTTTTTTTTTAAAACACAATTTATTCATATAAAAATAAATAAAATAAATAAGAAAAAAAATTGTTTTAAAGCGCCCCCCGTCCCCGCGAGTTTGCGCAGAAAAGTAAACGCATACGGAAGTCGCGCCCGCATATGTAAACGGTGTGAGGTGAGGTATTGCCGCGATCGTCAGAGCGAGAGCAATAATTCTAGCACTAGACCTCCTCTGTAACTCTAACCTGGTAACTGTAAAAAAAATTTAAATTGTCGCCTATGGAGATTTTTAGGTACCGTAGTTTGTCGCCATTCCACGAGTGCCTGCAATTATAAAGCGTGACATGTTTGGTATCTATTTACTCTGCGTAACATCATCTTTTCACATTATACAAAAAAATTGGGCTAATTTTACTGTTTGGTTTTTTTTAAAATTCATGAAAGTGTCCCTTTTCCCAAAAAGTTGCGTTTAAAACACCGCTGCACAAATACCGTGTGATATAAAATATTCCAACAATCGCCATTTTATTTTCTAGATTCTCTGCTAAAAATATATATATATATATAATGTTTGGGGGTTGTAAGTAATTTTCTAGCAAAAAAATACGGATTTTAACTTGTAAACACCAAATGTCAAAAGTAGGCTTAGTCATGAAAGGGATTTATTAATGATCACAGTTGTAGGCAGGACTTTCAAGCATGCCCCTTTACCTCCTCAGTGGGCAGCATTCAGCAGAAGGGATGGTGGATATGACCTCAGGGGGTGGGGGCATGATATACATATGAATGCCACCACTATTTGCATATCAATTCAGGTTATTTACATGTAAACAGAGGGTCTGCAGGTGAGCCATCTGTACGCGGCAATAGGGCAGAGCTGAGCGGCATTAAGAACAGAACTTCACACTGAGATATCGGGACACATTCTGGGACAAGCAGGGGGGTGGGGCTGAGCCACGCTGCCTGTGTCTATAAATGCACACAGGGCGGCTCAGGGACGAGCCCGCACAGGTGCCCCATAGCAAGCGGCTTCCTATGGGGGCACTCATTGAAGAGGTGGAGTCAGGAGTGCTGGCGTGAGACCCCAGAAGAGGAGGAGACCAGGGCACAGAGCAGGTAAGTATGACATGTTTGTTATTTTTAAAAGAAAAAAGCCCAAAGCTTTACATATCACTTTAATGCTTGCTCTGTGAACTTTGAGGATGAATTGATTCACAGTGCCTTCAGCTACAGGGGTCAGGGAGAGGGAGGGATACTTTTACAACTCGTTCACTGCCTTTTTATGACATACATTATATTGCCAAAAGTATTGGGACGCCTGCCTTTACACGCGCATGAACTTTAATGGCATCCCAGTCTTATGCCGCGTACAGACGATCGGAATTTCCGACAACAAATGTTCGATGGGAGCTCGTTGTCAGAAATTCCCACCGTGTGTAGGCTCCATCGGACATTTGCTGTCGGAATTTCCAACAACAACTGTTTGAGAGCTGGCTCTCAAATTTTCCCGACAAGAAGACTTGTTGTCTGAAATTCCGAGCGTGTGTACACAATTCCGACGCACAAAAGTGCCAGGCATGCTCGGAATCAAGCAGAAGGAGCCGCACTGGCTATCGAACCTCATTTTTTTCGGCTCGTCGTACGTGTCATACGTCACCGCGTTCTTGGCGTTCGGGAATCTCCAACAAGATTTGCGCGACCGTGTGTATGCAAGACAAGTTTGAGCCAACGCCCGTCGGAAAAAAAGCCACGGTTTTGTTGTGGGAATTTCCGATCGTGCGTACGCGGCATAAGTCTCTAGGGTTCAATATTGAGTTGAACCAGTTGAGGTTTGGACCAGTGCACATAGCAAGGTCCATAAAGACATGGATGAGCGATTTTGGGGTGGAGGAACTTGACTGGCCTGCACAGAGTCCTGACCTCAACCCGATAGAACACCTTTGGGATGAATTAGAGCGGAGACTGTGAGCCAGGCCTTCTCGTCCAACATCAGTGCCTGACCTCACAAATGCTCTTCTGGAAGAATGGTCAAACATTCCCATAGACACACTCCTAAACCTTGTGGACGGCCTTCCCAGAAGAGTTGAAGCTGTTATAGCTGCAAAGGGCGGAGCCAACTCAATATTGAACCCTACAGACTAATGCCCCATACACACGGTCGGACTTTGTTTGGACATTCCGACAACAAAATCCTAGAATTTTTTCCGACGGATGTTGGCTCAAACTTGTCTTGCATACACACGGTCACACAAAGTTGTCGGAAAATCTGATCGTTCTGAACGCGGTGACATAAAACACGTACGTTGGGACTATAAACGGGGCAGTGGCCAATAGCTTTCATCTCTTTATTTATTCTGAGCATGCGTGGCACTTTGTCCGTCGGATTTGTGTACACACGATCGGAATTTCCGACAACGGATTTTGTTGTCGGAAAATTTTATCTCCTGCTCTCCAACTTTGTGTGTCGGAAAATCCGATGGAAAATGTCCGATGGAGCCTACACACGGTCGGAATTTCCCACAACACGCTCCGATCTGACATATTCCATCGGAAAATCCGACCGTGTGTACGGGGCATAAGACTGGGATGCCATTAAAGTTCATGTGTGTGTAAAGGCAGGCGTCCCAATACTTTTGGTAACATAGTGTATGTTAACACTTGAATGTCCATAACCTGGCCCCAGGTTCAGTGAAACGATACTTACATGCAGATGTAGCCTTGAGAGAGACTCTTCCGCCCTTTCGGTGACCTCTTCATAAATGCAGCTGCCCTTTGAAAAAAATCCTGCAGTGCTATTGGTGTGGGGAGCTTTCCCTGCTGGCAGAACACAATGATCACGGCTGGCGGCTACAGCCGCCGCCAGCGATCACATGCAAAAAAAAAAATAGAACATGCTGGTTCCCCATTAATTGATTTCAGTACAACCAGCCTGCCCATACATGGATCGAATTGTGGTCGGTTTCCGGCTGAACCAAGCTATATTTGATCACGTCTCTGGCCGGCTTTACAGTATAAAATAATTCACTCACATGATTAGAAGCCCCGTATTCAGCTCTAAAGTGTATGAAATATTTTTATTTTAAATATCTGATGAACAGGTGATACTTTGCGGCTAAAAATACGATCCTTCACACCTGGAACAAATTATCAGCTTTAATTAGATTTCACATGAACCTGATCTGCTCCGCATATGGTGCTTTCAACATACAGATCACACATCAACCAGAAGAGACGGTGAAAAGGTAAAACAGGATTCCTAAATTACATTCGATTTGCATTTTCTGAACTCCTACACATATCAGGTGAGCAAAGTCCTATCTGAGAGCTACGTGGCTTTAGTGCCGAAAACCACCAGGACTGAAGTCTTCAGTTATAACCACTTAAGGACCCGAGACTCTTTTTGGACACTTGTTGTTTACAAGTCAAAATCTTTTTTTTTTTTTTTTTTTAGAGCCCCCAAACATTTATATACAGTATATATCAAGTCATTCTCAAAACTTTTGGCCTCGGCTGTACATATACAATGCCAGTATGTAGCAGCTATGCTTGAGCCCTCTGTCCTCATGAGTCAATACAACAGGAGAATACATCTGGATGGGAATTAACAAGGTGGCACTGATACAGGGGCGGATCCAGAGTCTAGTCTCGCGAGGGGCACTGCCAGAAAATACGTTTTTCTGAGGGCAATTTATCGGGGACAGTGGCTGGTGTTGGGGCTTCAGTCATTACGGCACCATGGTTGTTATGGTGTCAGGATGATTGAAGCGCATTATTTCTATTATGACTAGGGATGAGCTTCGTGTTCGAGTCGAACCCATGTTCGACTCGAACATCGGCTGTTCGACCGTCCGTCGAATTGCGAACGATATGGGCCGTTCGCGCCAAATTCGTGTGGCGCGTCACGGCCCATAATTCACTGCGGCATCGCAGTGCATTGCTGGCTGATGATTGGCCAAGCATGCACTATGACCCGCATGCTTGGCCAATCACAGCGCCGTCAGTAGAGAGAGCTGTAATTGGCCAAAGCCAGGGTGGCTTTGGCCAATTATGGCTCAGGGGATTTAGTACACACCCCACACTATATAAGGCCGCCTGCACAGCGGCCCTGTGTAGTGTGTGTTCCGGTGTGCTGAGAGATAGAGAGAGAGAGAGAGACAGTGTCATTTGATTTGAGTTAGATAGATTAGGCAGAACAGTCAGTCAGTTAGCTGCACTTACAGTGTATTGTGTATATATATGCATCCCAGGTGTTGCATATATATATATACACTGTATTCAGTTTAGCTAGATCCGTTCCTGTTATCTTCTATCTAGACTATTTACATTTAGTGCAGTGTGTCCTGCTCACAGTGTTCAGCTAGATCCGTTCCTGCTATTTACATTCAGTGCAGTGCGTCCTGCTCACAGTGTTCAGCTAGATCCGTTCCTGCTATTTACATTCAGTGCAGTGCGTCCTGCTCACAGTGTTCAGCTAGATCCGTTCCTGCTATTTACATTCAGTGCAGTGCGTCCTGCTCACAGTGTTCAGCTAGATCCGTTCCTGCTATTTACATTCAGTGCAGTGCGTCCTGCTCACAGTGTTCAGCTAGATCCGTTCCTGCTATTTACATTCAGTGCAGTGCGTCCTGCTCACAGTGTTCAGCTAGATCCGTTCCTGGTATTTACATTTAGTGCAGTGCGTCCTGCTCACAGTGTTCAGCTAGATCCGTTCCTGCTATTTACATTCAGTGCAGTGCGTCCTGCTCACAGTGTTCAGCTAGATCCGTTCCTGGTATTTACATTTAGTGCAGTGCGTCCTGCTCACAGTGTTCAGCTAGATCCGTTCCTGGTATTTACATTTAGTGCAGTGCGTCCTGCTCACAGTGTTCAGCTACATCCGTTCCTGCTATTTACATTCAGTGCAGTGCGTCCTGCTCACAGTGTTCAGCTAGATCCGTTCCTGCTATTTACATTCAGTGCAGTGCGTCCTGCTCACAGTGTTCAGCTAGATCCGTTCCTGCTATTTACATTCAGTGCAGTGCGTCCTGCTCACAGTGTTCAGCTAGATCCGTTCCTGGTATTTACATTTAGTGCAGTGCGTCCTGCTCACAGTGTTCAGCTACATCCGTTCCTGCTATTTACATTCAGTGCAGTGCGTCCTGCTCACAGTGTTCAGCTAGATCCGTTCCTGCTATTTACATTCAGTGCAGTGCGTCCTGCTCACAGTGTTCAGCTACATCCGTTCCTGCTGTTTACATTCAGTGCAGTGCGTCCTGCTCACAGTGTTCAGCTAGATCCGTTCCTGCTATTTACATTCAGTGCAGTGCGTCCTGCTCACAGTGTTCAGCTAGATCCGTTCCTGCTATTTACATTCAGTGCAGTGCGTCCTGCTCACAGTGTTCAGCTAGATCCGTTCCTGCTATTTACATTCAGTGCAGTGCGTCCTGCTCACAGTGTTCAGCTAGATCCGTTCCTGCTATTTACATTCAGTGCAGTGCGTCCTGCTCACAGTGTTCAGCTAGATCCGTTCCTGCTATATACATTTAGTGCAGTACGTCCTGCTCACAGTGTTCAGCTAGATCCGTTCCTGTTATCTTCCTACTGACAGGCAGGCTTGTCTGGTTACAGTATATAAAGCTACCTTAAGAAAATTACAGGTGTTCTTTTTGATCCTATTAGTACCACGGTCAGGCAGCTAGACTATTTACATTTAGTACAGTGTGTCCTGCTCACAGTGTTCAGCTAGATCCGTTCCTGTTATCTTCCTACTGACAGGCAGGATTGTCTGGTTACAGTATATAAAGCTACCTTAAGAAAATTACAGGTGTTCTTTTTGATCCTATTAGTACCACGGTCAGGCAGCTAGACTATTTACATTTAGTACAGTGTGTCCTGCTCACAGTGTTCAGCTAGATCCGTTCCTGTTATCTTCCTACTGACAGGCAGGCTTGTCTGGTTACAGTATATAAAGCTACCTTAAGAAAATTACAGGTGTTCTTTTTGATCCTATTAGTACCACGGTCAGGCAGCTAGACTATTTACATTTAGTACAGTGTGTCCTGCTCACAGTGTTCAGCTAGATCCGTTCCTGTTATCTTCCTACTGACAGGCAGGCTTGTCTGGTTACAGTATATAAAGCTACCTTAAGAAAATTACAGGTGTTCTTTTTGATCCTATTAGTACCACGGTCAGGCAGCTAGACTATTTACATTCAGTGCAGTGCGTCCTGCTCACAGTGTTCAGCTAGATCCGTTCCTGGTATTTACATTCAGTGCAGTGCGTCCTGCTCACAGTGTTCAGCTAGATCCGTTCCTGGTATTTACATTTAGTGCAGTGCGTCCTGCTCACAGTGTTCAGCTAGATCCGTTCCTGCTATTTACATTCAGTGCAGTGCGTCCTGCTCACAGTGTTCAGCTAGATCCGTTCCTGCTATTTACATTCAGTGCAGTGCGTCCTGCTCACAGTGTTCAGCTAGATCCGTTCCTGCTATTTACATTCAGTGCAGTGCGTCCTGCTCACAGTGTTCAGCTAGATCCGTTCCTGGTATTTACATTTAGTGCAGTGCGTCCTGCTCACAGTGTTCAGCTAGATCCGTTCCTGGTATTTACATTCAGTGCAGTGCGTCCTGCTCACAGTGTTCAGCTAGATCCGTTCCTGGTATTTACATTTAGTGCAGTGCGTCCTGCTCACAGTGTTCAGCTACATCCGTTCCTGCTATTTACATTCAGTGCAGTGCGTCCTGCTCACAGTGTTCAGCTAGATCCGTTCCTGCTATTTACATTCAGTGCAGTGCGTCCTGCTCACAGTGTTCAGCTAGATCCGTTCCTGGTATTTACATTTAGTGCAGTGCGTCCTGCTCACAGTGTTCAGCTACATCCGTTCCTGCTATTTACATTCAGTGCAGTGCGTCCTGCTCACAGTGTTCAGCTAGATCCGTTCCTGCTATTTACATTCAGTGCAGTGCGTCCTGCTCACAGTGTTCAGCTAGATCCGTTCCTGGTATTTACATTTAGTGCAGTGCGTCCTGCTCACAGTGTTCAGCTAGATCCGTTCCTGCTATTTACATTCAGTGCAGTGCGTCCTGCTCACAGTGTTCAGCTAGATCCGTTCCTGGTATTTACATTTAGTGCAGTGCGTCCTGCTCACAGTGTTCAGCTAGATCCGTTCCTGCTATTTACATTCAGTGCAGTGCGTCCTGCTCACAGTGTTCAGCTAGATCCGTTCCTGGTATTTACATTTAGTGCAGTGCGTCCTGCTCACAGTGTTCAGCTAGATCCGTTCCTGCTATTTACATTCAGTGCAGTGCGTCCTGCTCACAGTGTTCAGCTAGATCCGTTCCTGGTATTTACATTTAGTGCAGTGCGTCCTGCTCACAGTGTTCAGCTAGATCCGTTCCTGCTATTTACATTCAGTGCAGTGCGTCCTGCTCACAGTGTTCAGCTAGATCCGTTCCTGCTATATACATTTAGTGCAGTACGTCCTGCTCACAGTGTTCAGCTAGATCCGTTCCTGTTATCTTCCTACTGACAGGCAGGCTTGTCTGGTTACAGTATATAAAGCTACCTGAAGAAAATTACAGGTGTTCTATCCCAGCTTAGTGCAGCTACAGGCCATTAGTATGTCTGGAAGGCCAAGAAGGAGAGGCAGACAGTCACAAGCCAATAAGAGAGGGCAAGCAGGCTCTGTGTCTAGTGCTGGTCGTGGAGACGGTGCATCCTCATCAGCACGTGGCCATGGGACACGCTTGGCCTTTTTTTCGGCAGCTGGCCGTGTTGAGCCGCAACATGCGGAAGACTTGGTCGAGTGGATGACCAAGCCGTCCTCATCCTCCTCATCCTCTCTCACCCATGCCCAGGGTGCTTTGTCTGGCAAAGCAGCGGCCTCTTCCCTCAGCTCAATGTCATCAGTGACTCCTTCCCTAGCTCCACCATGTCCTCATGAGGATTCCCTCGAACTGTTTGACCACAGTGTTGGGTACATGCTCCAGGAGGATGCCCAGCGTTTGGAAGGCTCTGATGATGATACTGAGCTCAATGAAGGCAGTAACATGAGCACGGACAGAGGGGGTGCCCAAGAAGGACAGCAATCTGGCAGTCATGCTCCCCCTGCTGCAGCATACTGCCAGGTTTGCTCCAGTGATGAGGAGGGAGGGGATGATGAGGTCACTGACTCAACGTGGGTGCCTGATAGGAGAGAGGAGGAGGAGGAGGAGGAGGTGGCACATCACCAACTAGGCAGGATGCCCTCCAGGGGCCAGCCTAAGGGCAGCACATTGACTGCATCACACCCCAAAGCTCCACATGTGCAGGGCGCTGCAGTCTCTGCGCGTTATTCAAAAAGTTCTTTGGTGTGGGCCTTTTTTGAGACGAGTGCATCAGATCGCACCGCTGCTATTTGCAACATATGTCTCAAGCGTATCTCGCGTGGCCAAAACATCTCCCGCTTGGGTACCACATGCTTGACCAGACATATGTTGACCTGCCATGCAGTTCGTTGGCAAGCGTATCTAAAAGACCCACACCAAAGAACAAAGACGATCTCTCCTTGCTCCTCATCAGCTGAGATTTCCAACCCCACTAGACCTTCAGTCCTCTCTGCGACCTGCAGTGAGAGGAATGAAGGTGTAGAATTAGGTGTGTCACAGCCAAGTACTTGTGGGCAATCTGCTTTTGGTACACCGACGTCAGATTGTACCAGGCAAATTTCCCTGCCCCAGCTGCTGCACCGCCGAAAGAAGTTTGCTCCCAGCCATCCACATGCCCAGCGGTTGAATGCTAGCTTGGCAAAATTGCTAGCACTTCAACTGCTGCCTTTTCAGTTGGTAGACTCTGCCCCCTTCCGTGAGTTTGTGGAATGTGCGGTTCCTCAGTGGCAGGTACCCAAACGCCACTTTTTCTCACGGAAGGCGATTCCGGCTCTCTACCGGCATGTGGAAGGCAATGTCCATGCCTCGCTGGACAGGGCGGTCAGCGGTAAGGTGCATATTACCGCTGACTCATGGTCCAGCAGGCATGGACAGGGACGTTACTTAAGTTTCACGGCGCATTGGGTGACTCTGCTGGCAGCTGGGAAGGATGCAGGACAAGGTGCAGTAGTGTTGGAGGTTGTTCCGCCACCACGCCTCCAAAATGCTGATTGTGACACACCTCTCTCCTCCACCCCCTCCTCTTCTTCTTCCTCCATGGCCTCTTCCTCGGAACCAGCGGTGCTCCGTAGGCGTTCAAGGGGCTACGCAAGTACGCAGGCCAAAAGATGCCATGCGGTGCTTGAGCTGGTGTGCTTGGGGGACAGGAGCCACACTGGGGCAGAGGTTCTGTCAGCTCTGCAGGGGCAGGTTCAGAGGTGGTTGACGCCACGCCAACTTAAGGCAGGAATGGTGGTTTGCGACAATGGCACCAACCTCCTCTCTGCCCTCCGACAGGGACAACTGACCCATGTGCCCTGTTTGGCTCACGTCCTTAACTTGGTGGTGCAGCTGTTCTTGGGCAGGTACCCGGGCTTACAGGATGTCCTGAGGCAGGCCAGGAAAGTCTCTGTGCATTTCCGCCGGTCATATAATGCCAGTGCTCGGCTGACGGACCTCCAAAAGGAGTTTAACCTGCCCAAGAACCGCCTAATCTGTGACATGCCCACCAGGTGGAACTCGACGTTGGCCATGCTGCAGTGGCTGCACACGCAGCAGAGGGCCATCAATGAGTACCTGTGCGACTATGGCACCAGGACAGGGTCAGGGGACCTTGGTTTTTTTTCCCCACGCCAGTGGGCCATGATCAGGGATGCATGCACTGTCCTGTCACCATTCGAGGAGGCCACGAGGATGGTGAGCACTGACAGTGCATGCATCAGTGACACTGTCCCCCTTGTCCACCTGTTGGAGCACACGCTGCGTGGAATAATGGACAGGGCACTTGAGGCAGAACAGAGGCAGGAAGAGGAGGACTTCCTTAGCTCTCAAGGCCCCCTTTATCCAGACAGTGTTCCTGCGTGCCCGCCGATCACACAGGAAGAGGACGAGGAGGAGGAGGAGGAGGAGGAGGAAGATTGTGTCAGTATGGAGGTGGAGCCTGGCACTCAGCATCAGCAGTCTTTAAGGGATCAGTCCCAAGGAACACATGGACTTGTACGTGGCTGGGAGGAGGTGGCTGCGGACGTTGTTGTCCTTAGTGACCCAGAGGACTCCGGACCGAATGCCTCAGCAAACCTACGCTGCATGGCCTCCCTGATCCTGCAAAGCCTGCGTAAGGATCCTCGTATTCGTGGTATCAAGGAGAAGGACCAATACTGGCTGGCAACCCTCCTTGATCCACGTTACAAGGGTAAGGTTGCGGACCTTATCTTGCCATCGCAGAGGGAGCAGAGGATGAAACATCTTCGGGAGGCCTTGCAGAAAGGTCTGTGCAACGCGTTCCCAGAGACTGGGAGGTTACAAACTCCTGTTTCTGGACAACGTGTTGCTGAGGCTTCGGTCAGTCAAAGAAGGAGCGGTGGAGAAGGTGGCCGTCTGACCGATGCGTTCAGACAATTTTTTGGTCCGCAGCCCCAAGGTATGATCGGTTCCAGCAACCATCGCCAGCGTCTGTTTTACATGGTGCAGGAATACCTAGGGGCAAGATCAGACTTGGACACCTTTCCCACCGAAAATCCTCTGGGTTACTGGGTCTTGAGGATGGATCACTGGCCAGAGCTTGCACAGTATGCAATTGAGCTACTGGCCTGTCCTGCATCCAGCGTTCTTTCGGAACGCACATTCAGTGCTGCTGGAGGCGTGGTAACCGATCACAGGGTGCGTCTGTCCACCGACTCGGTCGATCGGCTGACCTTCATAAAAATGAATCAGTCTTGGATCACCACCAGCTACCAAGCACCTGATGCAGATGTAACCGAATAATTTTTTTTGAAATCTCAGATCCCTTCAAAGACTGCCTATGCTGATGCTGAGTGACTATCCCTGAGTAATTATCCTCTTCCTCCTCAATCATCACGCTGATAGCTTGTAAGAACATTTTTGGTTCTGGGCACCACCACCAGTGCCTAAGGCACAATTTTTCAGCCCCTGTTTAACAGGGGCGTGTAATTACAATTTTTGATGTAATACTTTGCAGCAGGGCTCGTTCCTGCATTCCAACTAGAGTGTCTGTGAGGGGTTGCAGTGTTGTGGCACCAGCACCAGTGCCTAAGACCCAATTTTTCAGCCCCTGTCTAACAGGGGCGTGTAATTACAATTTTTGATGCAATACTTTGCAGCAGGGCTTGTTCCTGCGTTTCAACTAGAGTGTCTGTGAGGGGTTGCAGTGTTGTGGCACCAGCACCAGTGCCTAAGACCCAATTTTTCTGCCCCTGTCTAACAGGGGCGTGTAATTACAATTTTTGATGCAATACTTTGCAGCAGGGCTCGTTCCTGCGTTCCAACTAGAGTGTCTGTGAGGGGTTGCAGTGTTGTGGCACCAGCACCAGTGCCTAAGGCCTAATTTTTCAGCTCCTGTTTAACAGGGGCATGTAATTACAATTCTTGATCTAATATTTCACAGCAGGGCCCTGTGAGGGCTTACAGTGTTTTGGCCACAGCAACACCTAAGGCCCAAATTTCTGCTGAGTATATAGGGCAGGACCCTACTTTCAAACATCTAACTTACAAACGACTCCTACTTGCAAACGGAAGGAGACAACAGGAAGTGAGATGAAATCTACCCCTAAGGAAGGGAAATTCTCTCCTGTAAGAGTTAATATGGGAAAACAATTTCTCCTTTCCACTGATGCTTTCCAATCCTTGTTCCACAAAAAAACCCAAATTTTCCAAAAACATTTTTCATTGGGACAAAAAAGTGAGGTGAAATCTTCTGAAGAGGAGGAAAGACGCAAAACAAATGTCACAGGGGTGATAACCCTTCCCTATGTTTTCCAAAAAGCTTAGAAAAGATTTTTTGGCTGGAGCTAAACACATTAAAAATGTTCAAAATTACAAACAGATTCTACTTAACAACAAACCTACAGTCCCTGTCTTGTTTGCACCGCCTGAATACTGCTGTTCAGAGTATATAGGGACCTTTCCTTATTTTAATTTGGGTGCGGGGTTCCCCTTAATATCCATACAAGACCCAAAGGGCCTGGTAATGGACTGGGGGGTACCCATGCCGTTTGTCTCACTGATTTTCATCCATATTGCCATGACCCGACATGACATTAAACCCGCAAGCAGTTTTAAATGAGATTTTTTCCTTTAAAAATGACATTTGGTGCAGGGACTGTTCTAAACATGGGAAACACGCGTCACTTTACAGGCATACTATAGACACCCCCCAGGTACAATATTTAAAGGAATATTTCACTTTTTTTTTTTTACTTTAAGCATCATTAAAATCACTGCTCCCGAAAAAACGGCCGTTTTTAAAAGTTTTTTTTGCATTGATACATGTCCCCTGGGGTAGGACCCGGGTCCCCAAACCCTTTTTAGGACAATACCATGCAAATTAGCCTTTAAAATGAGCACTTTTGATTTCGAACGTTCGAGTCCCATAGACGTCAATGGGGTTCTAACGTTCGTGCGAACTTGCGGTCCGTTCGCGGGTTCTGGTGCGAACCGAACCGGGGGGTGTTCGGCTCATCCCTAATTATGACATGGCTATATAAAATGAAATTGTTCAACTCACCATAATGCAGAATTAGTGGGAGCCCAGAGTGTGGCACTTGCCACGTCACCTGCCACACGTTGCGGATTGAGACTTGACACGTCGCCTGCCATACGTTGCGGACTGTCACTCGCCAAGTCGCCTGCCACACGTTGAGGATTGTCGCTTGCCACGTCGCCTGCCACCAGATGCAGATTCTGACTTGCCACATCACCTGCCACACGTTGCGGATTGTCACTTGCCACGTCGCCTGTCAGCAGATGCAGATTTTCACTTGCAACATCACCCCGCCACACATTGCAAACTGTCACTTGCCACGTCACCTGCCACATGTTGCGGATTGTCACTCGCCATGTCACCTGCCACATGTTGCGTATTGTCACTTGCCACGTCTCCTGCCACCCGTTGCGGATTGTCACTTGCCACGTCACCTGCCATACATTGTGGATTGTCACTTGCCATGTTGCCTGCCACAAGTTGTGGATTTTCACTTTCCACACGTGGATTGTCACTTGCCATGTCGCCTGCCACAAGTTGCGGACTGTCACCTGCCACATGTTGCGGATTGTCGCCTGCCACGTGTTGCAGATTCTCACTTGCCACATCACCTGCCACACATTGCGGATTGTCACTTGCCACGTTCCTACCACACGTTGCAGATTGTCACTTGCCACGTCGCCTGCCACATGTTGCAGATTCTCACTTGCCACATCACCTGCCACAAGTTGCGGATTGTCACTTGCCACATTGCCTGCCACACGTTGCGGATTGTCACTTGCCACGTCACCTGCCACAAGTTGCGGATTTCACTTGCCACAAGTTGCGGATTGTCACTTGCCACGTCGCCTGCCACAAGTTGCGGATTGTCACTTGCCACACGTTGTGGATTGTCGCCTGCCACACATTGCGGATTGTCACTTGCCTGCTACAATTGTAACTTGCTGTGCTACTTTCCCGCTAAGGTGGTCTCTTGCTGTGTCCCAGAGTCAGGCAGAAGATTACCAGTCAGGCAGCAGAGAGATGATGTAATCTCTCTGCTGCCCGTGGCTGCCTGCACAGTGGGGATGGAACTGCAGGGATGCAGGGCGGACGCCCGGGCAGTGAGAGATGATGTAATCTTTCTGCTCCCCCAACGGCTGCCTCCCTATATGGCCAGCTCACCCACCGAGCCACCCAGCTGCTCACCCGCTCTCTCATTCGCCCACCATGCCTCCTGCCCGCTCACCAACCAAGCCACCCGGCATCCCGGCCTGCCCGCGGAGCCGCCCACTCACTCACCCGCGTTCTCGGGGGGGGGCAACTGCCCCGTTGCCCCCCCGGATATGCCCCTGCACTGATAGGCAGCACTGATGGGATGGCACTGATGATCAGTTTTCCTGATCATCAGTGTACATGTCCCCTGTCAGGATTGCCTATTACCGGCTCTCCTCTCCTCTACACTGTGACAGAGGAATGATCAGAATGCCGATAACGGGCAAGTCTGTTTACACTGTGATCACCTGCGATTGGACACAGCTGATCACGTGGTAAAAGGCTGCTGCGATTGACACGGCGATCACAGACCTCGCCGGATGTGTGAACATCCTTGGACACCCTCCCAGAACAACAGAGCCGCGCTGTTCTTTCGGCTATAGCGTGGTAAGGAAGTGGTTAGGTGAAGACAAACTTATCACCAACTCAACAGGTCCATAATGGAAAACTTGCTCTGCTCCACGGTGGATATCCGGGAAAGGAGCCGAAGTAGTTAAGCACAGCTGAAGTTGTTTTCTGATTATTGAAGACATTTCACTTTTGGCCTGGAGCCATATATATATATATATATATATTTTTTTTTTTTTTTTTCAAATCCCCAGAAATGTTGTTTTCTCTCTTTCACTTGAAATTAGCCGCCATGTGTAGCGAGTAAGTCCAGTCCCACCTCGTAGAAAAACAATACAGTGTATCCGGATCTTCAATTAGGCCGGAGTTATCTTCGGTCGGGTCTATTTTGGTATGAGTGATGTTCCCGAATGCATTTTAATATTTCCTGTCACCGCGGCTCATAGATCTTCGGAAAAAGATGCCTTTCAATTTTAAACAAACCCCGAGGAATTGATTCTGCTCCGAACGATCTGTCTTCCTTTGAGCAAGACGGAGCAATCTAAGCCTTGTGAAGTTTTGCCTTAATTAGGTTTTATGGAAAATAAAAAAAAAACAAAAAAAAACAAACAAACTCGTAGCTCAGGAACCCCTGAAAGCGCCATCTTTGTAATAATAAAATGGAATTTAGCGTCTGTTTACGCTTTTTTACAAATCTGCTGACAAAACGCAGATAAGTCAGGCTTTCACCTGAACGAAACGGAATTAAGAGATGTGATTTTATTTGTGTCTCCTGAATTACTGGAACAAATTGATGGCGGCGTTCAAAGTGCCGGATGGAAAGTGTGCAGGTGTGAGGAAGGATGAAAGCCCTGTTGTTTTCCGATGGAAGTTCAACTTAAAGAGGACCTGTCAGGCAGCAACAATCTTCGAGACAGCCTGATTGCTTGTGACTTGTAGAAACTGCTACAAAAACAAATGGGGGAATAGTTATACCCTATACCATGCACTCTGCAGTGTACAGTGGAACCTTGGATTACGAGCATAATCCGTTCCAGGAGAATGCTTGTAATCCAAAGCACTCGCATATCAAAGCGAGTTTCCCCATAGAAGTCAATGGAAACGAAGATAATTTGTTCCACATTGACTTCTATTACATGCAATACCGCATGTGGCCAGAGGTGGGGGGGGGGCGCTGGAGAGCCTCGGAAATACTCAGGGATAGCTCGGAAAGCATCGGAAACACTCGGGAATGGAGTATTTCCGAGTGTTTCCGAGTATTTCCGACAGTGGTGGGAGTAAGTCCCACATGTGCAAGTCACAAGCAAGTCTCAAGTCTTAACCTTCAAGTCACAAGCAAGTCCCAAGTTACTGTGACGAAAAGCAAGCAAGTCAAGTCGAGTCCCTGCTACAAGTCAAGCAAGTCAAGTCAAGTCATTTATTTTGGTCAAGTCACAAATTAAGTCAAAATACTGAACTACCCCGAACCCGGGACTTGGGGGGAGCTTTCTTTTGTGGGGGGGGGGGCGGCTTTTGCCTAGGCCAAGACACAGCACTGGTGGTGCCAAGTCATTGCAAGTCAAATAGCCCAATTCAAAGTCAAGTCGCAAGTCATTAGTGACAAGTCAAAGCCAAGTCGAGTCATTTATTTAATTTTGTCAAGCAAGTCACAAGTCCTCAAACAGGTGACTCGAGTCTGACTCGCGTCAAGTCATGTGACTCGAGTCTCCCACCTCTGATTTCCGAGTCATACCGAGTATTTCTGAACGGCTCCGAACCGTTCCGAGGGTCCCCGGTGCCCCCGCACCTCTGGCCAAATGCGGTACTGCCCTGCCCATTAGCTTGAATTCTGCTAGTTTTGCAAGGCAACACTCGAGTCAGAATTTTAAAAAAAAAGTTGCTCGTCTTTCAAAACGATCGCTTACCGCGTTACTTGTAAACCAAGGTTCCACTGTAGTTGAGCATCATGGGAAATGTAGTTCCAAAACATCTGGGGTGCCAAGGTTTGCCATCGCTGCCCTATTCTATAACCTGACTCTTATAGTTGCCATATATGCTTTGCAGTGATGTGCAGTCAGGGGATGCAGGTGAGGCAGAGCCTCACCTGTCATGAACATAAAGAAAACCCCAAAAGAAACAAAAAAAAAAAGTATTAAGCTTCAAGGGTCGTAGCTTGGCGATCTGGGGTCACAGAGACACCACATTTGGGGGGTATGTAGCTGAAGTCCTACCCCACCACTGGTCACCCCATTTGGGGCTCCTGCCACCTATAGTTCCCGAAAAAACGGGGCTCTTTGTGCAGCCTGTCAGAAGCTACATACAGGGCGGCCAGTTTAAATACAAGCTGGCACACTCTGTTTGCAGCAGACTGAGAGGATGAGCTCAAAGTGCCTCTCCTCAATTCTTGTCAGAGGCACTGAGCTCAATGGACACCTTGGAGTCTAGGACCAATGGTAAAGCACCATTGGAACAAGCTGTCCTATTAAAATACTGCAGTGGAGGCACGCCTCTCACTGCAGAGCAAAGGGGCAGAGCATGGGTGATCTTAAAATGATGCCCCCCCCTGAAAAAAGTTCTGCGGACGCCCATGAGCATGTCCCACGGCCACCTCCAGAGGATACACCATGTCCAGGACCCCCACTGTTGACTGTAGGCACAGAGGCTGCGTGCCCTCTTTTATTGGCCTGTGAGCGTCTGCCTCTCCTTGGTGGCCTTCTGGACATGATGTATTTTTTGTTGTGCAACAAATACACTGCCACTAACTAAATACCCTGCCTGCCTCATCTAACTCAAGCTATCTCTCTGTCCATGCCAATAACACTACACACGGCCGCTCTGTAAGCAGCCTTGTATAGTGTGGGGCATGGACTTAGTCCCTTTGGGTGCCTTTGGCCAATTATGGCTCTCTCAGCAGAGAGCGCTGTGATTGGCCAAAGCATGCAGGTCAGGTGCATGTTTTGGCCAATCATCATACAGCAATGCACTGCGATCTTGAAGTACATTATAGAGTGTTCCTGGGTGTTTAAATTTCCCATGAACGCCCCATATGTTCGGTTCATTTTAGAACAAATGAACTCCCGATGTTCGACTCGAACTTACATTCCACTCGAACCGCTGGCTCATCCCTACTGGGGACCATATATTAAATGGATTTTTAGAACAAGGAGATGTAAGAAGAGCTTGCATCGACCTGGTATTGCAGTACCTCCAGGACCGGTGCACCAAAAAATTACTTTTGGTATAGCTCACTTACAGAATCTCACAAAAGTTAGTACACCCCTCGCATTTTTGTAAATATTTTATTCTTTCTTTTCATGTGACAACACTGAAGAAATGACACTTTGCTACAATGTAAAGTAGTGAGTGTACAGCTTGTATAACAGTGTAAATTTTCTGTCCCCGCTGGCAACAAATGTGAGTACACCCCTGAGTGAAAATGTCCAAATTGGGCCCAATTAGCCATTTTCCCTCCCCGGTGTCATGTGACTCATTAGTGTTACAATGTCTCAGGTGTGAATGGAGAGCAGGTGTGTTAAATTTGGTGTTAGCGCTCTCACTCTACCATACTGGTCACTGGGAGTTCAACATGGCACCTCATGGCAAAGAACTCTCTGAGGATCTGAAAAAAAGAATTGTTGCTCTACATAAAGATGGCCTAGGCTATAAGAAGATTGCCAAGACCCTGAAACTGAGCTGCAGCACGCTGGCCAAGACCATACAGCGGTATAACAGGACAGGTTCACTCAGAACAGGCCTCTCCATGGTCCACCAAAGAAGTTGAGTGCACGTGCTCAGCGTCATATCCAGAGGTTGTCTTTGGGAAATAGACGTATGAGTGCTGCCAGCATTGCTGCAGAGGTTGAAAGGATGGGGGGTCAGCCTGTCAGTGCTCAGACCATACGCCGCACACTGCATCAAATTGGTCTGCATGGCTGTTGTCCCAGAAAGAAGCCTCTTCTAAAGATGATGCACAAGAAAGTTTGCTAAAGACAAGCAGACTAAGGACATGGATTACTGGAACCATGTCCTGTGGTCCGATGAGACCAAGATAAACTTATTTGGTTCAGATGGTGTCAAGCGTGTGTGGCGGCAACCAAGTGAGGAGTACAAAGACAAGTGTGTCTTGCCTACAGTCAAGCATGGTGGTGGGAGTGTCATGGTCTGGGGCTGCATGAGTGCTGCCTGGATTGGGGAGCTACAGTTCATTGAGGGAACCATGAATGCCAACATGTACTGTGACATACTGAAGCCGACCATGATCCCCTCCCTTCAGAGACTGGGCCGCAGGGCAGTATTCCAACATGATAACAACCCCAAACACACCTCCAAGACGACCACTGCCTTGCTAAAGAAGCTGAGGGTAAAGATATATGGAAGCCACATTCACTGAACAGACCATGCAAGATATAATGCATCCATTCCGTTTTACAGACTGGTACCTAAAGAGAGATCTTACCAACACACTTGGCAATCTCAAAATATCTCAAGCTCTTGACCCCTCTACTTTTAAGCCACCGTAAAATATCTGCAACCCCATATTGCTCTTTGACATCCACTGTTTTTCGTCTATCGCACCTCAGTATTATCATTTGATTCTAGTGTTGTAACTAGACCATAATGTAGGTTATCTAGTCAAACATGTCCGAACGCTGCCTCCACTCCTTAAGGTACAAAGGTTTAAGGTACAGCCTTTCAGGCATTATATTGCTAAACAACCTTGATAAGATGGTAAATGTGAATTGCTGACAACCCCCGCCCCCCCCCACGTTACCCCTACCAGTGTTTAGGTATAAAACTGTTTTGTTGCTTAGAGCATTTTTATGTACATGCCTGACAACCTTTATGTACTCTGTTTTATACCACTGTATATTGTAAAACTCAATAAATATTTAAAAAAAAAAAAAAAAAGAAGCTGAGGGTAAAGGTGATGGACTGGCCAAGCATGTCTCCAGACCTAAACCCTATTGAGCATCTGTGGGGCATCCTCAAATGGAAGGAGAAGGAGCGCAAGGTCTCTAACATCCACCAGCTCTGTGATGTCGTCATGGAGGAGTGGAAGAGGAGTCCAGTGACAACCTGTGAAGCTCTGGTGAACTCCATGCCCAAGACGGTTAAGGTAGTGCTGGAAAATAATGGTGGCCACACAAAATATTGACACTTTGGGCCCAATTTGGACATTTTCACTTAGGGGTGTACTCACTTTTGTTGCCAGTGGTTTAGACATTAATGGCTGTGCGTTGAGTTATTTTGAGGGGACAGCAAATTTACACTGTTATACAAGCTGTACACCCACTACTTTACATTGTAGCAAAGTGTCAATTCTTCAAATTGTGTCGTCAAATGAAAAGATGTAATAAAATATTTACAAAAATGTGAGGGGTGTACTCACTTTTGTGGGATACTGTAAATAAGCACCAAAAATGTAACATTACAAAAAAAAAGATTATACTTTCCACACAATGATTGTAACCTCAACCCGACACAACATTACAAACAATTAAAATTCTCCCCCTTCCTCCCATTTTTTTTTAAATGATGACAGTGCAGGAACGTTCCCCTGTCCTCCAGCAACCTCTGCCCATATCAATGAGGCCTCAGACAAGTCTTATCAAGTGAGTTGAGATTACTTTGAGATAACATACAAATTGTATCTTAAAAAAATAAATTAGAATTCCGTATGAGCTGCAGAAGTGAAGTATTTCTGTAAATACTTTTTGGTCCCCCGTAGTGCCGGATCGATGCCGATCTATGGACACCGTGTCCTGCCATAGTGCAGAAAGCCAGTCACCTCCTGCACTTAAATGCCCCTGTGCAGTCCTGCGGAGAGCTGAGGTGTCCTATAACACAATATGAATATTGAGCTGGAAATCCAACTATAATTAAGGGAGGATTAGGAGATTTTGCTGTTTAATGCTCATGTTAATTGCAGCTATAAACCCTTTTTTTCCAACAGCCATAAAAATCTGTTGCGCAACAGTGCCACTTTGAGGATGTCTGACCGAGGGTGTTCTCGCAGAATGATTATTATTATCTAACTCTTCGGCTTATGAACTTTTTAAACACCTGTCAGTTTATGGTGTAATAGAATGAGGCACGTCAATTACATTTTTATTATTCAACAATGACTACTAAAAAGCTATTTTTGTTTAAATTAATCTGTTAAAAAAAATGATATATTTGTAGCAGGTACCACCGGCTCCCACCTTGTTCATGCTTCCTGCTACCCTGATCCACCACTGGAGCCCACTAATCACGTTCCACCCTCCAGATCCACATGTGACAGTAATAAGAATCAAAATGTTTGGGGGGGCGCAAACAAACTGAAAAATTCTGAAACCCCCCCCCCATCAATAGCAGCCACTGTGCCATCAAACGCAGCCACTGTGCCCATCAATTTCCGCCACTGCACCATCAAACACAGCCACTGTGCCCATCAAACGCAGCCACTGTGCCATCTAATGCAGCCACTGTACCCATCAAATGCAGCCACTGTGCCCTATCAAATGCTGCCACTGTGACGCCAAATGCTGCCACTGTGCCATCAAATGCTGCCACTGTGCCCCATCAAATACAGCTACTGTGCCCATCTTATGCAGCCTCTGTGCCCATCTTATGCAGCCACTGTGCCTCATCAAATGCAGCCTCACTGTGCCCCATCAAATGCAGCCTCACTATGCCTATCAAATGCAGCCTGACTGTGCCAATCAAATGCAGCCTTTCTGTGCCCCATCAAATGCAGCCTCACTGTGCCCCATCATATGCAGCCTCACTTTGCCCCATCATATGCAGCCTCACTGTGCCCATCATATGCAAACTCACTGTGCCCATCAAATGCAGCCTTGCTGTGCCCATCACATGCAAACTCACTGTGCCCATCAAATGCAGCCTCACTGTGCCCCATCAAATGCAGCCTCACTGTGCCTCATCATATGCAGCCTCACTGTGTCCCATCAAATGAAGCCTCACTGTGTCCCATCAAATGAAGCCTCACTGTGCCCCATCAAATGTAGCCTCACTGTTCCCCATCAAATGTAGCCTCACTGTGCCCCATCATATGCAGCCTCACTGTTCCCATCAAATGCAGCCTCACTGTGCCCCATCAAATGCAGCCTCACTGTCCCATCAAATGCAGCCTCACTGTGCCCCATCATATGCAGCCCCACTGTGTCCCATCAAATGCAGCCTCACTGTGCCCCATCATATGCAGCCTTACTGTGCCCCATCAAATGCAGCCTCACTGAATCTCATACTTACTTACCATACAGGCAGCTCCGCTCGGGCCATGTGTTCCACGGAGCTGCCAACGTCACTTCCGGTTTCCCTGTGGAACAGGGAAACCAGAAGTAACCTCTTAACTTCAACAACAAAGCTCCCGTCCATAGTAATACTACGGGCGGAATCTGTTCGGCGCTTTGGAATGCGCCACAAAGCAGGTCAAAAGCCTGCAAATGAAGCGCCTCGTCTGCAATCTCATGATTGCATTGACGTGGCACTTGCCATAGTTTTATTTTGTGACTGCTGGGTGGGGGGGCGGCGTCCGTGCGCCCCCTATGGAAGGACTGCCCCTGATAAGCACGCTACTTTGAAATATTGAAGGCATGTCTCTCTATTCCCCATAACCAGCAATTACCAGATTTTTAGGGGAGCTGAGGCAGCGGGGAGTGCAGAGGAAGGGCACCAGATTGTACGGGTGCAGTTATCACCCTACAGCAGTGGTGGCTTCTTTTGGGGGGAAGCAAACAAACAACACCCCCCCCGCGCGCGGGCGGTCTGGCTGGTCCAGGACACATACCCGCTTGTGTGGAGAGGCTGTGGTGTCCTCTCCTGGAGTGCGGGCAGCGGCCGCGGCAGCTCCGGGGTCCGCTCCTCCAGCGTCCTCCGCCCGTGTGCCTTTCGCCAAAGCACTAGGCATCCTGATGCTTTGGCCAATTGGGAAACAGGTATCACAGACCATCCTTCGGATTGGCGGTCGAGGAACTTTAGTGTGATAATAGTGAAAATTAATTTGCTATGGTCACACAACAGGGTGGGCTCATGGCACAATGCTCTGCGCTCCGAACTCACCCTTTTTTGAAGCCTATTAGAGCCTCTGGCTCTAATCATGTGCTTCAAAAAAACACCCTCGCCACATTGGAATGCATGATCCGGCGCCACTGATATGTAGATCAGGGGGCCAGATGCATGGATAGGGGAGGCGGTGCCCGTGCACCATCTATGGACAGGCAGCCACTGCCTTACAGAACTGATATTTAGTTAATCACTATGCATCTTAAAATAGTACCTGCGGGCCCCCTTATTGTTAAAGGGGCTTTCTAGATTCTGATAAGACCCCCATCATATTTTTTTTTCTTTGAGATAAGCCCCCCACCCACACACAGATAAGAAACTCTACCTTCTAGATTCTGATAAGACCCCCCACAATCTCTAGGCCACGGTTGTGTGGAAGACACCCTTGTCCTCATTAACATGGGGACAAGGTACTAAGGGGGTCCCCACTAGCAAGGTACCCCCCAAGTTGAGGGCATGTGGCCTGGTATGGTTAAGGAGAGGGTGCCTGCACCCCTTTTCTGGCCTGCCAGGCTGCATATTTGGATAAAGGTCCAGTATGGATTTTTTTTGGAGTGACCTTGCACTTTTTTTTCTTGACTTTTGTGTGGGGGTCCCCCTTAAAAACCATACCAGAACCAAAGGGTCTAGTATAGATTTGGGGAGGGACTCTTTTTTTTTCTTTTGCATGGTGTGCCTCTAAAACTTGAAGGGCCTGTTATGAAATGGGGGGGGGGGGGGGGACTGTTTAGTGTTTAGGGTAGGTGAAAGGAATACCTGGCCTCTTTGTTGTAGTAGGTTGTATACTGTACATCCTTTAAAGGTAGAGTCAGGGCATCCCCCCGGAATGTTATTTAATGGAGTTTTGCATTTTTAATATTCCACTTTAAGCCTTATTAAAATCACTGCTCTCCACCTAATTACATTTTTACATTTGTTTTTTCCTGCTTCTGGTACATGTCCCCCAGGGTAGTGCCCAGCCCTTTATGCCATTGCTTTGCAAATCTCTTACATAGTTACCTAGTTACATAGTAGGTGAGGTAAAAAAAAAGACACAAGTCCATCAAGTCCAACCTCTGTGTGTGATTATATGTCAGTATTACATTGTATATCCCTGTATGTCGTAGTCATTCAGGTGCTTATCTAATAGTTTCTTGAAACTATCAATGCTCCCCGCTGAGACCACCACCTGTGGAAGGAAATTCCACATCCTTGCTGCTCTTACAGTAAAGAACCTCTACGTAGTTTAATGTTAAACCTCTTTTCTCCTTGCCTATTAGTCTAGAAAATGGACAGGACTGTTTTTTAACATTCGGCTCTAATTGACTTCAATGGGGTTTGGATTCGGCAACCGAACTTTAGCCATATTCACCGAACCCATCTCGAACTGAACCCAGGTTCAGTTCATCACTGGACAAGGATATTGCCCTAATATGGCCATGTGACCATATTAGGTCAGTGATGTCATGATCATCCCTACCCCATTGTGTACATCAGCAGTGAAGTGGGGAATGTACTGGCTGTAGCTAATTGGCCCAGGAATGATTTTGGTCTGAACTCAAGCTCATCCCTACTGCTGATCTCCCGAATGCTGAACTCTGGGCACAAAAACATTCATTAAAATATATTTTACATTAGTCACAAGAGATTGAAATTCACTATGTGTGCAAAAATGCTTTTGCAAACCCAGATATTGCCATAAAACGTAGAAATGATATCTTCACTGTGCCATACATAAGCTGTGCAGAGAGCAGAGCTGTGGGAGGGAACCAGCAAGCTCCACCCACTACAGGTTGCCTGCAGAAAACTACAAGAGGGGGTGGAGACAAAACCAGTCACCCTGCACAAGGAGAGAGAGAGAGCCGAGATGTGGGAGAGGCCCCGGCAGGCCCCACCCACTACATGCTGCCTTCCAAAAAAACAACAGGAGGGGGAGGAGACAGGACCAGTCACTCTGCACAAGGAGAGAGAAAACGGAGCTGTGGGAGGGGCCCATCAGGCTCCACCCACTACAGGCTGCATGCAGAAAACTATAGGAGGGGCGGAGACAAGACCAGTCACCTTGCACAAGGAGAGAGAGCGGAGCTGTGGGAGGGGCCCAGCAGGCCCCACCTACTACAGGCTGCCTGCAGGAATTACAGGAGGGGGTGGAGACCACACCAGGAGAGAGAGAGCAGCAGTGAGAGGTCTTTATTACAGGAAGTCTCACACCGGATCACTGCATAGATCTGGAAGAAATACACAAAGCTCATGAGATTCAAGAACACACATGACCAATGGTTACGGACAATCCCCGCTGTAACCTCTGCTGGTCTCATAGAGCCTGGCTCTATGGTTATGTCGAAGCTTCCTCCACTCCTGGCCATTCACAAAAGACACAAAATCCAGGGTTCATCCTGATGCAATCAGTGGGCTGGCTTTTGGGAGGAGTTATGCAAATCTTGTGATGCCTTAATGTATGGGTGTCAGTCTGGCAGAGTGGGCGTTCCTAGGCAGGCTGTACTTGTATGCGGACCACCCTAGGTAATCTCCACACGTGATGCTGATCTTTCACGATTGAAAGAACTGAAATCCAATGAATGAAAGAGGAGGGCCAGGGGCAGTCAGTTTGGGGAGGATAGAGCAAGATGATGTTGGATGTCCTCCAGCCAGGAAATGAGGTGGGCTTTATCTGACTTTCTGAAGCATCTAATGTACATTGTGAGAAGCTCAGTGTGCAGTGGAGTCATGGCTTCTCAGCATCACATGTGGTTGTTACCTAGGGTGGTCTGCATACAAATACAGCCTGCCTAGGAATGCCCACTCCTCCAGAATGACACCCACCCATCAAGGCATTTTTATATTTGCATAACTCCTCCCAAGAGCCAGCCCACTGCTTGCATCAAGACTCTTAAGTGGAGTACCGAGGAAGGTTGCTGTGATGTTTTATCTAGGGTGGTTTGCATGCAAATTCAGCCTGCCTAGGACCACCCACTTCTGAGGACTGAGACCCACCCATGAAGATAATTTGATATTTGCATAACTCCTCCCACTGACTCTTGAGCGGGGTTCCGAGGCAGGGTGCTGAGAAGTTTTACCTAAGGCAGTCAAATACAGTCTGTCTAGGACCACCCATTCCCGCCAGACTGACACCCACCCATCAAGGGATTTTGATATATGCATAACTCCTCCCATGAGCCAGCCTAATTTTTGCATCAGGGCTGAGGGCTCTTAGGAAGGAGCACTGAGGCAGGGTGCTGTGATGTCACCTAAGTAAATACAGCCTGCCTAGGAACACCCACTCCGCCAGACTGACATCCACCCATCAAGCCATTTTGATATTAGCACAGTGGCGGCCGCTCATACAGGGCGCAGGGGCGCCGCCCTTCATAATCCATGTGCCCCAGCCCCTAATCTACATGCAGGGTGCCGTACGTATGAATTTCAATGGGGTTTTTTTTTTTTTTGTTTTTGAAGCACATGATTAGAGCCTGAGGCTCTAATTGGCTTAAAAAAAGGGTGGACTTGGGCGCAGAGTACTGTGCCCAGAGCCCACCCAGCTGTGTGACATTATTGAATTAATATTCACTATTGTCTTCCTGCTTTTCCTCCCAGCCAATCAGGAAGCCAGTCCTGAGACCCGATTGGCCAGGAGTCCTAAGACCCGATTGGCCGTGAGTCCTAAGTCCTTAATAGCCGGGAGGAGAAGCGACCACCGGGACTTGGTAGGAGACGCAGGGGGGGAAGCCCCCGAAGCCGTGACCTGGATGGGGTAGGTGCGGGGCCGGCGGGGGGCCTGGCGGGCGATGGGAGCGGGCAAGCAAAGCGGGGATCAAATAAGCGAGGGAGGGTGGTGGCTTTCTGGCTGTGGGCCACGGGCCCCCCCCCCAACCTCCAAGAAAATTGAGTTAGGTTTCTGTAATGCTTTCAGGAAGCTATGTACAGCACCCTGCCGGCCCCTCCCACCTGCCTGCCTGTATTGCACAGAGTATCACAGAAACCCAGTGATGGCATCATTGGGTCAAAAATAATAAAATGTAAACATAATTAATAAAGGGGGGAGGGGAGGAACCATAAATGCAAAATATAAGCAGATTAAACTTTAGTTTTAAGTTTAGTGAAACTTTTGCTCTGGAAGCTCCACAGGCCAAGCAGCTAAAATATTGCTGTGCATTAGCGACCCTTTCACAGTTATTGATAGAAAATTAGACGCCTTCTAAGATTAATTTGGAGCATATAGGTCAGCGGCCGTGTGTAGGAGATCAAATGGATTAGCGTCCCGTTGTTTAGCCGAGTGCGACACAATTATAGAGATATGGCGGTCACTCCCCGCCGTTCGCTGCCGTTATATAAAACCGTTAATGCAGAGGCAACGTGCTATGATCAATACTGTAACTCCCCCGCCACACACACACACACACACACACAAACATAAAGAACTAGAAATGTTTCATAAGGAACGTCTGGTCTTCTGAGCCGCCATCGAAGAGCCGGGTGGATGAAGCCTTAGATCGGTTTTTTTTTGCTTCCTTTGTCAGGTCGGAGCGGATGACGGATGGTCCAGGGGAAGATTGATATGTAATAAGGAACTCACTTCCTATAAGGTGTAGAAGTTCTTTGGTGTCTTTTATAGTATAGCGCCTCATTACAGGCTGGGGATGTGGATGATGGTTAGCCAGGGCAAGAGGAGACATTGGAACTGCAGAGTTTAGATAACTCCTTCACCCAAGGCCGCCCATAGATGAGTCCGTTTCTTTTTGTTCAACCAGCATTTTTCTGTTTAATTCTGCAATGACCATGACAACCATGACAGTGCTGGAGGCATCTATACAGGTCCGTATCTGCAGAGCCCAGAGTGTCAGTTACAATGTATATAAAGGAATGTAAAGGAGTCCCATTAGGTTGATACATTGGATGACAGAGGAGTTTCATTGGGATGATACGTTGGAAGACAGAGGGGTTTTAATTGGGATGATACATTCGAAGACGGAGGAGTTTCATTCGGATGATACATTGGATGACAGATTAGTTTCATTGGGGTGATATATTGGATGATGGAGGAGTTTCATTGGGGTGATACATTGGATGACAGAGGAGTTTCATTGGGACGATACATTGGATGATGGAGGAACTCCATTGGGATAATACATTGAATGATGGAAAATTTCCATTGGGAGGACACATTGGATGATGGAAGCGTTCCATTGGGATGATACATTGATGATGGAGGAGTTTCATTAGGGTGTCATATTGAATAATAGAGAAGTTCCATTGTGATGATACATTGGATGATGGAGAAGTTACATTGTGGTGATACATTGCATAATGGAGGAGTTCCTTTGGGATGATACATTGGATGATGGAGGAGTTCCATTGGGAGGATAAGTTGGGTGATGGAGGCGTTCCATTGGGATGATACATTGGATGATGGAGGAGTTCCATTGGGATGATACATTGCATAATGGAGGAGTTCAATTGGGATGATACATTGGATGATGGAGAAGTTCCATTGTGATGATATAATGGATGATGGAGGAGTTCGATTCGGAGGATACATTGGATGATGGATGAGTTCCATTGTGATCATACATTGGATGATAAAGGAGTTCTAGGAGTTCAATTAATATGATATGTTGGCTTATGGAGGGGTTACATTGGAATGATACATTGGATGATAAAGGAGTTCTAGGAGTTCCATTGGGATGATGCATTGGATGATGGAGGAGTTCTATTGGTATGATATGTTGGATCACGGGGGAGTTCCATTGGGATGATACATTGGATGATGGAGGAGTTCTAATGGTATGATATGTTGGATCAAGGGTAGGGATGAGCCAAACACCCCCCTGTTCGGTTCGCACCAGAACATGCGAACATGATAAAAGTTTCTTCGAACACGCGAACACCGTTAAAGTCTATGGGACACAAACACGAATAACCAAAAGTGCTAATTTTAAAGGCTTATATGCAAGTTATTGTTGTCGTAAAAAGTGTTTGGGGATCCGGGTCCAAACCAAAATTAAAAAAAAAAAATTACGGCGTGGGGTCCCCCCAATAATCCATACCAGACCCTTATCCGAGCACGCAACCTGGCAGGCCGCAGGAAAAGAGGGGGGGCGAGAGAGCGCCCCCCCCTCCTGAACCGTACCAGGCCACATGCCCTCAACTTTGGGAGGGTGCTTTGGGGTAGCCCCCCAAAACACCTTGTCCCCATGTTGATGAGGACAAGGGCCTCATCCCCAGAACCCTGGCCGGTGGTTGTGGGGGTCTGCGGGCGGGGGGCTTATCAGAATCTGGAAGCCCCCTTTAACAAGGGGACCCCCAGATCCCGCCCCCCCCCTGTGTGAAATGGTAAGGGGGTACAAAAGTACCCCTAGCATTTCACTAAAAAAGTGTCAAAAATGTTAAAAATGACAAGAAGAAGAAGATGAAGAAAGAAAGAAGAAAGAAGAAGCATTTAAATAAAGGAATTGTCAAATACTGTCTTGTCATTTTTAACATTTTTGACAGTTTTTTAGTGAAATGGTAGGGGTACTTTTGTACCCCCTTACCATTTCACACAGGGGGGAGGGCCGGGATCTGGGGGTCCCCTTGTTAAAGGGGGCTTCAAGATTCCGATAAGCCCCCCGCCCGCAGACCCCCACAACCACCGACCAGGGTTGTGGGGATGAGGCCCTTGTCCTCATCAACATGGTGACAAGGTGTTTTGAGGGGCTACCCCAAAGCACCCTCCCATATGTTGAGGGCATGTGGCCTGGTACGGTTCAGAAGGGGGGGCGCTCTCTCATCCCCCCCTCTTTTCCTGCGGCCTGCCAGGTTGCATGCTCGGATAAGGGTCTGGTATGGATTTTTGGGGGGACCCCACGCCGTTTTTTAAAAAAAAATTGTTGCGGGGTTCCCCTTAATATTCATACCAGACCTGAAGGGCCTGGTATGGAATTTAGGGGGACCCCCACATCATTTTTTTTTTAAATTTTGGTTCGGAGTTCCCCTGTGGAATTTGGGGGGACCTCTACGAAATTTTGGTTCGGGGTTCCCCTGTGGGGGAATCCCATGGCGTTTTTATCAATGAACTTTTATGTGTATTGTCGGACCGGCAATTCATTAATAGCCGCGAGTAGTTTAAATGACTTTTTTCCTTTGAAATGTCATTTTGCTGTCAGACTGTTCTAAACACAGAAAACATGCGCCCCTTTACAGGCATACTATAGACACCCCCCAGGCACGAAATTTAAAGGGATATTACACTTTTATTGTTTCACTTTAAGCATTATTAAAATCACTGCTCCCGAAAAAACGTCAGTTTTTAAAACTTTTTTTTGCATTGATCCATGTCCCCTGGGGCAGCACCCAGGTCCCCAAACACTTTTTATGACAATACCATGCATATAAGCCTTTAAAATTAGCACTTTTGATTTCTCCCATAGACTTTTAAAGGGTGTTCCGCGGCTTTCGAATTTGCCCCCCAAATTGTTCGCTGTTCGGTGAGTTCGACTCGAACTCGAAGCTCATCCCTAATCAGAGTTCCATTGGGATGATACATTGGATGATAAAGGAGTTCTAGGAGTTCCATTGGGATGATATTGGACGATAGAGGAGTTCAATTGGGATGATATAATGGATCATGGAGAAGTCCCTCCCTGCTGAGCGATTGTATTCTGACAGCTGGGAGACTTGCCCGCCATTAGAATACACTGATCAGCGTTTCCGGCTATAAAACATGTCACAAGTCAGCATGAATACATCCCTGACGTGTCATAATATACAGTAGCATGGTCATTATTCAGCAAAAGGTCCCCTTTTTATCATCAACAAGCAGTCCTTGAGCTCCAGTCAGTGACTTTGCCAATGATGATGATGTCATCAGTCTGCTGCAGGCAGGAGGAAGCATTTCCTCAGTCTCCCCTCCCCCAGTGATCAGATTGCAACATAGTAACTTTGCAGCAAATCACAAGGTGGTACACACTTGTGTGTTATCCCTGATCTGGCATCTCAGTCCAGGAAGTTGACGGTGACCCTGGACGATGCCTGAACAAAGATGGTGCCGTCCTTCTAGAAAGAAAAGCATCATGAAGGCATTGTTAGGAGGAGTACTGTGATGTCTATGAGAGGTCACGGAGACCTGGAACTGGTGCACTGACACATTACTGAGCACGCATGGAACATATTTTTGGTGGTCGGTCCACTTTAAGTAATTTTTTTGCAAAATGTAACTGAAACTAGTTTCCATCCGAGGATTGGTCCGCTTCAACTACTTTCCACAATGTATTATATTCCTGCTAAGTGTATGTGCTAAATGCTTCCAGACGTGGTAATTAATACGTGTTTGATGAGCAATGATCACATACCCACCAGGCTTCTTCATACAAACACTTGTAACAAATCTCCACAGCATGAAACAATGACACAAAATCTCAGAAACTTTCAAAAAAACGAAAAAGTCAAAAACTTTGACAGCATCAGCCAACCTGCTCCCATAGCAACCACTTCCCGTCCCGGCCAATTCTGACATTTCTCTCCTACATGTAAAATTTATAATTTTTTTGCTAGAAAATTACTTAAAAACCCCAAACATTATATATATAGCAGGGGCCCTGGAGAATAAAATGGTGGGTGTTGCAATTTTTTATGTCACACGTAGGGATGGGCTTTATGTTCGGGTCGAACGTGAGTTCGACTCGAACATTGGCCATTCGCCCGTTCGCCGAATAGCGAACAATTTGGGGTGTTCGCGGCAAATTTGAAAGCCGCGGAACACCCTTTTTAAAAGTCTATGGGAGAAATCAAAAGTGCTAATTTTAAAGGCTTATATGGAAGTTATTGTCATAAAAAGGGTTTGGGGACCCGGGTCCTGCCCCAGGGGACATGGATCAATGCAAAAAAAAGTTTTAAAAATGGCCGTTTTTTCGGGAGCAGTGATTTTAATAAAGCTTAAAGTGAAACAATAAAAGTGTAATATTCCTTTAAATTTCGTACCTGGGGGGTGTCTATAGTATGCCTGTAAAGGGGCGCATGTTTCCCGTGTTTAGAACAGTCTGACAGCAAAATGACATTTCAAAGGAAAAAAAGTCATTTAAACTACTCGCGGCTATTAATGAATTGCCGGTCCGACAATACACATAAAAGTTCATTGATAAAAACGCCATGGGATTCCCCCACAGGGGAACCCCGAACCAAAATTTCGTAGAGGTCCCCCCAAATTCCATACCAGGCCCTTTAGGTCTGGTATGGATATTAAGGAGAAGCCCGCGCCAATGTTAAAAAAAAAATGGCGTCAGGGTCCCTCTCAAAATCCATACCAGACCCCTCAGGTCTGGTATGGATTTTATGGGGAACCCCGCACCAAAATAAAAAAAAATGGCGTGGGGTCCCCCCAAAAATCCATACCAGACCCTTATGCGAGCATGCAACCTGGCAGGCCGCAGTAAAAGAGGGGGGGGCGAGAGAGCACCCCCCCTCCTGAACAGTACCAGACCACATACCCTCAACATTAGGAGGGTGCTTTGGGGTAGCCCCCCCAAAGCACCTTGTCCCCATGTTGATGGGGAGAAGGGCCTCATCCCCACAACCCTTGCCCGGTGGTTGTGGGGGTCTGTGGGCAGGGGGCTTATCGGAATCTGGAAGCCCCCTTTAACAAGGGGACCCCCCATACCCCCCTAGTGAATTGGTAATGGGGTACAAATGTACCCCCACCATTTCACAAAAAAAAGTGTCAAAAATGTTAAAAAAAAGACAATAGATGGTTTTTGACAATTCCTTTATTAATGTCTTCTTCTTTCCCCGCTTCTTCTTCCATCTTCTTCTGGACTTCATTCGGTGTTCTTCTTCTTCTTCCATCTTGTTCTTCCTCCACTTCTTCCTCTATCTTCCTCTTCTTCTTCTCCGCTTCGTCCTCCGGACGATCCGCCTCAGTGAGAGTCTCCTGCTGTGTGAGAGTCACCTCTGTTCAGGTGACACCTCTTATATAATGGAGGGCGGAGCCAGTCGGTGACCCCGCCCCCCTCGGACGCACGGGGAGTTCCCTATGGCTTTCCCCGTGTTGTCAGGGGGGGGGATCACCCGTTTATGTATGCGGTGCGGCTCTCCTTCTGGGATGAGGTCATATGATGGCACCCCAGAAGGGCTGCTCTCGCACGCCCGTGCGATGGTGCGGCTCTTTAACCATGTGATCGGCTGTGTCCAATCACAGCCGATCACATGTAAATGCAGAAGTTCCCTTTATTGGCTCTCCTCGCCTCACACTGACAGAGTGTGTGGCGAGGATAGCCGATCTGCTGCATCTCCTCGCAGGGGAGACCCGGACAGGTAATCAGGGCACTGATCATTAGTGCGCTGATTACAGTTAAGCCCCAGCTGTGCCCATCAGCACCCATTAGTGACACCAATCAGTACCCATTAGTGATGCCAGTCAGTGCCAATTAGTGATGCCAGTCAGTGCACATCAGTGCTGCCCATCAATGTCTATCAGTGCCACCTATCAGTGCCATTCACGGAAAGTCAAGGATGTTGTCATGAAGATCCTGCCAATAATCAGCGATCCAGACGCAGGGGGACACGGCCGCGGGTTCCACTGCGCATGCGCACGCGTTCACGGGTGCTGTCACGCACGGGCACCCGCGCGCGCACTCCCGCTAGTGCCAGGCGGGCTATTTAAACCGGCCTGTCACACTCCATCCCCGCTGTCTGCTCTACAGCGTTCCGTGTGCCTTAACCTGATCTGACCTGTGTACTCTGCTATCTGACCCGGCTTCCCGTTAGACCATCCTGCTATCCGCCTGCACCAGACCATCTTGGCTTGCCTGACCATCCCTCTGTGTTGTCCCTGGTACCTCTGCTGATCGACCGATACCGACCTCTGGCTTGTTTGACCACCCTTCAGTCTGACACCTGTATCCAGCGTTCCAGTCTACTACCTGCTGCTTATTCCTGGTTCCAGTCCAGCGTTCCAGTCTACTACCTGCTGCTTGTTCCTGGTTCCAGCCCAGTGTTCCAGTCTACTACCTGCTGCCTTGTTCCTGGTTCCAGTCCAGCGTTCCAGGCTACTACCTGCTGCCTTGTTCCAGGTTCCAGTCCAGTGTTCCAGGCTACTACATGCTGCCTTGTTCCAGGTTCCAGTCCAGTGTTCCAGGCTACTACCTGCTGCTTGTTCCAGGTTCCAGTCCAGCGTTCCAGGCTACTACCTACTGTTTGTTCCAGGTTCCAGTCCAGCGTTCCAGGATACTACCTGCTGCTTTGTTCCTGGTTCCAGTCCTGCTTACTTACCTGCTTACTTACCTGCTTCCTTATCTGCTGTGGCTCCGGGACCTCTCTGCGATTCAGCGTCCTCTTCAGCTTCAGGACCCAGAGGGTGTCACCACTCCTGAACTTCCGGTGACTGTCGATCCTGCCAGGCACCCATACCACTCCTCACTCCTGGCCTTCTGTCTCCATTCCAGAGGAACAGGAGTGGGAGCTGTAAGGGAGGTCCTTCTCTGCACTTCAGGCTCACAACCCACCAGGTACGTGACAGTAGCAGACAGCCATGTCTGAGCCTGAGCAGGGAACGTCTCCCATGGAGGAACTCTGTGCACACCTGGCAGGACTGACTGAAGCAGTCAAGAATCTGCAGCAAGGATACACCAGGCTGGAGGAACGAGTGTTAACCTTGTCTAATCCCATTGGGGCTCAGGGAGTCCCTTCCGCTTCTGCTCCTTCAGTCGGGCCTTCCTCAACAGTGGTGATGCTCCCTCCAGAACCCGAAGGTTCCGACGCCTGAACGTTTTTCCGGAAATCGCCTCAAATTCAGAGCTTTCCGCAACTCCTGTGAACTGTTCTTTGCTCTTCAGCCACGCACCTTTTCCCTTGAGGCTACTAAGGTGGGCTACGTAATCTCTCTGCTTTCTGGTGACCCCCAAACTTGGGCCCACCGCCTCTTGGAGCAAAAGGACGTATCCTTGACTAATCTGTCTGCCTTCTTTGACGCACTAGGTCAGCTGTATGATGACCCCCAGCTGTCCGTGACTGCAGAAGCGGCTTTGCACACCCTTCAGCAGGGTCGCAGGGCTGCAGAAGACTATGTGGCGGAATTCAGAAAGTGGAGTGTAGACACGAATTGGAATGATGCGGCTCTCCGCTATCAGTTTCGAATGGGACTTTCTGACCCTCTGAAAGATGAATTGGCCAGGGTGGGTACCCCACAGACTTTGAACGCATTGATCGATCTAACCATCCAGATCGATCGACGTCTAAGAGAACGAAGGACTGAGAGAGCGATGGGAACCTCTCGCCCAACTTGGGTTACCCCTAAAGTTCCCCATCATACATCACCGGCACCACCAATGTCTACTTTTAACCCACCTGAGCCAATGCAATTAGGGGTTCTGCGGCCTTCTCTTACTCAGGAGGAACGACAACGTCGTCGAGTGAAAAATCTGTGCCTGTATTGTGGGGAACCTGGGCACTATGTCAGGAACTGTCCCCTTAAACTCCGTAAGTGCCTATCTCTGTCCTCCGACTATGTTGTACCTCTGGTTAAGAACACTACTCACCTTGCTCTCTCTCTCCTGTTACAGCTTCCAGGAGAGACCCTGCAAATAGCCGCCATTATTGACTCTGGAGCTTGCAGTTGTTTCATGGACTCTCTTTTTGCTACCCAACACCGGATACCTCTGTTGCCTAAAACCCATGGACTGTCCATTCATCTAGCTGATGGAACAGCCATTAAGTCAGGGCCTGTTACCCAAGAGACTGTTCCAATACCCGTTTCCATCTCCAATTCTCATCAAGAACTGTTACGCCTAGATATCATCGCTTCACCTATGTTCCCCATAATCCTCGGCATGCCATGGTTACAGGCCCACAATCCTGACATTAATTGGATCACAGGTGAGGTTACCTTTTCCTCCCCATATTGCCAACAGTCTTGTAGACTTCAGGACACTCAGAAGAATCCTACCTTGCTCTGTTTAAACACAGATCCTAGTCTGCACCTTTCCATCCCTTCTGCATATCATGATTTCTTAGATGTATTCAGCAAGCAGGGGGCAGAGGTCTTACCCCCTCACCGGGCCTATGACTGTCCTATCGAATTACTCCCCGGTGCCGAGATACCTTTTGGAAGAATATTTCCTTTAACGGAAGTGGAACAAGGGGCTTTAAAAGAATATATCGATGAGAATCTAAAGAAAGGCTTCATTCGTCCATCCACGTCTCCAGCAGGTGCAGGTATCTTCTTCGTACAAAAGAAAGACAAGACCCTCAGACCATGTGTAGATTACCGTGAGCTGAACAAAATCACTGTAAAGAACCGTTACCCTCTTCCTCTGGTACCAGAGCTGTTCCAAAGACTTGGGACAGCTACCATATTCACTAAGCTTGACCTCCGCGGAGCCTACAATTTGGTTCGTATTAGGGACGGAGACGAATGGAAGACCGCCTTTCGTACCCGTTATGGACATTTTGAATACCTTGTGATGCCGTTTGGGCTGTGCAATGCTCCTGCTACATTCCAGTACTTCATCAATGATGTTTTACGAGACTTTCTAGATCTGTTTGTTATCGTCTATTTAGACGACATACTAATTTTTTCTTGTTCCCTTGAATCCCATCGCAGGCACGTCAGAAGTGTATTGGCCCGGCTTCGACAACACGGTCTATATGCAAAAGCTGAGAAATGTGAATTTGAACAGGAAAGTATTCCATTTTTGGGGTTAGTCATTTCCAGCAAGGGCATTAAGATGGACCCCCAAAAGGTCACTGCAGTACTAGACTGGCCAGTTCCAACAGATAAGAAGGGGATCCAGCGATTCGTTGGATTCGCTAATTTCTACCGCAAATTTATTAAGGGGTTTTCAGCCATCATCACACCCATCACACAGCTAACTAAACAGGGTACTCGTTTCCACTGGTCTGCTGAGGCTCAAAAGGCTTTCGAGACTCTCAAGGGCTTTTTTACCTCTGCTTCCGTACTAAAACATCCAGATTCCTCTCTGCCATTTGTACTAGAGGTGGACGCATCCGAAATTGCGGTAGGGGCAGTGTTGTCCCAAAGACAGGGAACTAAGGCCCTGTTATATCCTGTGGCCTTCTTCTCTCGTAAATTGTCCACGGCAGAGAGAAATTATGATGTAGGTGACAGAGAATTATTGGCTATTAAATCCGCGTTGGAGGAGTGGCGCTATCTGCTAGAGGGTGCCGCTCATCCAGTCTTAATTTTTACAGATCATAAGAACCTGGAGTATTTGAGGTCTGCAAAAAGGTTGAAGCCACGCCAAGCCAGGTGGGCCCTCTTTTTCTCCAGGTTCTCTTTTCATGTCACTTATCGCCCTGGTTCCAAGAATACCAAGCCTGATGTCCTATCCAGGATGTTTCACAAGCCCCAAGAGATTTCCCCTTCGGACACCATTCTGTCCCCGGGGAATTTTCTTTTTCTTCAGGGAGATTTGCTTTCCCGGATTAAGCAGGCTTCCGCAGAATTGGGGTCTTCCATTAGGACAGAACTCCAAGTTAAGGATGGGTTATTATGGCACGAGGATAGAATTTTTATACCTGAAGAACTACGAGTTTCAGTACTAGAACTCTGTCATGACCATGCTTTTGCTGGGCATTTTGGAGTGGCTAAAACTACTGATCTGGTACAGCGTACCTTTTGGTGGCCTCAGTTACGTGATGATTGTAGGAGATTTGTTGAATCCTGTACCACCTGTATCAGAAACAAGGGGCACAGGACCAAGGCATGGGGTTTGCTAAAGCCATTACCTGTCCCAGATAGGCCTTGGAAGATGCTTTCTATAGATTTTATTGTGGAATTACCTCCGGCTGGGGGTTTCACCTCAATTTTTGTCATAGTAGACCGGTTGTCGAAGATGGCCCACTTTGTCCCAATGAAGGGTACTCCCTCAGCTACAGAAACGGCACAGGCATTCATTAGAGAAGTCATCAGGCTCCATGGGGTACCAGTTAATATCGTTTCAGATCGGGGGGTACAGTTTACCTCCCGATTCTGGAGGTCTCTATGCAAAACATTGAAGATTGAACTCTCATTTTCATCTGCTTACCACCCCCAGACTAATGGGCAAACAGAGAGAACAAACCAGACTCTTGAACAATATTTACGCTGTTTTTCTTCATTTGCCCAGGATGATTGGATTTCTGTTCTTCCATTGGCCGAGTTTGCCTACAACAACTCTATTCATTCCGCTATCAAACAAACCCCATTTTTTGCAAATTATGGTTACCACCCTTCTTTTCTGCCTAATTCTCTTCCAGAGTGCACAGTACCCGCAGTTCAGGAGAGGTTGGACTTCTTCACTTCCAACAATCAAGTTTTGCAGGAGACCATGACCAGGACCCAGGAGTATAATAAAGCAACTTTTGATAAGAAGAGACGAGGTGAGCTGTTACTTACACCCGGGGACCAGGTATGGTTATCTACAGTAAATCTCAGGATGGCCTGCCCATCAAAGAAATTGGGTCCCAAGTTTCTTGGCCCATTTCCTGTTAAGCGAAGGATTAATGAGGTGGCATACGAACTTGAACTTCCGGATTCATTAAAAGTGCATCCAGTATTTCATGTGTCTCTACTCAAACCCTCTGTTTCTAACCCATTTCCAGGCCGAAGTACGGATCCTCCTGATCCAATTTTGGTGGATGGGGAGGAAGAATTCGAGGTAGAGGCTATCATGGACCATAGGAGAAGAGGCAACCAAAATCAATTTTTGATAAAATGGAGGGGGTTCGGCCCAGAAGAAAATTCTTGGGAACCCGAGGATAATATTCATGCTGAAAATCTTTTACAATCTTTTAAAAGAGCTCATCCGGAGAAATTCCTTCAAAGGGGCATCCGGAGGCTGCCCCTTGGGGGGGGGCAATGTCATGAAGATCCTGCCAATAATCAGCGATCCAGATGCAGGGGGACACGGCCGCGGGTTCCACTGCGCATGCGCACACGTTCACGGGTGCTGTCACGCACGGGCACGCGCGCGCGCACTCCCGCTAGTGCCAGGCGGGCTATTTAAACCGGCCTGTCACACTCCATCCCCGCTGTCTGCTCTACAGCGTTCCGTGTGCCTTAACCTGATCTGACCTGTGTACTCTGCTATCTGACCCGGCTTCCCGTTAGACCATCCTGCTATCCGCCTGCACCAGACCCTCTTGGCTTGCCTGACCATCCCTCTGTGTTGTCCCTGGTACCTCTGCTGATCGACCGATACCGACCTCTGGCTTGTTTGACCACCCTTCAGTCTGACACCTGTATCCAGCGTTCCAGTCTACTACCTGCTGCCTTGTTCCAGATTCCAGTCCAGCATTCCAGTCTACTACCTGCTGCCTTGTTCCTGGTTCCAGTCCAGCGTTCCAGTCTACTACCTGCTGCCTTGTTCCTGGTTCCAGTCCGGCATTCCAGTCTACTACCTGCTGCCTTGTTCCTGGTTCCAGTCCAGCGTTCCAGTCTACTACCTGCTGCCTTGTTCCTGGTTCCAGTCCAGCGTTCCAGTCTACTACCTGCTGCTTATTCCTGGTTCCAGTCCAGCGTTCCAGTCTACTACCTGCTGCTTGTTCCTGGTTCCAGTCCAGCGTTCCAGGCTACTACCTGCTGCCTTGTTCCAGGTTCCAGTCCAGTGTTCCAGGCTACTACCTGCTGCCTTGTTCCAGGTTCTAGTCCAGTGTTCCAGGCTACTACCTGCTGCTTGTTCCAGGTTCCAGTCCAGCGTTCCAGGCTACTACCTACTGTTTGTTCCAGGTTCCGGTCCAGCGTTCCAGGATACTACCTGCTGCTTTGTTCCTGGTTCCAGTCCTGCTTACTTACCTGCTTACTTACCTGCTTCCTTATCTGCTGTGGCTCCGGGACCTCTCTGCGATTCAGCGTCCTCTTCAGCTTCAGGACCCAGAGGGTGTCACCACTCCTGAACTTCCGGTGACTGTCGATCCTGCCAGGCACCCATACCACTCCTCACTCCTGGCCTTCTGTCTCCATTCCAGAGGAACAGGAGTGGGAGCTGTAAGGGAGGTCCTTCTCTGCACTTCAGGCTCACAACCCACCAGGTACGTGACAGATGTCCTACCCGGATAGGGAGCAATTGTGCTGCAAGTTTGATAATGACTGGCTAAGCTATTGCTAGACTTGCCGGGCTTCACAAGTTTGTTCCACAATGGCAGCGAGTCTCCGCATTGCATGACTCCCGATTAACTTTCTTTGCAAACATTCTGCAAGTTCTGTTTCAGTTGTGTTGTGCAATGTAGTCATCCCACCACTGGGGGCCACTGTGGCTGAATTTCCATGCTGTAGACTTGCAGAGCTCTTGCTGTAGACTCACTACTGCAACTTTGCTCTTGCCGGAGACTTGCCATGAAAAGTGTCACCTACAACTTGTGCTTCAAGGCCTCTGCAAGTGTACAATTTGCCAGTGAAAATGTGCGGCAGGTTACCAAGACTTACAATTCAACTCTGCCACAAATTTGTGGCAAGTTACCCTCGCTATCTGGGTATAACATCCACCCGGGGCAAAGCAATTAAAAAAAGAAGTGTTAGAACAAAAGTTGTCTCACTTACACCAGGATCCTTCTCTTATCAGAAACCACTGTCCCCGATTCACCACTTCTGGACCGCCCCCCCACGCGGGGGGCGCGCCCTTGCACCACTAGGGTTCGGAGGCGTGCATGCGCGCCACTGGTGACCCGCTGTGATTGCACACAGCAGGAGCCTATCAGCGTGTCCCGCCGATCATTCCGAGGAGAGGCAGAACGGCAGTCTGCCTATGTAAACAAGGCAGATCACCCTTCTGCCAGAGGGGAACATCTTGTGCTAAGTAAAAACACGGATCTCTGTCTTCCCCCAGTCAAAACTGTCAGTTAGGTGTCCGATTTGTTCGCCGCAATATCGCAGTCCCGCTATAAGTCGCTGATTGCTGCAATTACTAGTAAAGAGATGTTTTTAAAAATCTATCCCATAGTTTGTAGACCCGATAACTTTTGCGCTAACAATCAATATACGCTTATTGGAATTTTTTTTTTTTACTAAAAATATATAGAAGAATACATATTGGCCTAAATTGATGAAGAAGTTTGGTTTTAATTTTTTTTATTGGATATTTATTATAGCAGAAAGTAAAAAATATTGTTGTTTTTTTTTTTTTTTTTTTAATTGTTTTTTTGTTTATAGTGCAAAAAAATAAAAACCGCAGAGGTGATCAAATACCACCAAAAGAAAGCTCTATTTGTGGGGAAAAAAGGACGTCAATTTTGTTTGGTTACAGCGTCACATGACCGCACAATTGTCAGTTAAAGCGACGCAGTGCCGAATCGCAAAAAATGGCCTGGTCATGAAGGGGGGTAAATCTTCCAGAGGTCAAGTGGTTAAACTTCCCCCTTACATCAGACTCCCCATCAGAGACCCTCTTACATAAGAATCCCCTCCTTCCATCAGAGTCCCCCTTACATCAGAGTCCCCTTAAGAATCCCCCCTTACATCAGAGTCCCCATCAGAGCCCCCCCTTACATCAGAGACCCCCTTACATCAGACTCCCCATCAGAGTCCCCCCTTAAATCAGAGACCCCCTTACATCAGACTCCCCATCAGAGTCCCCCTTTACACCAGAGTCCCCTTTTACATCAGAGTCCCCATCAGAGTCCCCTTCTTACATCAGAGTGCTCATCAGAGTCCCCATCAGAGACCCCCCTACATCAGAATCCCCATCAGAAACCCCCCTTACATCAGAATCCCCCCTTACATCAGAGTCCCCATCAGAGACCCCCTTACATCAGAGCCCCCCCTTACATCAGAAACCCCTTACATCAGACTCCCCATCAGAGTCCCCTCTTACATCAGACTGCCCATTAGAGTCCCCATCAGAGACCCCCCTTACATCAGAGTTCCCATCAGAGTCTCCCCTTACATTAGAGTCCCCTTACATCAGACTCCGAGTCCCCTCTTACATCAGAGACCCCCTCACATCAGAGTCCCCCCCTTACATCAGAGACCCCTTACATCAGACTCCCCATCAGAGTCCCCTCTTTCATCAGGGTGCCCATCAGAGTTCCTCCTTCCATCAAAGTTACCATCAGAGTCTCCCCTTACACCAGAGTCCCCATCAGAGTCCGCATCAGAGACCCCCCTTCCATCAGAGTCCCCATCAGAGTCCCCTCTTTCATCAGGGTGCCCATCAGAGTTCCTCCTTCCATCAAAGTTACCATCAGAGTCTCCCCTTACACCAGAGTCCCCATCAGAGTCCGCATCAGAGACCCCCCTTCCATCAGAGTCCCCATCAGAGTCCCCTCTTTCATCAGGGTGCCCATCAGAGTTCCTCCTTCCATCAAAGTTACCATCAGAGTCTCCCCTTACACCAGAGTCCCCATCAGAGTCCGCATCAGAGACCCCCCTTCCATCAGAGTCCCCATCAGAGTCTCCCCTTACACCAGAGTCCCCATCAGAGTCCCCCTTACACCAGAGACCCCCCTTACATCAGAGTCCCCATGGGAGTCCATCTTTACACCAGAGTCCCCTCTTACATCAGAGTCCCCATCAGAATCCCCCTTACATCAGAATCCCCCCTTACATCAGAGACCCCCTTACATCAGACTCCCCATAAGAGTCTCCTCCTACATCACAGTGCCCATCAGAGTCCCCCCTTACATCAGGGTGCCCAATGGAGTCCCTCCTTACATCAGAGTCCCCATCAGAGTCTCCCCTTACATCAGAGTCCCCATCAGAGTCTCCCCGTACACCAGAGACCCCCCTTACATCAGAGTCCCCATCAGAGACCCCCCTTACATCAGAGTCCCCATCAGAGAACCCCCCTTACATCAGAGTCCCCATCAGAGTCTCCCCTTAAATCAGAATCGCCATCAGAAACCCCCTTACATCAGAATCCCCCCTTACATCAGAGACCCCCTTACATCAGACTCCCCATAAGAGTCTCCTCCTACATCACTGTGCCCATCAGAGTCCCCCCTTACATCAGGGTGCCCAATGGAGTCCCTCCTTACATCAGAGTCCCCATCAGAGTCTCCCCTTACATCAGAGTCCCCATCAGAGTCTCCCCGTACACCAGAGACCCCCCTTACATCATAGTCCCCATCAGAGACCCCACTTACATCAGAGTCCCCATCAGAGAACCCCCCCCCTTACATCAGAGTCCCCATCAGAGTCTCCCCTTAAATCAGAATCGCCATCAGAAACCCCCCTTACATCAGAACCCCCCCTTACATCAGAGTCCCCATCAGAGTTCCAATCAGAGTGCCCTTTACATCAGAGTCCTTCTCACAGAAGTGCACATTTATTAAACTGAGAAGTATTTTCTCAGTTCAGTTCTCGGCAGTTCTCAGAGGAAAATTATCTCCTCTGCAGCTGGTTTATAAAGCTGAGAACTTCAGTTCTCAGAGGGAGAACAGAAGAGAACAGAGGAGCCCCCATGGCGTCAGAGGGGGCGGAGTCACCCGTTTATGTCAAGGGGTGGCCCCGCCCTCAGCTATATAACAGCTGTTACCCAGAACAAGCGTCACTCAGCGAGAGCCTCCCAGAGGAGGCGGAACTGTTGCGGCTTTTTTTTTTTCCGGTCTGTCGGGCGGCATGAATTTACATCACTGGAGATTTTTATTCTTTAAATTTTTAATAAAGGACTTGTCCCAAGCTGTCTCTTGTCTTTTTTTACCATTTTTGACACTTTATTTTTACTCTGTTACCAATTTACATGGGGGGGCAGGATCTGGAGGTCCCCTTGTTAAAGGGGCTTTCAGATTCCGATAAGCTCCCCACCCGCAGACCCCCACAACCACCGGGCAAGGGTTGTGGGGATAAGGCCCTTGTCCCTATCAACATGGGGACAAGGTGCTTTGAGGTCAGACCCCAAAGCATCCTCCCCATGTTGAGGGCATTTGGCCTGGTACGGTTCCGGGGGGGGGCACTCTCTCATCCCCCGCTCTTTTCCTGCGGCCTGCCAGGTTGCGTGCTCGGATAAGGGTCTGGTATGGATTTTGGGGGGCCCCCCCATGCAATTTTTTTTTTTTTTTAATTTTGGTTTGGGGTTCCCCTTAATATTCATACTAGACCCTAAGGGCCTGGTAATGGACTGGGGGTGCCCTTTTTTTCAATGAGTTTTATCTATATTCTGAGACCCGACAATTCATTACAGCCGCAATCAGTTTTCCCTCACCTCCCCCTAGACCTCTTCTCTCACCTCACCCCAGAACTCTTCCCTCACCTCTCCCCAGACCTCTTCCCTCGCCTCTCCCCAGACCTCTTCCCTCGCCTCTCCCCAGACCTCTTCCCTCACCTCTCCCTAGACCTCTTCCCTCGCCTTTCCCCAGACCTCTTCCCTCACCTCTCCCCAGACCTCTTCCCTCGCCTCTCCCTAGACCTCCTCCCTCGCCTCTCCCCCGACCTCTTCCCTCGCCTCTCCCCAGACCTCTTCCCTCGCCTCTCCCCGACCTCTTCCCTCGCCTCTCCCCGACCTCTTCCCTCGCCTCTCCCTAGACCTCTGTCCTCGCCTCTCCCCAGACCTCTTCCCTCACCTCTCCCTAGACCTCCTCCCTCGCCTCTCCCCCGACCTCTTCCCTTGCCTCTCCCCAGACCTCTTCCCTCACCTCTCCCTAGACCTCTGTCCTCGCCTCTCCCCAGACCTCTTCCCTCACCTCTCCCTAGACCTCTGTCCTCGCCTCTCCCCAGACCTCTTCCCTCACCTCTCCCTAGACCTCCTCCCTCGCCTCTCCCCCGACCTCTTCCCTTGCCTCTCCCCAGACCTCTTCCCTCGCCTCTACCCCGACCTCTTCCCTTGCCTCTTCCCAGACCTCTTCCCTCGCCTCTCCCCAGACCTCTTCCCTCACCTCTCCCCAGACCTCTTCCCTCGCCTCTCCCCAGACCTCTCCCCAGACCTTTTTCTTCACCTCTCCCCAGACCTTTTCCTTCGCCTCTCCCCAGACCTCTTCCCTCGCCTCTCCCCCGACCTCTTCCCTCGCCTCTCCCCAGACCTCTTCCTTCGCCTCTCCCCAGACCTCTTCCCTCGCCTCTCCCCAGACCTCTTCCTTCGCCTCTCCCCAGACCTCTTCCCTCGCCTCTCCCCAGACCTCTTCCCTCGCCTCTCCCCAGACCTCTTCCCTCACCTCTCCCCAGACCTTTTCCTTCGCCTCTCCCCAGACCTCTTCCCTCACCTCTCCCCAGACCTCTTCCCTCACCTCCCCCCAGACCTTTTCCTTCGCCTCTCCCTAGACCTCTTCCCTCGCCTCTCCCCAGACCTCTTCCCTCACCTCCCCCCAGACCTCTTCCCTCACCTCTCCCCAGACCTTTTCCTTCGCCTCTCCCTAGACCTCTTCCCTCGCCTCTCCCCAGACCTCTTCCCTCACCTCTCCCCAGACCGTTTCCTTCGCCTCTCCCCAGACCTCTTCCCTCACCTCCCCCCAGACTCTTCCCTCACCTCTCCCCAGACCTCTTCCAGTACATCGGATGTGGCGCCTCTCTCTGATCATAATAACGTGGTTTCTTGGAGGAGCAATCTTTGGTGTCATGGTGGAAACGTATCTTCAGATGTCCTCGTGTCTCTCTTATTAGCATTGTATGATGTGATATGTATGGGGGATATATATTACATCGAATGTCTCTCCGTCCTCCTCTACAAGGCAGCCAGTGGTATTTCTCTAACGACTTGTCTGCCGCGCCGCCCAGAAGCGGCATTGTGTGCAAAGTCGTTCCTCCCGTGTTCTTATCTCACCTTTCACCAGGAACCTGCACCACAAAATAATTGTCTGACGGCACCTGTCAATTATTTTCCGTGCTGACGGAACGGCTGCCCTTTTCCTCCCCCCCTCCCCCGGCTTTATGTACTACTAGCTGAGCCGCGGCGGCATTATTAGCGAGGCGGCGGGTCACGGCGCCATGTCCTGGAGGCAGGTGTCGCCAAATGTTCACTCACAGCTCCGCAATTTGTCTTTGTGATTGCAACAATATGAGGTGATGTCTGGGACACGCCGGCCTCCGCTCCCTTCATTCTTACCTCTTGCTCACCTTTTACCTTTTTTATTTATTTTTTTTGTTTTTTTTACTGTTTTTCTTTTATTCTGTCATTTCCAGAGAGAGAAAAACAATAAACGGAACATTTGTACACACACATTTGTTTTGGTAGAACCCAAATTATAGGTGATGGTGAAGTCACCGGGGGGCTCACTGCCGCCTCCTGGGAGCACTGGGCACTAAAAATCCCACAAAAACACCCCCCCCTCCCCCCACAATGGCCTGAAGTGAATTCTTTGTGTGATTTTAAGCCCCATCAGACCCCCTCCCTTACATCAGAGTCCCCATGAGAGAGCATCCTTATATAAGAACTGTTACCACATCCCCCCTTACATCAGAACCACTATCAGAGCCCCCCTTACATCAGAATCTTATCAGAGCCCCCCTCAGATTAGAACCAGGATCAGAGTGCCCCCTTACATAAGAAAGACCATCAGAGTCCCGCTTACATCAGAGTCCCCTTAAAGTGCCCCCTTACATCAGAGTCTCATCAGAGTTCTCCCTTACATCAGAACACTTATTAAAGCCCCCCTTACATCAGAACTCCCACCAAAGTGCTCCCATACATCATTACAACCTTCAGAGTCCGGCTTACATCAGAGCCCCCATCGAAGTGCACTCTTACATCAGAGCCCCCATCAGGATGACCCCTTACATCAGAGCCCCTATCAGAGTGCCTCCTTACATCAGAGCCTCCATCCGAGTCCCGTTTACATCAGAGCCCCCAACAGAGTGCCCCCTTACATAAGAACGACAATCAGAGTCCCACTTACATCAGAGTCCCCTTAAAGTCCCCCCTTACATCAAATTAAATGAATATAGATAGCTGTCTTCCGAAATTGGAATTTTGGAAAATGGCTATATTCATTGTATTTTATTCTATTGTAATCTATTCTATTTTTTTTCTTTTAGATTGTATTCTATTTTATTATTTTCTTTTTTGTTTTACTCTATTCTATTCTTTTTATTTATTTAGTATTTTATTATTTTATATTCTACTATATGCTATTCTATTTTTTCTCTTCATTTCGATTCTTTAATTTTCAATTTTTTTCTATTCTTTTATTTTCTATTCTATTATTTTCTATTCTTTTATATTCAGTTTCAATCTATTCTATTCTTTTCTATTTTATTCTTTTCTATTCTATTCTATTTTGTTCTACAAAGCAAAGTAGAAATCATCACCTTATTTCATTTTCATACCTTACTGTATTTATTGCAATCTGTTTCCATTTTGCATTCAAATTCATTTTTTTTTTTTTAATTTGAATTCAGATAATGCGCTTTTGTTATATTATTTTAAATTAATATATCTAAATTATTTTAGATTTAGTGAAATTCCTTACTATTGTGATTCTGAAATTTGGATACATCTAAATCTCTGAATAGTGATAATTGTGTTTTTTAATTAAGAAAGGAATCGCACATGTCTAGTCCAGAGTCTATTGAACCAATGAAGGAGGAGTGCGGAGTAATCATATAAGGAAAAGTGCTTGGCCTTCCATTTATTTGTTCATTTTTGCTATATTTTTAATGCCGTGTCTGCATTTTTTTTTTTTTATTGTGTCATGGTAAATATCACTTCAAGGAGAATATACAAGGTGATGGGTTTATAGAAGTGCAATCAACATGTAAAGATGTTTTGTGTTAATGTTCACAAGATCCACAATAAACAATGCGGTGCAAATTACTTTCTACTCAATAAAAATAAAAAAAAGCACGCACACCTTATTAGACTCGCTTCACACCACGAGGGTGTAGGTGTGTTCTCTCCATTCTTCTGCAGGAGTCACTTGACCCTTTTAGCATAACGCTTATTTTCACCTGAGCTATTTAAAAATGTGATAAAGTAATAAAGTACCAACAGGTAATAAAATCACAAGAGCTACAATTTTAATCTACCGTCATTTTAAAAAAAAACAAAAAACACTTTCCTCGTTGTGATCTATGTACATTGCACGGGTTTTAACAAACGTTGTTGCAGATTCCGACCCATTTCTGCTCTAAAAGAAAGCTGTATAAATAATGTCAATGTGCCAAGTGAATCTGAATGGGAGTGTTGTTTTCATTAATAATCAGCTGATTCACTTGCAGTGTTCTGATAAGGAAAGTTGCAGAGTCGGCGGCCCTTTAGAAGTGATTAACTCTTTATGAGTATCTCACTAAAAATGAAAATTTTTGCCTAAAACATGACTTGTATCTGAGTGCAGACTTCTGGGAACATCAGTGATCCAATCACACAAGTAGGAAATTACAAATCACCGCCCCAAAGCGGCTGCTTGCAGGACATTTTATTAACGTCCAGCCAGCGCAGCGCCCCAGTGTGAAAACTCTTGGGATCACACACTGGGACTGCACTGGAGGCGCTTTTCAGGCGCTCTACAGGTGCTATTTTTAGCCCAAAAGCGCCTGAAAAACGCCCCAGTGTGAAAGGGGTCCAACAGCTATAGGACGGTCGCTCTGCGCAGAATCACGTGTGTATATATATGAAAAGATAGAAGAAAAGATTTACAAAAATGTGAGGGGTGTACTTACTTTTGCGAGATACCGTGTGTGTATATATATATATATATATATATATATATATATATATATATATATAATAGATAGATAGATTTCTTCTATCTTTTCATGTGACAACACTGAAGAAATGACACTTTACTACAATGTAAAGTAGTGAGTGTACAGCTTGTATAACAGTGTAAATTTGCCGTCCCCTCAAAATAACTCAACACACAGCCATTAATGTCTAAGGCCTCTTTCACACGGGGCAGATCAGTGATGATCCGCCCCGTGAACATCCGCTTGCTCAGCGGGGATAGCTCCGCCGATCCCCGCTGAGCAGGAAGATGACAGGTGCATCGCTGCACACTGTGCAGCGACGGACCTGTCAGAGCGCCGCTCTCCCCTATGGGGGGATCCAGGCCCAGATTTACTCCCTTTGCCGCCCCAAGGCCGGGTCCTTCAATGCCGCCCCCCCCCCCCCCCCACACACACACACACACACACATACCACGTCCTTTATCGATGACTTCTACAATAGATCAATTAAAAACATATCTCCACACACGAGAACACTGAAAATAACTGGCTTTAATTGTACAGACTAAAAATACTTCAGGGTAAGCGCGCGAGGGGTAAGGATTTTTCGCAGGCAAATTTTCAAGGCAATGGCTGGTGTTAGTGCTTCAATCATCCCCGGCACCATGGTTGTTATGGTGTCAGGATGATTAAAACACATTATTTCTATCATTACATTGTAATATAAACTGAAATAGTTCAACTCACCATAATGCAGAATCATTGGGAGCCCTGAGCGTGTCACTTGCCACCATCTCTTGTCACTTGCCACCATGCCTGCCACCAGATGGGGATGTCACTTGCCACTATGCCTGCCACCAGATGGGGATGTCACTTGCCACGCTGCCTGCCACCAGATGGGGATGTCACTTGCCACGCTGCCTGCCACCAGATGGGGATGTCACTTGCCACGCTGCCTGCCACCACATGGGGATGTCACTTGCCACGCTGCCTGCCACCACATGGGGATGTCACTTGCCACCAGATGGGGATGTCACTTGCCACCATGCCTGCCACCACATGGGGATGTCACTTGCCACGCTGCCTGCCACCACATGGGGATGTCACTTGCCACCATGCCTGCCACCACATGGGGATGTCACTTGCCACCATGCCTGCCACCACATGGGGATGTCACTTGCCACGCTGCCTGCCACCACATGGGGATGTCACTTGCCACGCTGCCTGCCACCACATGGGGATGTCACTTGCCACGCTGCCTGCCACCACATGGGGATGTCACTTGCCACGCTGCCTGCCACCACATGGGGATGTCACTTGCCACGCTGCCTGCCACCACATGGGGATGTCACTTGCCACCATGCCTGCCACCAGATGGGGATGTCACTTGCCACACTGCCTGCCACCAGATGGGGATGTCACTTGCCACGCTGCCTGCCACCAGATGGGGATGTCACTTGCCACGCTGCCTGCCACCACATGGGGATGTCACTTGCCACGCTGCCTGCCACCACATGGGGATGTCACTTGTCACGCTGCCTGCCACCAGATGGGGATGTCACTTGCCACGCTGCCTGCCACCAGATGGGGATGTCACTTGCCACGCTGCCTGCCACCACATGGGGATGTCACTTGCCACCAGATGGGGATGTCACTTGCCACCATGCCTGCCACCACATGGGGATGTCACTTGCCACGCTGCCTGCCACCACATGGGGATGTCACTTGCCACCATGCCTGCCACCACATGGGGATGTCACTTGCCACCATGCCTGCCACCACATGGGGATGTCACTTGCCACGCTGCCTGCCACCACATGGGGATGTCACTTGCCACGCTGCCTGCCACCACATGGGGATGTCACTTGCCACGCTGCCTGCCACCACATGGGGATGTCACTTGCCACGCTGCCTGCCACCACATGGGGATGTCACTTGCCACCATGCCTGCCACCAGATGGGGATGTCACTTGCCACGCTGCCTGCCACCACATGGGGATGTCACTTGCCACGCTGCCTGCCACCACATGGGGATGTCACTTGCCACCATGCCAGCCACCAGATGGGGATGTCACTTGCCACGCTGCCTGCCACCACATGGGGATGTCACTTGCCACCAGATGGGGATGTCACTTGCCACCACATGGGGATGTCCCTTGCCACCACATGGGGATGTCCCTTGCCACCACATGGGGATGTCCCTTGTCATGCTGCCTGCCATCAGATGGAGGAGGGTGGAACAGCGGTGTGGGCAATGAGAGATGTCATCTTTCTCCCACGCCGCCGCACCGCTGACACTACAAGCTACTCTCAAATTTTTTAAAAATGGCGCCGAGCGGCGCAATCACGCTACTGCGCATGCGCCGCCCGGCCGAGCGCTTACGAGTTTTCCCGAGCCCGGCCGGCTTCGGAACGGCGCATGCGCAGTTGCGTGGTCGGCTCGCGGCCATCTTTTCTATGGGCACTGGTGCCCATAATAGACATTAATGGCCAGCACGAAAGGGGGGGCGGCCGCGAAGTCGCTGCAGGAGCGGCGCCGCCCCTACACCACTGCCGCCCCGAGGCCTGGCCTCGGTGGCCTTGTGGTAAATCCGGCCCTGGGGGGATCGGATGGTGACGGACCGTAGTGTCCGTCGTCATCCGATCCGATCCGAAAACGGAGGAAAAAGTAGGTTTTTCCTCCGTTACACTTTTCGGATCGGAGCGGGTCGGATGTCAGCGGACATGTCACCGCTGACATCCGACGCTCCATAGGGATGAATGTATGTCCGTTTTTCATCCGAAAACGGATGGATGAAAAACGGACATACGGATCCCTCGTGTGAAAGAGGCCTTAACCGCTGGCAACAAAAGTCAGTACACCCCTAAGTGAAAATGTCCAAATTGGGCCCAATTAGCCATTTTCCCCTCCCCGGTGTCATGTGACTCGTTAGTGTTACAAGGTCTCAGGTGTGAATGGGGAGCAGGTGTGTTAAATTTGGTGTTATCGCTCTCACTCTCTCATGCTGGTGACTGGAAGTTCAACATGACACCTCATGGCAAAGAACTCTCTGAGGATCTGAAAAAAGCTAGCAACAAATAAAAAAAAAAACACTGAGATAATCAAATACCACCAAAAGAAAGTTCTATTTGTGTGAAAAAAAAAGATATAAATTTTATTTGTGTATAGCGTCGCACAAAAAAAAAAATTTTTTTGGACATTTCTTATACAAGAAAGTAAAAAATATTGTTTTGTTTTTTTTTTCAAAATTGTCGGTCTTGTTTTGTTTATAGCACAACAAATAAAAAACACTGAGATAATCAAATACCACCAATAGAAAGTTCTACTTGTGTGAAAAAAAGATATAAATTTTATTTGTGTATAGCATCGCACAAAAAAAAAAAAATTGGGGATATTTATTATAGCAGAAAGTAAAATATATATATTTTTTTCAAAATTGTCGGTCTTGTTTTGTTTATAGCACAACAAATTAAAAAAACGCTGAGGTGATCACATACCACCGAATGAAAGTTCTATTTGTGTGCAAAAAAAAAAGAAGATATACATTTTATTTGTGTATAACGTCGCACAAAAAAAAAAGGGGGATATTTATTATCGCAGAAAGTAAAAAAATATTGTTTTTTTTTTTTTTTTCAAAATTGTCGGTCTTGTCTTGTTTATAGCACAACAAATAAAAAAAACGCAGAGGTAATCAAATACCACCAAAAGAAAGTTCTATTTGTGTGAAAAAAAAAAGATAAATTTTTTTTTGTGTATAGCGTCGCACAAAAAAAAAAAAAAAATTGGGGATATTTATTATAGCAGAAAGTAAAAAATATATATATTTTTTTTTCAAAATTGTCGGTCTTGTCTTGTTTATAGCACAACAAATAAAAAGAACGCAGAGGTGATCACATACCACCAAAGGAAAGTTCTATTTGTGTGAAAAAGAAATATAAATATACATTTTATTTGTGTATAGCGTCGCACAAAAAAAAAAAAAAAAAAAATTGGGGGATATTTATTATAGCAGAAAGTAAAAAATATTATTATTTTTTTAAAATTGTCGATCTTGTTTTGTTTATAGAACAACAAATAAAAAAAATGCAGAGGTGATCAAATACCACCCAAAAAAATTCTATTTGTTTGAAAAAAGATATACATTTTATTTGTGTATAACATCGCACAAAAAATAAAAAATGGATATTTATTATAGCAGAAAGTAAAAAAAATAATTATATATATATATATATATATATATATATATATATATATATATATATATATATATATATTATAGATAGATAGATAGATAGATAGATAGATAGATAGATAGATAGATAGATAGATAAATATAATATATATATATATATATATATATATATATATATATATATATATATATATATATATATATATTTTTTTTTTTTTTTTTTAAATTGTCGATCTTGTTTTGTTTATAGAACAAGAAATAAAAAAAATGCAGAGGTGATCAAATACCACCAAAAAAAAATTCTATTTGTTTGAAAAAAGATATAAATTTTATTTGTGTATAGCGTTGCACAAAAAAAAAAATTGGATATTTATTATAGCAAAAAGTAAAAAATATTGTTTTTTTTTGTTTTTGTTTTTTTTTGCAAAATTGTCGGTCTTGTTTTGTTTATAGCACAACAAATAAAAAAAATGCAGAGGTGATCACATACCACCAAAAGAAAGTTCTATTTGTGTGAAAAAAAAAAAAAAAGATATACATTTTTATTTGTGTATAGCGTCGCACAAAAAAAAAAATTGGGGGGGATATTTATTATAGCAGAAAGTAAACAAAAATATATATATTTTTTTTTTTTTTTGCAAAATTGTCGGTCTTGCTTTGTTAATAGCACAACAAATAAAAAAACGCTGAGGTAATCAAGTACCACCTAAAAAAAATTCTATTTGTGTGAAAAAAAAAGATATACATTTTATTTGTGTATAACATCACACAAAAAAAAATTTGGATATTTATTATTATTATTATTATTATTATTATTATTATTATAGCAAAAAGTAAAAAATATTGTTTTTTTTTTGTTTTTGTTTTTTTTTGTTCTTTGCAAAATTGTCGGTCTTGTTTTGTTTATAGTACAACAAATAAAAAAAGCTGAGGTAATCAAGTACCACCTAAAAAAAATTCTATTTGTGTGAAAAAAAATATATAAATTTTATTTGTGTATAGCGTCGCACAACCGCGCAATTGTCAGTTAAAGCCGTATCGCAAAAAAATGGCCTGGTCAGCAGGGAGGGTAAATCTTCCGAAGGTCAAGTGGTTAATACGAATAATAATATTATGAAAACAATGTTTCACAATTTATCCTTCTTGATGGATACAGTTCTATGCTTCATTTCCCGAACTGTCGTATGTTTGTTGATACAAAGTCCCTCGTACCCAGCGAAGTCCGTTCTCCATCCAGTGAAGTCTGAGAATTTTTCTGAGCGCCGTCAATAATCCCATCAAATCATTTTTGCAAATAATTCCCATAAATGATTGATAAGCTGCGGATTCGGCGAGGCCGGTAATGAGAGGCGCGGCGGACTGTGCGCGGGTACTTGACTTATTTTGTTGCTTAATGTGTAATCAATAATGTATAACACGCCGTCCCTTTCATCTGCTGCGCCCGAAATGTCAGGGACGTCACACAATGGCAGCAATTAAAGGAAGAGTCCGTCTTCAGAAGCTCCGCCGCCTCGGTCCCCTACGGCCGAGCGATTTTCCCGCCGCTGAATGCTTTACTTTTTACGAAGATGTTATCCAATCTCCGACACGCAGCTACATTTCATGACCTTCACCGACCACCAAGTTTAAATCAGTATTTTTTTGCTAGAAAACTACTAATAACTCAGGGGCCAACCCCCCCCCCATCCATGCCTCCGGCCCCAATGCAGGACGTCAGGCGCATGAATTCCAGCAGGGCGGGGGGGGGGGTTTGAAGCCCCTGATTAGAGCCAGAGGCTCCAATAGGCTTCAAAATAGGGTGGGCATTGCGCTACGAGCCCAAATTAAAAATTCGCTATTGAAACACTTTTCTTCCTCACAGCCAATGAGGAAGTGGATCTGAGACCCGTTTCCTGATTGACCGAAAAGGAGACGCTTCCCGATTGGCTGCAGAGGAGGAGGGAGGAAACGGAAGCAGTCCTAAGCTGCTGTAAGTCACCATGCTGCCCGCGGAGAGTAGGGGAAGGGGAAGCCACCGTGATGCTCAATGAGGGCATGGGAATCTGCTGTGATGCCCAAGGAGAGCAGGGGAAGCTGCTGTGATGCCCAAGGAGAGCAGGGGAATCTGCTGTGATGCCCAAGGAGAGCAGGGGAAGCTGCTGTGATGCCCGAAGAGAGCAGGGGAAGCTGCTGTGATGCCCAAAGAGAGCAGGGGAATCTGCTGTGATGCCCGAAGAGAGCAGGGAAAGCTGCCATGATGCCCACAGAGAGCAGGGGAAGCTACCGTGATGCCCAAGGAGAGCAGGGGAAGCTGCCGTGATGCCCAAGGAGAGCAGGGGAAGCTGCCGTGATGCCCACAGAGAGCAGGGGAAGCTGCCGTGATGCCCATGGAGAGCAGGGGAAGCTGCCGTGATGCCCGCGGAGACCAGGGGAAGCTGCCATGATGCCCACGGAGAGCAGGGGAAGCTGCCGTGATGCCCGCGGAGACCAGGGGAGGCAGCCATGATGCCCAAGGAGAGCAGGGGAAGCTGCCATGATGCCCGAGGAGAGCAGGGGCTGCCGTGATGCCCACAGAAAGCAGGGGAAGCTGCCGTGATGCCTGCAGAGAGCAGGGAAAAGCTGCCATGATGTCTGAGGAGAGCAGGGGAAGCTGCCATGATGCCCGCGGAGACTGGGGGAAGCTGCCATGATGCCCACGGAGAGCAGGGGAAGCTGCCGTGATGCCCACGGAGAGCAGGGGAAGCTGCTGTGATGCCCGCAGAGAGCAGGGAAAAGCTGCCATGATGTCCGAGGAGAGCAGGGGAAGCTGCCATGATGCCCGCAGAGACCAGGGGAAGCTGCCATGATGCCCGCAGAGACCAGGGGAAGCTGCCATGATGCCCACGGAGAGCAGGGGAAGCTGCCGTGATGCCCACGGAGAGCAGGGGAAGCTGCCGTGATGCCCGCGGAGACCAGGGGAGGCAGCCATGATGCCCAAGGAGAGCAGGGGAAGCTGCTATGATGCCCGCGGAGACCAGGGGAATCTGCCATGATGCCTGAGGAGAGCAGGGGCTGCCGTGATGCCCACAGAAAGCAGGGGAAGCTGCCGTGATGCCCGCAGAGAGCAGGGAAAACTGCCATGATGTCCGAGGAGAGCAGGGGAAGCTGCCATGATGCCTGAGGAAAGCAGGGGAAGCGACCATGATCCCTGACCTGTCTGGTGTGTTGCTTGGCCTTCATGATGCTGTTTGTTCACTAAGGTTCTCCAACAAACCTCTGAGGGCTCCACAGAACAGCTGTATTTATACTGAGATTAAATGACACACAGGTGGGCTCTATTTACTAATTAGGTGACTTCAGAAGGCGATTGGTTTACCTGGCAGGGACCTTTTCTCTTCCTGCCAGATGAACGAATGTCTCGGGGGTTTGGCTCGAAGATAAAAATCCTTCCAAACAATTCTGACTTAGCAGAGGAGCCAAAAGGGCGTTCGCAATCTTGCTCGCCGTATACGAAGATGCACTGTTTGGCTTATGAGGAGCGATAATTGTTTTACAGCGGCCCGTGTTTCCCGCGGTAGATCGGCGTTGTTTGGACAGCTCACTCATTGCTTGGGGGTCAGTCCGGCACTTCACCGTAGGACGGCGCGGTCCTTAATGCAGCCAATGCATCACAAGGCCACCGAGGTCACCCGCTCAAACCGCTCTACTCCCATCCTGAAAGACGGAATAAATGGGATTGTGGAGGAGAAGCCGGCCGCTGTAATTGTTGCCGTACATCTCCGACTGCACCGCCTTGTCACACCGGGAGACGCTCCAGATACTTTGATGCTTTTCTTCCTTATTGTTACTTTTTTCAATGATACAGTATGTTACCGCAACATGTGCCCGCTGTACCATGAACTTGTGTGTACTTGTTCTCTTTGTGTGAAATACCTGGTGATCCCCCCTGCTCTTCTATTTCAGACTGACCACACTAGGCATGAGAGATCCATCCCAGCATGTTCACTTTTCTTCTTTGCATTGTACTTTGGAATACAGCCTGCCTGTAATCCAATGGTCAGATTTCTGCCCCCCCCCCCCCCCCCCCCACACACACACACACACACACTCCTGCTGTTTCCCTGCCTCCTACAGTCTTAGTCCGTAGGGTTCAATATTAAGTTGGCCTTATAAATGCTGTTTTGACCATTCTTCCAGAAGAACATTTGTGAGGTCAAGCAGTGATGTTGGACGAGAAGGCCTGGCTCACAGTCTCCGACCTAATTCATCTCAAAGGTGTTCTATTGAGTTGAGGTCAGGACTCTGTGCAGGCCATTCAATTTCCTCCACCCCAAACTCGCTCATCCATGTCTTTATGGACCTTGCTTTGTGCTCTGGTGGGCAGTCATGTTGGAACAGGAAGGGGCCAACCACAAACTGTTTCCACAAAGTTGGGAGCATGAAATTGTCCAAAATGTCCTGATATGCTGATGCCTTAAGAGTTCCTTTCACTGAAACTAAGGGGCCAACCCCTGAAAAACAACCCCACAACATAATCCCCCCTCCACCAAATGATTTGGACCAGTGCACACAGCAAGGGAGGAGCGAGTTTGGGGTGGAGGAACTTGACTGGCCTGCACAGAGTCCTGACCTCAACCCGATAGAACACCTTTGGGATGAATTAGGCAGGCGTCACAATACTTTTGGTAATATAGTGTATATGTATACATATACTGTGTGTGTGTATATATACAGTGGGGACGGAAAGTATTCAGACCCCCTTAAATTTTTCACTCTTTGTTATATTGCAGCCATTTGCTAAAATCATTTAAGTTCATTTTTTCCTCATTAATGTACACACAGCACCCCATATTGTACACACAGCACCCCATATTGTACACACAGCACCCCATATTGTACACACAGCCCCCCATATTGTACACACAGCACCCCATATTGTACACACAGCACTCCATATTGTACACACAGCCCCCCATATTGTACACACAGCACCCCATATTGTACACACAGCCCCCCATATTGTACACACAGCACCTCATATTGTACACACAGCCCCCCATATTGTACACACAGCACCCCGTATTGTACACACAGCACCCCATATTGTACACACAGCCCCCCATATTGTACACACAGCACCTCATATTGTACACACAGCCCCCCATATTGTACACACAGCACCTCATTAATGTACACACAGCACCCCATATTGTACACACAGCACCCCATATTGTACACACAGCACCCCATATTGTACACACAGCACCCCGTATTGTACACACAGCACCCCATATTGTACACACAGCACCCCATATTGTACACACAGCACCCCATATTGTACACACAGCACCCCATATTGTACACACAGCACCCCGTATTGTACACACAGCACCCCATATTGTACACACAGCACCCCATATTGTACACACAGCTCCCCATATTGACAGAAAACACAGAATTGTTGACATTTTTGCAGATTTATTAAAAAAGAAAAACTGAAATATCACATGGTCCTAAGTATTCAGACCCTTTGCTCAGTATTTAGTAGAAGCCCTGTGTAAAAAAGATGCAAAATACTCTTGCGCAAAGGTGTATTGGCTAAATGATCCCAAGGGTTCAAAAAGGACTATGGGTTTCGGCCTTGCTGCTCTTAAGGATGGGATTATCCTAGTAGTAATGAAAAGAAAGAAAAAAAGAGCGCACCAGCCTAGTGCATTATCCTTGACAGATTTATTAATTAAAAGTAAGATAAAATCTACTCACAAAGGTCGGAGAAAAAATCGCATTGTATATGGCACAGAGGCGATTGGTCCAGTGGTAGCAGTTTTTCCAGGTCCTAGGGAGAAGGTGTACGGACTACTGCTGGCTAACGCGTTTCGAAGGTTACCCTTCTTCATCAGAGCCTAAGGCTTTGTGCCATATACAATGCGATTTTTTCTCCGACCTTTGTGAGTAGATTTTATCTTGCTTTTAATTAATAAATCTGTCAAGGATAATGCACTAGGCCGGTGCGCTCTTTTTTTCTTTCTTTTTTTTAGTAGAAGCCCCCTTTTGATCTAATACAGCCATGAGTGTTTTTGGGAAAGATGCAACAAGTTTTTCACACCTGGATTTGGGGATCCTCTGCCATTCCTCCTTGCAGATCCTCTCCAGTTCTGTCAGGGGGGATGGTAAACGTTGGTGGACGGCCATTTTTAGGTCTCTCCAGAGATGCTCAATTGGGTTTAAGTCAGGGCTCTGGCTGGGCCATTCAAGAACAGTCACGGAGTTGTTGTGAAGCCACTCCTTCATTATTTTAGCTGTGTGCTTAGGGTCATTGTCTTGTTGGAAGGTAAACCTTCGGCCCAGTCTGAGGTCCTGAGCACTCTGGAGAAGGTTTTCGTCCAGGATATCCCTGTACTTGGCCGCATTCATCTTTCCCTCGATTGCAACCAGTCGTCCTGTCCCTGCAGCTGAAAAACACCCCCACAGCATGATGCTGCCACCACCATGCTTCACTGTTGGGACTGTATTGGACAGGTGATGAGCAGTGCCTGGTTTTCTCCACACATACCGGTTAGAATTAAGGCCAAAAAGTTCTATCTTGGTCTCTTCAGACCAGAGAATCTTATTTCTCACCATCTTGGAGTCCTTCAGGTGTTTTTTAGCAAACTCCATGCGGGCTTTCATGTGTCTTGCACTGAGGAGAGGCTTCCGTCGGGCCACTCTGCCATAAAGCCCCGACTGGTGGAAGGCTGCAGTGATGGTTGACTTTCTACAACTTTCTCCCATCTCCCGACTGCATCTCTGGAGCTCAGCCACAGTGATCTTTGGGTTCTTCTTTACCTCTCTCACCAAGGCTCTTCTCCCCCGATAGCTCAGTTTGGCCGGACGGCCAGCTCTAGGAAGGGTTCTGGTCGTCCCAAACATCTTCCATTTAAGAATTATGGAGGCCACTGTGCTCTAAGGAACCTTAAGTGCAGCAGAAATTCTTTTTGTAACCTTGGCCAGATCTGTGCCCTGCCACAATTCTGTCTCTGAGCTCTTCAGGCAGTTCCTTTGACCTCATGATTCTCATTTGCTCTGACATGCACTGTGAGCTGTAAGGTCTTATATAGACAGGTGTGTGGCTTTCCTAATCAAGTCCAATCAGTATAATCAAACACAGCTGAACTCAAATGAAGGTGTAGAACCATCTCAAGGATGATCAGAAGAAATGGACAGCACCTGAGTTATATATATGAGTGTCACAGCAAAGGGTCTGAATACTTAGGACCATGTGATATTTCAGTTTTTCTTTTTTAATAAATCTGAAAAAATTCCAACAATTCTGTGTTTTTCTGTCAATATGGGGTGCTGTGTGTACAATATGGGGAGCTGTGTGTACAATATGGGGTGCTGTGTGTACAATATGGGGTGCTGTGTGTACATTAATGAGGAAAAAAATGAACTTAAATGATTTTAGCAAATGGCTGCAATATAACAAAGAGTGAAAAATTTAAGGGGGTCTGAATATAATATCTGAATATATATAATACACCATGTTTGTTTAAGTCAAATTGTTTAGAGCGTGAACAATTTTGACTCCGACTTTTGTTTAAGATGCAAACAACAGATTTAATCCTGTGAACGAAATATGGTTTCATATCTGAGACTAAATAAAATAATAAACAAAATTAAAAAGAAAATAAATTTTCGCAGCTAAATAAAGCATGAACTTGGCAATCACCTTTCAATGAGTGAGATAAACAATAGAGGTGACCACTTTTATATTTATCATTATATTATATATATATATATATATATATATATATATATATATATATATATATATATATATAGATATATATATATATATAGATATATATAGATATATCTATATATATATATATATATATATATATATATATATATATATATATATATATATATATATATATATATATATATATATATTTTTTTTTTTTTTGTATATATTACTTTATATATTATTATTATTAGTTTTATTATATTATTAATAAATACATAAATATGAATAAATACATAATTAAATAAATCAATTTAATACATCAAATTAAATAAATACATAAATAAAAAATACCTTACTGCAATTGTTTAACGAATGTGTGAAAAAAAAACTATAAACAAAAAAAATATGAATGAAATAAATAAATAGATAGATATAAGGTACCGCAAATTTTTAAATGATTGTGTGAATAAGTAAATACATATAAATGAATTAAATAAATACATAAAAATAAATTACCACCATTTTTTAATGACTGTGTAAATAACTTTGACACAAATACAAATTGTTGGTGTCATCATAAAAACAACAAATGACACAATAAAATTCACACTTTATATCTGTACTAAAACTTGTGCTTTTTAATTAATTACTTGTCAGACTTGTCAAACTGGAATAAAAAAAAACAAAACATATTGCTCTTTTCTTATTTGAAATATATGAGGAAAATGAAATAATTTATGAACACTACCATCAAAAGAACACAGTGCTTACTTTTGGATCATGAATAAAAACAAGCAAACATTGTCAAATAATTAGATCCAGAGTTGAACACTAATGACAAACTAAAGATACTGTGCTGAACAAAGTAATTATGGTGCAAAGATTGTGAAATACCAAAGAAGCTATTTAACATTAGGGATGGGCGAACGGTTCGGCCCGAGCACAAGTTCGGGTCGAACTTTCGTTGTTCGGTCTTTCGGCGAACAACCGAACAATAACGGGTCGTTCAACCATCTGTTCGGCCCCCCGAACTGACCACAATGCATTGCGGCGCTGAACTGTGCATTGCAAGCCCTGATTGGCTGAAGAAGTTAAAGCTTCAGTCAATCAGGGCACAGAACACTGTCAGAGTCATGATTGGACCCTGTCATCATGACTTTATCCAATCATGGCTCATTCCTGCCCCACAGTATAAAAGTATTCTTTCAATGGCAGCCATTTTCAGTGTGATTTTGGTGTGGAGAGAGATAGAACAGGGCTCTGTTCAGTGCTATTAGTTAGTTAGTGTGCTATACTGTGCTATTTTGCTTCAATTGCCAGTGTAGAATATTAGTTTAGTGTCAGTCTAGGGATAGTGTGAGTGTAGTGAGGAGGACCATCATTCAGCTTTGCATAGTGTGCAGCTAGAGTAGGGACAGCTCAGATAGTTTCAGAGTAGTGTAGTGAGACCGTGTCAGTAATCTTTACTTTGGTCTATAGATAGAGTAGGGACAGTTCAGATAGCAGCAGTGTAGTGATGGTTGAACACCTTCTATTTTTTTGCGTTACTGCCAGTTTAACGTCATATTGTTTTGCATGCGTTACTGCCAGTTTAACGCCATATAGTTCTGTGTGCGTTACTGCCAGTTTAACGCCGTATAGTTTTGCGTGTGTTACTGCCAGTTTAATGCCATATAGTTTTGCGTGTGTTACTGCCAGTTTAATGCCATATAGTTCTGTGTGCGTTACTGCCAGTTTAACGCCATTTACTTCTGTGTGCGTTACTGCCAGTTTAACGCCGTATAGTTCTGTGTGTGTTACTTCCAGTTTAACGCCATTTACTTCTGTGTGCGTTACTGCAGGTTTGACGCCATATAGTTTTGTGTGTGATACTGCCAGTTTAATGCCATATAGTTCTGTGGGTCACTGTACGTTTGGCACATTATATTGCAGTGGGTTATATTGTATCCGTGGAGTGTGTCTGTGTAGTGTGAGTACTCAAATTAAAGTGCACCAAACACATCTTTACATTGATTAAAGTGCATCTACGTACAGATTTCAACTTTTCCTTCACATTTGATTATAAGCACCACCCTCTCCATCCCAATAATGTCTGGGAGGACAACAAGTAGAGGCAGATGTTCCCTTGGCACTGTAAGGGGGCCAGTAACAAATCTGTCCGCAGACAAAGGTGGATGTGGTGGTCAGTCCTCAGGCAGGACATCATTTCCTCTGTTTACTGAGTTTGCCCATGCTATCCAGCCACAGCATGCAGAGGAGGTGGTGGACTGGCTTACTAAACCTTCCTCATCCTCCTCATCCTCTGTCAGGCAAGTGTGCAGTCCCCTGCAGTTGCCAGAGTGGATAAACCTGCCTCCTTGTCCACATCTATTCCTGCCATAGTCCCAACATCAGCCATTGAGGAGTCAGCTGAGTTATTTGTGCTGCGAGTAGTTTACCAGCTTTATTGCCTGAAGCGTAAAAACTAGCTTGAAGTTTGTGTAGCATTTTCATGTGGTTTGCATTAAAGAGTGTTCTCAGGTCATTGAATTTTTGTAAGATTTTGTTGCGAATAGATGGTGAGGGTTTCATCTTGTTTTCTTTTTCTAATTCGTGTATGGAGTCTAGCAATGTGTTCAGCTTCTGTGTCCAATGGCGTTTGGTTTGAGAAATGATTTTTATCAAGATTCCACGTATGAAGGCCTTATGAGAAGACCACAGAAGAAATGGGTCATACACTGAAGGAGCATTGATCTCAAAATAGTCCTTGAGATGATCATGGATTGCAGAGGTGTTAGAAGGTGTTGACATTGTGTGCGGGTCATCATGTGGTCATGGGTGTAGGGTGTCCTTTCCTCCTACTGATAGTGAGATGGGAGCGTGATCCAACCATGTAATATCATGTATAGCTGATGTGAGAGTTTCTTGTAGGAGCATTTTGTCTCCTAGGAATAGGTCAATTCTTGAATACATGTATTGAGGCTTAGAAAAAAAGGTGAAGTACCTTTCCATGGTGTGTTGGCATCTCCAAATATCGAACAAGTCATTAGTATGTAGAAAGGAATAAAGGGTATTTGAACGTGGTTTCTTTGTTTCGGGGCCCCTAATGTCAACCAACCTGTACATCTGGGATGACATTAAAATCTCCACATAAGAGTACTCAACCCTGCTTGTGTTTGTGTATTTGTTTCCAGAGTCTGCAGAACAATGTGACTTGTTTAGTGTTGGGTGGCGTATACATTTGCTATGGTATATATTGCATTGTTGATTTTGCAGATTAAAATGAGATAGCGACCTTGTGCGTCTGAGATTGAGTCAATGAGGCGAAAAGCCACTGTGTCCTTAATCACACGTGATTGGCACCCCTTTCGATGTGGTAGGTGCGTTTGCAAAAAAGATGTGCGGAAAGGTGATGAGAAGATGAGAAGGTTGGAGGTTTGGATTGTGAAAATTGCATCTTCTGAAGGCAAATCATATCACTCCTTTAGACCATAAGAAGTACCTTTTTCCTGGGTGGTTTAACCCTTTAACATTTAGGGATGTGATTGTGAATGGCATGGCTATGTAGAGTTAGTGGTGAACTGTTAGTTTCCCACGCGTGGGCTGGGTAGGTGTTCCCGCCTTACTGGTGGATGTCTAAGGATAGAGGACTGTAGAGTAATGGTGTCAGGAAAAGCCCTCTTGCAGTTATCCCAGCAGATTGAGGGTTAAATGAATGCCTATGCATAGAAGCGCCATCCGGCGCTCGCGCGCGTGCGATAGTGCCATTAGCGCTAATAGTGGTAACAAACGTACGCGCATGCGCAATAGCGCCAATAGCGCTAACGGGCGTACGCGCATGCGCAATAGCGCCAATAGGAATAACACTTGGCGCCAAAGATAGGCTATTTAAAGCAGACTGTTCCAATGCTGCCTTGCTGTCCAGTCTACAGCGTTTCCTGAGACCCCTGCTATCTTGTTACCAGTTTTCCTGTATCCAGTACTTACTTGGCTTGTTCCTGACTTACCTGCTTGCTGCCTGCCCCGATCTTGGCTTGGACTCTGACTACTCTCTTGGTTTGCCCTTCTGTACCTGATCTGCCCGCCAGTACCTTGACCCGGCTTGTCTGCACTTCCCTGCTGTCTGCAACCTGCTACAGAACTACAGTGCACCTCCCTGCTGTCTGCAACCTGCTACAGGACTACAGTGCACCTCCCTGCTGTCTGCAACCTGCTACAGGACTACAGTGCACCTCCCTGCTATCTTTATCCTGCTACAGTACTACAGTGCACCTCCCTGCTGTCTGCAGCCTACTACAGGACTACAGTGCACCTCCCTGCTATCTGCATCCTGCTACAGTACTACAGTGCACCTTCCTGCTGTCTGCAACCTGCTACAGGACTACAGTGAACCTCCCTGCTATCTGCATCCTGCTACAGTACTACAGTGCACCTCCCTGCTGTCTGCAACCTGCTACAGGACTACAGTGAACCTCCCTGCTATCTGCATCCTGCTACAGTACTACAGTGCACCTCCCTGCTGTCTGCAACCTGCTACAGGACTACAGTGCACCTCCCTGCTATCTACATCCTGCTACAGTACTACAGTGCACCTCCCTGCTGTCTGCAACCTGCTACAGGACTACAGTGAACCTCCCTGCTATCTGCATCCTGCTACAGTACTACAGTGCACCTCCCTGCTGTCTGCAACCTGCTACAGGACTACAGTGAACCTCCCTGCTATCTGCATCCTGCTACAGTACTACAGTGCACCTCCCTGCTGTCTGCAACCTGCTACAGGACTACAGTGCACCTCCCTGCTATCTACATCCTGCTACAGTACTACAGTGCACCTCCCTGCTGTCTGCAAAGTGCTACAGGACTACAGTGCACCTCCCTGCTGTCTTCATCTGGCTACAGGACTACAGCGCACCTCCCTGTTATCTGCACCCTGCTACAGTACTACAGTGCACCTCCCTGCTGTCTGCAACCTGCTACAGGACTACGGTGCACCTCCCTGCTGACTACAGGATCCTGCCTTCTACTTCAGTGTTCCAGTCAGGCACTTGTGCCCCTCTGTACTTTCAAGTCCCTGTTCACACCTTCAGGGGTTCTTAAGTCGGAGGCATACGAGAGGCCGTTCTCTGCATTCCGGGCTCCACCTACCAGGTACGTGACAAATGGAATGATGGGTTACTCACTTTCAGAAGATGTCCTTACTGTGGTTTATACTTGTTGAAGGTGGTGCATCGTGGAAACCCGAGCAAAGACTTGGTGAGAGGTTGAAGTAGGCATTTAGAGGAGATATTGTGGCGTTAACTATTGCCTGTAAGAGTCAAATGTGGTTATTGCAAATGTTGCCACAAAGCTAATAAACACACTGCTGTAGTGTAGGAGTACTATGTGTAAGAAAAACAATGAACAGAAACAAAACAAAAAGAAAAAAAGAAAAAGGAAGAACTTGTTAGGAAACAGTAAAACTGTGTATGAGCGGTTTAATACCGCGACTACAAAGGGGGTCAAGAACCTACGGGCCGAGATCATGCGGCTGTACCAGGTCCATCAACGGTAGATTGGGTGGTCCTAGTTTGGTTAAATTGTGTTGCGGGTGCTGTGTTGGTGGTGTTGTTGGCTGAGTTCTCCATGATCTAGGATTTTCCATTGCCATAATAAAGATATGCCTTCTTCCACAGATCTTATTGTAAAGGTTTTGTTATCCCTCGTGATCACTAATTTAACTGGGTGACCCCATTTGTAGGTGATCTGGTGGTTTTGTATCAGTTTTGTGGTTGTGGAACGATTTTTCCTCTTTAGCATCGTGTACTGGGAGAGATCTGCATAGAAGGATAGGTTTACATATGGGTGAGGATACAAGGATGTGTGGTATGCTATAGCTTTTCTTTGACGTGGAAAAAATGGATCCTCATGATTGTATCCATGGAAATGGTATCTGGTAGGTAAGACAGCTTGGGAAGCCTATGGAAACGGTCAATAACCAGCTCTGCTGAAGGTGTAATGCCACGTACACACGATCGGAATTTCCAGCAACAAATGTTCGAGGTGAGCTTGTTGTCGGAAATTCTGCGTGTAGGCTCTATCAGACATTTGCTGTCGGAATTTCCAACAACAGATGTTTGAGAGCTGGATCTCAAATTTTCCGATACAACAAAATCCATTGTTGTAAATTCCGAGCATGTGTAGACAGTTCCGACGCACAAAATTCCATGCATGCTCTGAATCAAGCAGAAGAACCGCACTGGCTATTGAACTTCCCTTTTATAGTCCCGTCGTATGTGTTGTACATCACCGCGTTCTTGGTGATCTGAATTTCCGACAACATTTGTGCGACCGTGTGTATGCAAGACAAGTTTGAGCCAACATCCGTCAGAAAAAAATCCACGGTTTAGTTGTTGGAAATTCCGATCATCTGTACGCGGCATATTTGGGAGGAATGCTGCCATTAGTTATATGAAGTAATCTTTTAAAGCTGACGGGAGGACGGATTCAGGGATTCCCCTTATTTTCAGGTTGTTCCTTCCGGAACGGTCCTCCAGATCTGCTAATTTTGCTTTCATCCATTCTATATCTTCCTCTTTTTCCCCATGGGCATCTAAAAGATCATTGAAGGATGTGTTAAATTCACCCATTCTGGATTCAATATAAGTGACTCTGTGTCCTAGATCTGTGATTTCTGTTTTGAAGTGGTTTACCATAGACATTATATCTGAGTGGATGAATGATTGTAAGGACAGCAGCATGTCCTTTAACCACTAGCCGACCAGCGCACAACGATGTACATCAGCACAATGGCTCGGCTGGGCAAATGGGCTTACATGTACGTCCCCTTTAAATCGTGGCATTGTGGGCGTGGGGGTCCCGCGGACTCAATGTCCGCCGTGGGCCCGCGATCGTGTTACAGAGCGGAATAACGGGGAGATGTCTTTGTAAACAAGGCATTTGCCCATTCTGCCTAGCAACATGAAAGGGATCTACTGCTCCCTGTCATCAGTAGCAGTGATCTCTGTCATGTCAGTGGTAGCCCATCCTCCCCACAGTTATAATCACTCCCTAGCACACACTTAACCCCTTGATCGCCCACCTAGTGTTTCACTGCCAGTGTCATTTACACAGTAATCAGTGCATTTTTATAACACTGATCGCTGTATAAATGACAATGGTCCCAAAACGGTGTCAAAGGTGTCCGATGTGTCCACCGCAATGTTGCAGTCATGATAAAAATCACAGATCGCCACCATTACTAATAAAAAATAATAATAATGCTATAAATCTATCCCCTATTTTGTAGACGCTATAATTTTTGCGCAAACCAATCAATATATACACTTATTGTGATTTTTCTTTTTTTTTTTTTTTTTTTTTACCAAAAACATGTAGAAGAATACATATTGGCTTAAACTGAGAAAAAAAAATGTGTTTTTTTTTATATATTTTTTGGGGATATTTATTATAGCAAAAAGTTTAAAATATTGTTTTGTTTTTTTTTTTCAAAATTGTCGCTCTTTTTTTGTATATAGCGCAAAAAATAAAAACCGCAGAGGTGATCAAATACCACCAAAAGAAAGCTCTATTTGTGGGGAAAAGAGGACGGCAATTTTGTTTGAGTGCAGCGTCGCATGACCGCGCAATTGTCAGTTAAAGCGACGCAGTGCTGAATCGCATAAAAGTGCTCTGGTCAGGAAGGGGGTAAAATCTTCCAGGGCTGAAGTGGTTAATGTTGTATCCATCACTGACTGGCCTGCTGTGGGTAACGCAGCTATTGGATTCTGTGTTCCAGCTCTTCTGCTCATGTCAGTCTGGGCTTTGATTTTGCTGGGACTGTTTGGAGGAGAGGAGGCAGGGGAGTCCTCAGCTGGTAGAGGGGGAAGACGCTGTTGTCCCATTCCCTGTTTAGTGTTCTCCCTTGGGGGCCGGCCTGCCATGCTGAGGCGCTCTGTGTCCGCCAGCGCCATTTTGGAAATGCAGCCAGGATGGAGTGGGGAAGATCTCTGTTAATTTCTGGGGTGTGGATTTGTTTTTACTTCTTTTGGACATCCTGCTAGGTGCTGCAGGAGAGAGATTCGCCGCTGGGCTGGGTTTGCTGGGAGTGCTGTCGGCTCTGGCAAGCTGCCTTTGCCCGGAGCGCAGTTAGAATGCGACCATTCCTCTCTGTTTCCGGCCACGCCCCCTTATTTATTTATTTTGACATTGATACGTTAAATATGTTGATACAAGAATTTGACTTATTTATATTTATTTATTTATTTCCATTAATATAGAAGCATAGAAAAGTGATTGCAGAAAAAAAAGTTGAGCGGTCCATTGAGTCTGCCTGATTTTTTTGGGGGGTTTGATTATTATTTTTTGTACTTTTTTTTATTTATTTTTTTTATTTACTTTTTTTTTTTTATAGATCTAAGTGTGTCCCAAAGCATGTTTGAAACCATTTACCGTTGACTGTATCACTACTTCTTCTGGAAGTTTATTCCAGTACAATACATTGATGCAAGAAATGAACTTTATTTGTTAATTTGCCATTGATACATTTGTTGCCATTGATACATTTGTTGCCATTGATACATTTGTTGCCATTGATACAGTCATGTTTCCCTTTCTGGTTCCTTCTCTTTTTTTTTGCATAAAACAATTTCTATGCCCTTTATTTCCAGGATCTGGTGTTGCGGAGTGGCGTACGGCGTCCATGCGGTAATACAGATCCGCGGCTGGGTCTCATATGCATACTGCTTAATGTTTAGTGTGACCTTAGCAATATAAGTTTATAGCCAAAAGAATGATGGTCATTGCAACATATGTTAGAACACAGATAATGACCATTAGTGTTAGGGAGAAGAGATCTCGGCTAATGAAACAGGTATAAAATTAACATAACTCCGTTTTATGGTGTGTGTTTAAAATAAATGCTCCATCTTGTGCATAAAACCCACTTCGTTAAGAAAGCAAGTTTTACTGGAAAATTAGATTCTGCAGAAATTGCTCATTATTTTACAGCTTTCTGGAAAACAGGGGTCACCTTGAGATATGACGGACATATGTTACATGGAACGCGTCTGGGGAAGAACATCGGTATTATTGTGATGCTGGAACTGGGCGACCGTATTGTCCCGCTGCTAAAGAATAAAGATGGGTTTAATATGACTCTTTAATAATGAGTGTTCTAGTCCCCCAAGTGTCAGTGTGTCATTGTTCTGGTCCCCAAGTGTCAGTGTGTCATTGTTCTAACTCCCTTAAGCGTCAGGGCGTTATTGTTCTGGTCCTCAAGTGTCACGATGCCATTGTTCTTTGGCCCCAAAGTGTCAGTGTCATTATTTTGAGGCCCCCAAATGTCAGTGTGTCATGTTCTGGGACCCCCAAGTGTCAGCGTATCATGTTTTGGGACCCCCAAGTGTCAGCGTATCATTGTTCTGGGACCCCAAGTGTCAGTGTGTCATTGGTCTGGACCCCCCCAAGTATCAGAGTGTCATTGTTCTGGTCCCCCAAGTCTCAGTTTGTCATTGTTCTGGCCCCCCAAGTGTCAGTGTGTCAATGGTCTGGACCCTCGAGTATCAGTGTGTCATTGTTCTGGTGTGTCCTAGTGTCAGTGTGTCATTATAATGGGACCCTCAAGTTTCAGTGTGTCATTGTTCTGGGATCCCAAGTTTCAGTGTGTCATTATTCTGGGGCACTCAAGTTTCAGTGTGTCATTGTTCTAGGACCCCAAGGGTCAGTATGTCATTGTTCTGTGACCCTCAAGTGTCAGCATTTCATTGTTCTGGGACCCTCAAGTGTCAGAGTGTCATTGTTCTAACTCCCTTAAGTGTCATTGTGTCATTGTTCTGGTCCCCAAGTGTCAGAATGTCATTGTCCTTTGGCCCCAAAGTGTCAGTGTCATTATTTTGAGGCTCCCAAATGTCAGTGGTTGTATGTTCTGGGACCCCAAAATGTCAGTGTGCCATGTTCTGGGAGCCCCAAGTGTCAGTGTGTCATTGGTCTGGATCCCCAAGTGTCAGTGTGTCATTGTTCTGGACCCCCCAAGTATCAGATTGTCATTGTTCTGGCCCCCCAAGTCTCAGTGTGTCATTGTTCTGGGCCCCCAAGTCTCAGTGTGTCATTGTTCTGGGACCCCCAAGTGTCATTGTTCTAGTCCCCCAAGTGTCAGTGTGTCAATGGTCTGGACCCTCGAGTATCAGTGTGTCATTGTTCTGGGCCCCCAAGTTTCAGTGTGTCATTGTTCTGGGACCCCCAAGTGTCAGTGTGTCATTGTTCTAGTCCCCCAAGTGTCAGTGTGTCAATGGTCTGGACCCTCGAGTATCAGTGTGTCATTGTTCTAGGACCCCAAGTGTCAGTGTGTCATTGTTCTTGACCCCCAAATGTCAGTGTGTCATTGTTCTAGATCCCCAAGTGTCAGCATGTCATTGTTCTTGGACCTCCAAGTGTCAGCATGTCATTGTTCTGGGACCCCCAAGTGTCAGAGTGTCATTGTTCTGGGATCCCAAGTGTCAGAGTGTCATTGTTCTGGGATCCCAAGTGTCAGTGTGTCATTGGTCTGGATCCCCAAGTGTCAGTGTGTCATTGTTCTGGACCCCCCAAGTATCAGATTGTCATTGTTCTGGCCCCCCAAGTCTCAGTGTGTCATTGTTCTGGGCCCCCAAGTCTCAGTGTGTCATTGTTCTGGGACCCCCAAGTGTCATTGTTCTAGTCCCCCAAGTGTCAGTGTGTCAATGGTCTGGACCCTCGAGTATCAGTGTGTCATTGTTCTGGGCCCCCAAGTTTCAGTGTGTCATTGTTCTGGGACCCCCAAGTGTCAGTGTGTCATTGTTCTAGTCCCCCAAGTGTCAGTGTGTCAATGGTCTGGACCCTCGAGTATCAGTGTGTCATTGTTCTAGGACCCCAAGTGTCAGTGTGTCATTGTTCTTGACCCCCAAATGTCAGTGTGTCATTGTTCTAGATCCCCAAGTGTCAGCATGTCATTGTTCTTGGACCTCCAAGTGTCAGCATGTCATTGTTCTGGGACCCCCAAGTGTCAGAGTGTCATTGTTCTGGGATCCCAAGTGTCAGAGTGTCATTGTTCTGGGATCCCAAGTGTCAATGTGTCATTGTTTTGGGACCCCCAAGTATCAGTGTCTCATTGTTCTTGACCCCCAAACGTCAGTGTGTCATTGTTCTGGATCCCTAAGTGTCAGCGTGTCATTGTTCTAGGACCCTCAAGTGTCACCATTTCATTGTTCTAGGATCCCAAGTGTCAGAGTGTCATTGTTCTAACTCCCTTAAGTGTCAGTGTGTCATTATTCTGGTCGCCAAGTGTCAGGATGTCATTGTTCTTTGGCCCCAAAGTGTCAGTGTCATTATTTTAAGGCCCCAAAATGTCAGTGTGTCATTGTTCTGGGACCCCAAGTGTCAGTGTGTCATTGGTCTGGATCCCCAAGTGTCAGTGTATCATTGTTCTGGACCCCCCCCAAGTATCAGATTGTCATTGTTCTGGGCCCCCAAGTGTAAGTGTGTCATTGTTCTGGGCCCCCAAGTGTCAGTGTGTCATTGTTCTGGTTCCCCAAGTGTCAGTGTGTCATTGTTCCAGTACCCCAAGTGTCAGTGTGTCAATGGTCTGGACCCTCGATTATTAGTGTGTCATTGTTCTGGTCCCTAGTATTAGTGTGTCATTGTTCTGGTGTGTCCTAGTCTTAGTGTATCAATATAATGGGACCCTCCAGTGTCAGTGCATCATGTTCTCAGGCCCCCAAGTGTCAGTGTGTCATTGTTCTGGGATCCCAAGTGTCAGTGTGTCATTGTTCTTGACCTCCAAACTTCAGTGTGTCATTGTTCTGGATCCCCAAGTGTCAGTGTGTCATTGTTCTAGGACCTCCAAGTGTCAATGTGTCATTGTTCTAGGACTTCCAAGTGTCAATGTGTCATGGTCCTGAGACCCCCACGTGTCAGTTTGTCATTGTTCTGGGATCCCAAGAGTCAGTGTGTCATTGTTCTTGACCCCCAAACGCCAATGTGTCATTGTTCTGGGACCCCCAAGTATCAGTGTGTCATGGTTCTGAGACCCCCAAGTCTCAGCGTGTTCTCTACACTTCCCCTCTGCATGCTTGATGCGTTGGCAAAATGTTCTGCTGATAGCCAGCAGCGCAGTCCGTCTCCCACAATGTTCTGACCACATCTTCGAGCCTGGGAACAGACCTTCCATTTATTCCCCACAGAGCCCTGGTCATGCTGGGATGTGTAGTTCCAGTGCCAATCTGATACACAAGCTCAATCTGTCAGTTCCTCCTAGCAGGTCCTTGTTGTCCCAAGAGGCACAGCAGTCCATATCCCTTCCTCCATGTTCTCCTTCAGCCAACCACAATCCATTCAGCATATCAGCTCACGCAAAATGGCCACCCCCAGGGTTGAAGACACTCCATAGCCGAGCATTGTTCACGGTCTTCCCCAAAATGGTCACTACAGCTCAGCACTTCAAGTGTTTGAAAAGGCAACATTTTTATTCTTTTAAAAATAACAAACATGTTCTACTTACCTGCTCTGTGTGATGGTTTTGCACAGAGCAGCCCTGATCCTCCTCTTCTTAGGTCCCCCGCCGGCTCTCTGGGCCCCTTCCTCGCACCAAGTGCCCCCATAGGAAGCTGCTTGCCAATGGCTCATGCTACTGCCTCTTAGCCAATGAGGAGGGAGAGAGCCGGGAGAGCCATTGCTCTTGTGCACATTGCTGGATCGAGATCAGGCTTAGAGAAGTATTGGGGGAAGGGGGGGAGGGGGGCCGCACACTGAAGGTTTTTTACCTTCATGCATAAAATGCATTGAGTGCATGAGGGCAATAGCTTTCAGCCTTCAGAAACACTTTCGGGCAATTTAATTAACCCTCCTTGTGCCACAGGTAAGGAGCAACGCTTCCAAACAGGGAAAAGCATTTGTAAAAACTAGAAAACCTGGTGACACCTACGTGTCACTGTGTTATTGGTTTGGGACCCCCAGTTGTCGGTGTCAATGACACCACGTCGACATGTATGTTAAAGAAACATGTTTAATTGTTTATTTATTCAGTGGAAAGTAGAGGAAGTCACATCTTCCACATCATTACCAGTCCATGGATGAATGCCATACTATCCTTACTAATTATGACTGTCACTTAGAATGCAGAGAGTTCTCACCCCCATGAGACATAAGGATTGCATTTCTGAGTGACAACATTTGGGAACATTTCCAAAACTGCTGTGTAAAAATAAGAATTCAAGCAGAGCATAGGTGTGTGCAGCCTATTACATTAGGGTGTGCACCCCAAAGCTCAAACACACACATGGTTTTATATATACATATATATATTATCCAATAGTTGCCACTGCACAGATATCAGAGATAAAAAAAAAATGGGCCCGGGTGCGCAGCAAAGGCTGTAATACATACCGTATAATTCAAAAGAGAGAACGGCACTCACAGGTTTTGAAAGGTGAATGCACAGGACAGTCCTGAGGAAGACGAGCTTGTGCCTTGTCGAAACGCTGAAATAAAACCTTCACTGCGCATTCACCTTTCAAGACCTGTGGGTGCCGCTCTCTCTTTTGGAATATATATACAGTGTGTATATATATATATATATATATATATATATATATATATATATATATATATATATATATATATATATATATATATATATATACACATACAGTATCTGACAAAAGTAAGTACACCCCTCACATTTTTGGAAATATTTTCTTCCATCTTTTCATGTGACAACACTGAAGAAATTACACTTTGCTACAATGTAAAGTAGTGAGTGTACAGCTTGTATAACAGTGTAAATTTGCTGTCCCCTCAAAAGAACTCAACACACAGCCATTAATGTCTAAACCGCTGGCAACAAAAGTCAGTATACCCCTGAGTGAAAATGTCCAAACTGGACCCAATTAGCCATTAGACACCCTCCCCGGCTTTATGGAGATCCTAATTTCATTTTCCAGCAGGACTTGGCACCTGCCCACACTGCCAAAAGTACCAATACCTAGTTTAATGATCATGGTATCACTGTGCTTGATGCTTGTGCTTGCAAACCCTGACCTAAACCCCATAGAGAATCTGTGGGATATTGTCAAGAGGAAGATGAGAGACGCCAAACCCAGCAATGCTGAAGGCCGCTATCAAAGCAACCTGGGCTTCCATAACCCCTCAGCAGTGCCACAGGCTGATCACCTCCATGCCACGACGCATTGATGCCGTAATTCCTGCAAAAGGAGCCCGGACCAAGTATTGAGTGCACACTATACTGTACATGGACAGACTTTTCACTAAGCCAACATTTCCCTATTAAAAATCCTTTTTTTATTGGTCTTATGTAATAATTTAATTTTCTGACATACTGAATAATATTGGGTTTTCACTAGCTGTAAGCCATAATCATTAAAATTAAAAGGAAGAAATGCTTGAAATATATCACTCTGTGTGTAATGCATCTATATAAAATATATGAGTTTAACTTTTTGAATTGAATTACTGAAATAAATTAACTTTTTGATGATATTCTAATTTTATGAGATGCATCTGTATATATAAATATATATATATATATATATATATATATATATATATATATACTGTATATATATCACACAGACACGCACACTCTTATAAATAAATGAAAACATTTTACAATGTATTGAAACATGGACGGTGTCAGTGGAGCAATGGATTGTGTCAGTTGGGAAGAGGTTGGTGTCAGAAGGGTAGTAGTTTTTTTTTTATTATTATTTTTTAAAACATTATATGTTTAATTATTTTTTACAATAAAAAATTTGGGGGGAAGAAAAAGACCGAGGACAGAGATTTTCAAGTCCATTTCTCTGCAGCCTCAGCTACACTAGACAGTGAACTATTGGGAAAGGCTCTGTGCTGAGCGGCTTCCTGTTCATTCACAAACTGAAGCATACTTCATTTATGACTGTACACAGCGAGTGATCGGCACCAATCACTCACTGTGTTCATTCAGAAAAAGAAGGGGCCGGTAAACAACGGGGGGGGCACTGGGGGCCCAGACAGTAGGGGAAATCTGTACCACGCGGGGTGATTGGGGTGTGCCCAGGCACAGCTGGAACACCCCGTGCGCACGCCTATACAGCAGAGTATTGTAAAATCTGGCATTCAGGGACACTTTTACTGTGGGTGTGTAAAATAGAGCAAAGCCTTTCTCAACCTTTCCAGCACAGAGGAACCCTTGGATTATTTTTCCAGTCTCAGGAAACCCCTGTTGAATGGCTAGATCTACAATTCATGATACATTAGTGTGATGGTCAGTGGGAAGAATGATCCTTACACTTGTGGTCATTGGGAAGAGTTACCCCCTTACAGGTAGCTAAAAAGATCAATGGTGGGAACTTATCTGAGAGGCAGAAATTGCTCATTGCCTAAGGAACCCCTGGTTGAGAAACCCTGATATAGACCTTTTTTTAGAGTATATGTCAAGCCTAAAACTTTTGTCTAGTATTTGACAGATTGGGAAAGGATAAGCACTTATTACTATCTGGGGCTCCACTAGAGAAATTTCCCTTCACTTCCTGTCTTGCTAACAATGGTCTTACCAGACAGGAAGTGAGGGAAAATCCACAATGGGGACACAGACTGAAATAAAAACCCGAAGAGCAAAAATGAGGTGCGGGGATATGAACAGTTTGTTTAATAGATGTTCAAAGCAAGACCTGACTGCCAACATTTGGCCCAGGGGGCAAGTACAACTCAGAGGTGTATGGTGCAGTGGCTCGGCCCCCCTACTGCTCTCCCTCTTCCCTACCTCCTCCCAAACCCCATCCCAGGCTGAGGCTCCGCTCCAGGTATTTTTTGCTCACTGGACTGAACAGCGCCTGCTGAATCCACTCCAGGTTCCCGAACTAGCCGGCAGGGTGCAGCCAAGGCCAGCAGGGGGTCACTGGGGTGGCTCGGTCAGGGATGGCCCAGAAGGAGAGCCTCTGGTAGGGCATGGAGCTGGCCTCTGCTTTGACACACACACGGTGTATACCATCTATGCCGGGGGGGATGCAGCCTATGCTCTGTCCTTGTCCTCATTCCGCACTTGGTAGGACACTGGCTCCTCTTCAACAGGAAGCCTTTAGGCATGTCTGCGGTGTAAGTGGTGTGGCCTTTTTTCTGGGCATCTGAGGGGCCTGCGGGGCAATTACCCCCCTCCCCCCCCCAGCTCAGTCCACCCCCCCCTGGTTCACAACTGAGTGTCTTACAGTTTAGAAGGAATGATTTCCTTTACATATCTCTCCAAGGAGTCATAGCCGAGGGGATGAAAATCAAGTAGACCATGATATGTAAGGTGGAAAGTGCCAGAGTCAAATTCTGTAAAATGACAAAAATGGAAATTGAATCTCCACCCCATCGCTAAGAGGTCCAGACACAACTTTATTCCAATAAAAATCAGGGGGAAAACCCAAAAAGTAACCAATGCATTTTGGGGGTCCAAGAGTTCCCCCCCTTCAACAAGGCTTGATTGGCAACAAACCAACTGCTTTATGGTATGATTTGCCAAATAAAATGAGAACTGAACTCTACAGAATTTGACCAGTTCAGGAAAGTGGAAAAATAGCAGTGGACCTGTAGGGTTATCTCACTTGTATTGCTATCTTAAAGTATTAATGTTGATCTAGGTGATCTGGTTCTCAGACAGGTGGCTTCTACAACCAGGAGGATCTCCATGGTCTCCTTGGCTTGTAGTATAATATAAAAACATTTCAATTGAAGCGCCACACCATCGCTAAGTGGTCCAGACACAACTTGATTCCAATAAACTTCAAGGGGAAAACCAAAAAAAGTAGTCAAAAAATCAAATACCGTATATACTCGAGTATAGGTCGATCCGAATATAAGCCGAGGCCCCTAATCTACCACATTAAAAAATGGGAAAAACTTATTGACCTGAGTATAAGCCTAGGGTGAGAAATGCAGCAGCTACCGTAAGTGGAAAAAGAGGGTCAACAATGCCCATCTGCAGCTGTATACCTCCCTGTGTCCTGTGTCCTGTGCAACCTACCTGTGTCCTGTGCAACCTACCTGTGTCCTGTGCAACCTACCTGTGTCCTGTGCCTGTGTCCTGTGCATGTGTCCCTGTGTCCTGTGCAACCTACCTGTGTCCTGTGCATGTGTCCCTGTGTCCTGTGCAACCTACCTGTGTCCCGTGCATGTGTCCCTGTGTCCTGTGCAACCTACCTGTGTCCTGTGCATGTGTCCCTGTGTCCTGTGCAACCTACCTGTGTCCTGTGCATGTGTCCCTGTGTCCTGTGCAACCTACCTGTGTCCTGTGCATGTGTCCCTGTGTCCTGTGCAACCTACCTGTGTCCTGTGCATGTGTCCCTGTGCCGCTCTGCATGAACCGATCAGCGTGTGATAATAACATTCGGCGGCCATTCCACTGTTCAAAAGCCGCGCCTCCTCCACATCTATGATAGGCAGAATACTCAATTTCCCAGCAGTCTAAGTTCAGCCTATCATGGACATCCAATATTAAATAAATCATAAAGTCTCAAAGTGAAAAGTTATGAAATAGTGTAGTGTCCAATAATGTCAGAACACGGAAGGGGTCAATCCTGGATGGTGGGTGGCAAGCATGGGCTGACAAGGGTGGTATATGTCAGCACTATATAAATGTATAATAATAATAATAATAGTGTGTGACTGTGGAGGGGACATTAGAGTGGTACAGAGACTGATGTGACTGGTACATTGTTCTCTGTACAGCACTACGGTAAATGTCAGAGCTATATGAATGTATAATAATAGTGTGTGACTGTGGGGGGGGGGGACATTAGAGTGTAAGCTCCTCTGGTACAGAGACTGATGTGACTGGTACATTGTTCTCTGTACAGCACTACGGTAAATGTCAGAGCTATATGAATGTATAATAATAGTGTGTGACTGTGGTGGGGGGGGGGGGGACATTAGAGTGTAAGCTCCTCTGGTGCAGGGACTGATGTGATTGTCTCAGTGTTTTCTATACAGCACCGCGGTATCTGTCAGAGCCATGTAATGGTATAATGCCACGTACACACGAGCGGGCTTATCGACTGGACTGGTCCAACGGACCGAGTCCGGCGGACAATTCGACCGCGTGTGGGCTTCATCGGACCTGCAGTGGACTTTTTTGGTTGAAAATCTGCCGGACTTTAGATTTGAAACATGCTTCAAATCTTTCCGACGGACTCGAGTTCCGGTCAAAAAATCCGCTCATCTGTATGCTAGTCCGACGGACAAAAACCGACGCTGGGGCAGCTATTGGCTACTGGCTATCAACTTCCTAATTTTATTCCGGACGTACGTCATCACGTACGAATCCGTCGGACTTTGGTGTGATCGTGTGTAGGCAAGTCCGGTCGTTAGAAAGTCCGCCGAAAGTCCGTCGGAAAGACCGTCGGACCTTTGTTGCCGAAAAGAAGAGAGTGTGATTGTTGAGGGGACAGGCCGGTAAGTGACATTGTAAATTCAGACCTAAACCGGAACAGGGCAGGACAATATAGAATAATTGCCCCCATCAGGAGGGCCGGGTTACAGCTGTCTATTTCCACACGGCGCGGAGATCCGCCATTTCACCGGAATGCTTTTCCATTAAAATTCTGCAGAGAAGAGAGAGGTAATTTAGGAAGGTGATATTCCCTGCATATTATGAGTTCTGGCATAAATATGAATCAGGAATATTTACTGCTAACAGATGCTGCAGTCAGAAAGCAATTAATGCAAAAAATGGACCCAGGCCTGCGTTTCTGTACCTCAGCAGAAAGCGCCTTCCAAGGGAACACAAAGGCTGCCGCTAATTGAAACAAACTGCCTTGTTTTCGGCAAAGTGAGGATTTGTCAGGTGTTACTTGTTAACAACAAACATAAAATTCCCTCTGATTACTGCAAACTCATCAACATATCCCCTTCCCGAAAAAATGGAGCCGAAAGACCTATGTAGTGAAACGGCACAAGTCACGGTGTTAAAAGGGTCACCTCTAATGATTATCCTGCTCAATAGAAGGTGATTGTCAAGTTCATGCTTTAGCTGCTAAATTTCATGTTCTTTTTAAATTTGTTTAATATTTTATTTTGTCTCAGATATGAAACAATATTCAGTTCATAGGAATAAATCATAATTTATATTCCAGAGAAAATGGTTTATGCTCTAAATATATTGACCTTAACATGGTAGATTATATGTTTTATATATTATATTTTATATAAATATTTTCTTCTATCTTTTCATGTGACAACACTGAAGAAATGACACTTTGCTACAATGTAAAGTAGTGAGTGTAGAGCTTGTATAACAGTGTAAATTTGCTGTCCCCTCAAAAAAACTCAACACACAGCCATTAATGTCTAAACCGCTGGCAACAAAAGTCAGTACACCCCTAAGTGAAAATGTCCAAATTGGGCCCAATTAGCCCTTTTCCCTCCCCGGTGTCATGTGACTCATTAGTGTTACAAGGTCTCAGGTGTGAATGGGGAGCAGGTGTGTTAAATTTGGTGTTATCGCTCTCACTCTCTCATACTGGTCACTGGAAGTTCAACATGGCACCTCATGGCAAAGAACTCTCTGAGGATCTGAAAAAAAAGAATTGTTGCTCTACATAAAGATGGCCTAGGCTATAAGAAGATTGCCAAGACCCTGAAACTGATCTGCAGCAAGGTGGCCAAGACCATACAGCGGTATAACAGGACAGGTTCCACTCAGAACAGGCCTCGCCATGGTCAACCAAAGAAGTTGAGTGCACGTGCTCAGCGTCATATCCAGAGGTTGTCTTTGGTAAATAGACATATGAGTGCTGCAGAGGTTGTAGGGGTGGGGGTCATCCTGTCAGTGCTCAGACCACACACCGCACACTGCATCAAATTGGTCTACATGGCTGTCATCCCAGAAGGAAGCCTCTTCTAAAGATGGTGCACAAGAAAGCCCACAAACAGTTTGCAGAAGACAAGCAGACTAAGGACATGGATTACTGGAACCATGTCCTGTGATCTGATGAGACCAAGATAAACTTATTTGGTTCAGATGGTGACAAACGTGTGTGGGGGCAACCAGGTGAGGAGTACAAAGACAAATGTGTCTTGTCTACAGTCAAGCATGGTGGTGGGAGTGTCATGGTCTGGGGCTGCCATCACTGGGGAGTTGCCGTCACTGGGGAGCTGCCGTCACTGGGGAGCTACAGTTCATTGAGGGAATCATGAATGCCAACATGTATTGTGACATACTGAAGCAGAGCATGATCCCCTCCCTTTAGAGACTGGGCCGCAGGGCAGTATTCCAACTTGATAACGACCCCAAACACACCTCCAAGATGACCACTGCCTTGCTAAAGAAGCTGAGGGTAAAGGTGATGGACTGGCCAAGCATGTCTCCAGACCTAAACCCTATTGAGTCTCTGTGGGGCATCCTCAAACGGAAGGTGGAGGAGCGCAAGGTCTCTAACATCCACCGGCTCTGTGATGTCATCATGGAGGAGGGGAAGAGGACTCCAGTGACAACCTGTGAAGCTCTGGTGACCTCCATGCCCAAGAGGGTTAAGGCAGTGCTGGAAAATAATGGTGGCCACACAAAATATTTACACTTTGGGCCCAATTTGGACATTTTCACTTAGGGGTATACTCACTTTTGTTGCCAGCGGTTTAGACATTAATGGCTGTGTGTTGAGTTATTTTGAGGGGACAGCAAATTTACACCGTTATACAAGCTGTACACTCACTACTTTACATTGTAGCAAAGTGTCATTTCATCAGTGTTGTCACATGAAAATATGTATATAAATAAATATTTTATCATTTATATTATATTATCTATTTTTTTATATATGTTTACATATGTTTAAAATTTATATACAGTTCCTTGCAAAAGTATTCACCCCCCTTGGCATTTTTCGTGTTTTGCTGCCCCACAACCTGTAATTAACATGGATTGTTTGAGGATTTGCATCATTTAATTTACAGAACACGCCCACAACTTTGAAGATGTATTTTTTTTATTGTGAAGCAAACAACAAATAGGACAAAATAACAGAAAATGTTAATGTGCATAACTATTCACCCCCCTAGGGTCAATACTTTGTAGAGCCACCTCGTCGCTTTGGATAAGTCTCTATGAGCTTGCCACACCTTACCACTGGGATTTTTGCCCATTCCTCCTTGTAAAACTGCTCCAGCTCCTTCAGGTTGGATGGTTTGCGCTTGTGAACAGCAATCTTTAAGTCTGACCACAGATTTTCTATTGGATTGAGGTCTGGGCTTTGACTAGGCAACACATTTACATGTTTCCTCTAAATCCACTCAAGTGTTGCTTTAGCAGTGTGTTTGGGGTCATTGTCCTGCTGGAAGGTGAACCTCCGTCCTAGCCTCAAATCACACACAGAGTGGTGCAGGTTTTGCTCAAGAATATCCCTGTATTTAGCACCATCCATCTTTCCCTCAACCCTGATCAGTTTCCCAGTCCGACTGCTAAAAAACATCCCCACAGCATGATGCTGCCACCACCATGTTTCACAGTGGTGATGGTGTTCTTTGGGTGATGTGATGTGTTGGGTTTGCACCAGACAAAGCGTTTTCTTTGATGGCCAAAAAGTTCAATTTCAGTCTCACCAGACCAGAGCACCTTCCTCCATACATTTTGGAAGTCTCCCACATGTCTTTTCGCAAACTCAAAATGTGCCATTTTGTTTTTTGCTGAAGGTAATGGCTTTTTTCTGGCCACTCTGCCATAAAGCCCAACTCTATGGAGCGTACGGCTTATTGTCGTCCTATGTACAGATACTCCAGTCTCTGCTGTGGAACTCTGCAGCTCCTCCAGGGTTACCTTAGGTCTCTGTGCTCCTCTTTGATTAATGTCCTCCTTGCCCGGTCTGTGAGTTTTGGTGTGCAGCCGTCTCTTGGCAGGTTTGCTGTTGTGCCATGCTCTTTCCATTTGGTTATGATAGATTTGATGGTGCTCCTAGGGATCATCAAAGATTTGGATATTTTTTTATAACCTAACCCTGACTTGTACTTCTCAACAACATTGTCCCTTACTTGTTTGGAGAGTTCCTTGGTCTTCATGGCAGTGTTTGGTTAGTGGTGCCTCTTGCTTAGGTGTTGCAGCCTCTGGGGCCTTTCAAAAAGTTGTGTCTATGTAATGACAGATCATGTGACACTTAGATTGCACACAGGTGGACCTCATTTCACTAATTATGGGACTTCTAAAGGTAATTGGTTGCACCAGAGCTTTTTATGGGCTTCATAACAAAGGGGGAGAATACATACGCACATGCTGAATATCAGTTTTTTTATTTCTGAAAAATAGTTTTATGTATATATTTTTCTAATTTTACTTCACCAACTTAGACTATTGTGTACTGATCCATCACATATAATTCAGATTAAAAAAACATTGAACTAAAGGCTGTAATTTAACAAAATAGGTAAAAAGCCAAGGGGGGGGGGGGGTGAATACTTTTGCAAGGCACTGTGTGTGTATGTATGTACATATCTATATATCTATCTATATATCTATCTATATATATATATATATATATATATATATATATATATATATATATATATATATAAAATGTGTGTGTGTTACCGAATGATTGCCATTGCACAAATTTAAAAATTCAGAGATAAAAAATGGGGACGCAGCAAAGACAGTAGTACATATATTCTAAAAGAGAGAGCGTCACTCATGGGTTTAGAAAGGTGAACGCACAGTGAAGGTTTTATTTCGACATTTTGACAAGGCACAAGCTCCTTACAAGACCCATGAGTGACGCTCTCTCTTTTGGAATATATATAAATACACTGTGTATACAGTGGGGACGGAAAGTATTCAGACCCCCTTAAATCTTTCACTCTTTCTTATATTGCAGCCATTTCCTAAAATCATTTAAGTTCATGTTTTCCTCATTACTGTACACACAGCACCCCATATTGTCAGAAAAATACAGAATTGTTGACAATTCTGTATTTGTCAACGACCAGAACCTGTCTTAGGGATTGGGACGACCAGAACCCTTCTTAGAGCTGGCTATCCGGCCAAACTGAACTATCGGGGGAGAAGAGCCTTGGTGAAAGAGGTAAAGAAGAACCCAAAGATCACTGTGGCTGAGCTCCAGAGATGCAGTCGGGAGATGGGAGAAAGTTGTAGGAAGTCAACTATCACAGCATCTCCACCAGTCAGGGCTTTATGGCAGAGTGGCCCGACGGAAGCCTCTCCTCAGTGCAAGACACATGAAAGCCCACATAGAGTTTGCTAAAAAAACACCTGAAGGACTCCAAGATGGTGAGAAATAAGATTCTCTGGTCTGATGAGACCAAGATAGAACTTTTTGGTCTTAATTCTAAGCGGTATGTGTGGAGAAAACCAGGCACTGCTCATCACCTGTCCAATACAGTCCCAACAGTGAAGCATGGTGGTGGCAGCATCTTGCTGTGGGGGTGTTTTTCAGCTGCAGGGACAGGACGACGGGTTGCAATCGAGGGAAAGATGAATGCGGCCAAGTACAGGGATATCCTGGACGAAAACCTTCTCCAGAGTGCTTAGGACCTCAGACTGGGCGAAGGTTTACCTTCCAACAAGACAATGACCTTCAGCACACAGCTAAAATAACGAAGGAGTGGCTTCACAACAACTCCGTGACTGTTCTTGAATGGCCCAGCCAGAGCCCTGACTTAAACCCAATTGAGCATCTCTGGAGAGACCTAAAAATGGCCGTCCACCAACGTTTACCATCCCCCCTAACAGAACTGGAGAGGATCTGCAAGGAGGAATGGCAGAGGATCCCCAAATCCAGGTGTAAAAAACTTGTTGTATCTTTCCCAAAAAGACTCATGGCTGCATTAGATCACAAGGGGCTTCTACTAAATACTGAGCAAAGGGTCTGAATACTTAGGAGCATGTGATATTTCAGTTTTTCTTTTTTTAATAAATCTGCAAAAATGTCAACAATTCTGTGTTTTTCTGTCAATATGGGGTGCTGTGTGTACAATATGGGGTGCTGTGTGTACAATATGGGGGGCTGTGTGTACAATATGGGGTGCTGTGTGTACAATATGGGGGGCTGTGTGTACAATATGGGGTGCTGTGTGTACAATATGGGGTGCTGTGTGTACAATATGGGGTGCTGTGTGTACAATATGGGTGCTATGTGTACAATATGGGGTGCTGTGTGTACAATATGGGGTGCTGTGTGTACAATATGGGGTGCTGTGTGTACATTAATGAGGAAAAAAATGAACTTAAATGATTTTAGCAAATGGCTGCAATATAACAAATGCCCCGTACACACGGTCGGACTTTGTTCGGACATTCCGACAACAAAATCCTAGGATTTTTTCCGACGGATGTTGGCTCAAACTTGTCTTGCATACACACGGTCACACAAAGTTGTCGGAAAATCCGATCGTTCTGAACGCGGTGACGTAAAACACGTACGTCGGGGCTATAAACGGGGCAGTGGCCAATAGCTTTCATCTCTTTATTTATTCTGAGTAGGGATGAGCTTCGTGTTCGAGTCGAACCCATGTTCGACTCGAACATCGGCTGTTCGACCGTCCGTCGAATTGCGAACGATATGGGCCGTTCGCGCCAAATTCGTGTGGCGCGTCACGGCCCATAATTCACTGCGGCATCGCAGTGCATTGCTGGCTGATGATTGGCCAAGCATGCACTATGACCCGCATGCTTGGCCAATCACAGCGCCGCCTGAACAGAGAGCCGTAATTGGCCAAAGCCAAGGAGGCTTTGGCCAATTATGGCTCAGGGGATTTAGTACACGCCCCACACTATATAAGGCCGCCTGCACGGCGGCCCTGTGTAGTGTGTGTTCCGGCGTTGAAAGAGATAGACAGAGAGACAGTGTTTGATTTGAGTTAGATAGATTAGGCAGAACAGTCAGTCAGTTAGCTGCACTTACAGTGTATTGTGTATATATATGCATCCCAGGTGTTGCATATATATATATACACTGTATTCAGTTTAGCTAGATCCGTTCCTGTTATCTTCTATCTAGACTATTTACATTCAGTGCAGTGTGTCCTGCTCACAGTGTTCAGCTAGATCCGTTCCTGCTATTTACATTCAGTACAGTGCGTGCTGCTCACAGTGTTCAGCTAGATCCGTTCCTGCTATATACATTTAGTGCAGTACGTCCTGCTCACAGTGTTCAGCTAGATCCGTTCCTGTTATCTTCCTACTGACAGGCAGGCTTGTCTGGTTACAGTATATAAAGCTACCTGAAGAAAATTACAGGTGTTCTTTTTGATCCTATTAGTACCACGGTCAGGCAGCTAGACTATTTACATTTAGTACAGTGTGTCCTGCTCACAGTGTTCAGCTAGATCCGTTCCTGTTATTTACATTCAGTGCAGTGCGTCCTGCTCACAGTGTTCAGCTAGATCCGTTCCTGCTATTTACATTCAGTGCAGTGCGTCCTGCTCACAGTGTTCAGCTAGATCCGTTCCTGCTATTTACATTCAGTGCAGTGCGTGCTGCTCACAGTGTTCAGCTAGATCCGTTCCTGCTATTTACATTCAGTGCAGTGCGTCCTGCTCACAGTGTTCAGCTAGATCCGTTCCTGTTATCTTCCTACTGACAGGCAGGCTTGTCTGGTTACAGTATATAAAGCTACCTGAAGAAAATTACAGGTGTTCTTTTTGATCCTATTAGTACCACGGTCAGGCAGCTAGACTATTTACATTTAGTACAGTGTGTCCTGCTCACAGTGTTCAGCTAGATCCGTTCCTGTTATTTACATTCAGTGCAGTGCGTCCTGCTCACAGTGTTCAGCTAGATCCGTTCCTGCTATTTACATTCAGTGCAGTGCGTCCTGCTCACAGTGTTCAGCTAGATCCGTTCCTGCTATTTACATTCAGTGCAGTGCGTGCTGCTCACAGTGTTCAGCTAGATCCGTTCCTGCTATTTACATTCAGTGCAGTGCGTCCTGCTCACAGTGTTCAGCTAGATCCGTTCCTGTTATCTTTCTACTGACAGGCAGGCTTGTCTGGTTACAGTATATAAAGCTACCTAAAGAAAATTACAGGTGTTCTTTTTGATCCTATTAGTACCACGGTCAGGCAGCTAGACTATTTACATTTAGTACAGTGTGTCCTGCTCACAGTGTTCAGCTAGATCCGTTCCTGTTATTTACATTCAGTGCAGTGTGTCCTGCTCACAGTGTTCAGCTAGATCCGTTCCTGCTATTTACATTCAGTACAGTGCGTCCTGCTCACAGTGTTCAGCTAGATCCGTTCCTGCTATTTACATTCAGTGCAGTGCGTGCTGCTCACAGTGTTCAGCTAGATCCGTTCCTGCTATATACATTTAGTGCAGTACGTCCTGCTCACAGTGTTCAGCTAGATCCGTTCCTGTTATCTTCCTACTGACAGGCAGGCTTGTCTGGTTACAGTATATAAAGCTACCTGAAGAAAATTACAGGTGTTCTATCCCAGCTTAGTGCAGCTACAGGCCATTAGTATGTCTGGAAGGCCAAGAAGGAGAGGCAGACAGTCACAAGCCAATAAGAGAGGGCAAGCAGGCTCTGTGTCTAGTGCTGGTCGTGGAGACGGTGCATCCTCATCAGCACGTGGCCATGGGACACGCTTGGCCTTTTTTTCGGCAGCTGGCCGTGTTGAGCCGCAACATGCGGAAGACTTGGTCGAGTGGATGACCAAGCCGTCCTCATCCTCCTCATCCTCTCTCACCCATGCCCAGGGTGCTTTGTCTGGCAAAGCAGCGGCCTCTTCCCTCAGCTCAATGTCATCAGTGACTCCTTCCCTAGCCCCACCATGTCCTCCTGAGGATTCCCTCGAACTGTTTGACCACAGTGTTGGGTACATGCTCCAGGAGGATGCCCAGCGTTTGGAAGGCTCTGATGATGATACTGAGCTCAATGAAGGCAGTAACATGAGCACGGACAGAGGGGGTGCCCAAGAAGGACAGCAATCTGGCAGTCATGCTCCCCCTGCTGCAGCATACTGCCAGGTTTGCTCCAGTGATGAGGAGGGAGGGGATGATGAGGTCACTGACTCAACGTGGGTGCCTGATAGGAGAGAGGAGGAGGAGGAGGAGGAGGAGGAGGAGGAGGAGGAGGTGGCACATCACCAACTAGGCAGGATGCCCTCCAGGGGCCAGCCTAAGGGCAGCACATTGACTGCATCACACCCCAAAGCTCCACATGTGCAGGGCGCTGCAGTCTCTGCGCGTTATTCAAAAAGTTCTTTGGTGTGGGCCTTTTTTGAGACGAGTGCATCAGATCGCACCGCTGCTATTTGCAATATATGTCTCAAGCGTATCTCGCGTGGCCAAAACATCTCCCGCTTGGGTACCACATGCTTGACCAGACATATGTTGACCTGCCATGCAGTTCGTTGGCAAGCGTATCTAAAAGACCCACACCAAAGAACAAAGACGATCTCTCCTTGCTCCTCATCAGCTGAGATTTCCAACCCCACTAGACCTTCAGTCCTCTCTGCGACCTGCAGTGAGAGGAATGAAGGTGTAGAATTAGGTGTGTCACAGCCAAGTACTTATGGGCAATCTGCTTTTGGTACACCGACGTCAGATTGTACCAGGCAAATTTCCCTGCCCCAGCTGCTGCACCGCCGAAAGAAGTTTGCTCCCAGCCATCCACATGCCCAGCGGTTGAATGCTAGCTTGGCAAAATTGCTAGCACTTCAACTGCTGCCTTTTCAGTTGGTAGACTCTGCCCCCTTCCGTGAGTTTGTGGAATGTGCGGTTCCTCAGTGGCAGGTACCCAAACGCCACTTTTTCTCACGGAAGGCGATTCCGGCTCTCTACCGGCATGTGGAAGGCAATGTCCATGCCTCGCTGGACAGGGCGGTCAGCGGTAAGGTGCATATTACCGCTGACTCATGGTCCAGCAGGCATGGACAGGGACGTTACTTAAGTTTCACGGCGCATTGGGTGACTCTGCTGGCAGCTGGGAAGGATGCAGGACAAGGTGCAGTAGTGTTGGAGGTTGTTCCGCCACCACGCCTCCAAAATGCTGATTGTGACACACCTCTCTCCTCCACCCCCTCCTCTTCTTCTTCCTCCATGGCCTCTTCCTCGGAACCAGCGGTGCTCCGTAGGCGTTCAAGGGGCTACGCAAGTACGCAGGCCAAAAGATGCCATGCGGTGCTTGAGCTGGTGTGCTTGGGGGACAGGAGCCACACTGGGGCAGAGGTTCTGTCAGCTCTGCAGGGGCAGGTTCAGAGGTGGTTGACGCCACGCCAACTTAAGGCAGGAATGGTGGTTTGCGACAATGGCACCAACCTCCTCTCTGCCCTCCGACAGGGACAACTGACCCATGTGCCCTGTTTGGCTCACGTCCTTAACTTGGTGGTGCAGCGGTTCTTGGGCAGGTACCCGGGCTTACAGGATGTCCTGAGGCAGGCCAGGAAAGTCTGTGTGCATTTCCGCCGGTCATATAATGCCAGTGCTCGGCTGACGGACCTCCAAAAGGAGTTTAACCTGCCCAAGAACCGCCTAATCTGTGACATGCCCACCAGGTGGAACTCGACGTTGGCCATGCTGCAGCGGCTGCACACGCAGCAGAGGGCCATCAATGAGTACCTGTGCGACTATGGCACCAGGACAGGGTCAGGGGACCTTGGTTTTTTTTCCCCACGCCAGTGGGCCATGATCAGGGATGCATGCACTGTCCTGTCACCATTCGAGGAGGCCACGAGGATGGTGAGCACTGACAGTGCATGCATCAGTGACACTGTCCCCCTTGTCCACCTGTTGGAGCACACGCTGCGTGGGATAATGGACAGGGCACTTGAGGCAGAACAGAGGCAGGAAGAGGAGGACTTCCTTAGCTCTCAAGGCCCCCTTTATCCAGACAGTGTTCCTGCGTGCCCGCCGATCACACAGGAAGAGGACGAGGAGGAGGAGGAGGAGGAGGAGGAAGATTGTGTCAGTATGGAGGTGGAGCCTGGCACTCAGCATCAGCAGTCTTTAAGGGATCAGTCCCAAGGAACACATGGACTTGTACGTGGCTGGGAGGAGGTGGCTGCGGACGTTGTTGTCCTTAGTGACCCAGAGGACTCCGGACCGAATGCCTCAGCAAACCTACGCTGCATGGCCTCCCTGATCCTGCAAAGCCTGCGTAAGGATCCTCGTATTCGTGGTATCAAGGAGAAGGACCAATACTGGCTGGCAACCCTCCTTGATCCACGTTACAAGGGTAAGGTTGCGGACCTTATCTTGCCATCGCAGAGGGAGCAGAGGATGAAACATCTTCGGGAGGCCTTGCAGAAAGGTCTGTGCAACGCGTTCCCAGAGACTGGGAGGTTACAAACTCCTGTTTCTGGACAACGTGTTGCTGAGGCTTCGGTCAGTCAAAGAAGGAGCGGTGGAGAAGGTGGCCGTCTGACCGATGCGTTCAGACAATTTTTTGGTCCGCAGCCCCAAGGTATGATCGGTTCCAGCAACCATCGCCAGCGTCTGTTTTACATGGTGCAGGAATACCTAGGGGCAAGATCAGACTTGGACACCTTTCCCACCGAAAATCCTCTGGGTTACTGGGTCTTGAGGATGGATCACTGGCCAGAGCTTGCACAGTATGCAATTGAGCTACTGGCCTGTCCTGCATCCAGCGTTCTTTCGGAACGCACATTCAGTGCTGCTGGAGGCGTGGTAACCGATCACAGGGTGCGTCTGTCCACCGACTCGGTCGATCGGCTGACCTTCATAAAAATGAATCAGTCTTGGATCACCACCAGCTACCAAGCACCTGATGCAGATGTAACCGAATAATTTTTTTTGAAATCTCAGATCCCTTCAAAGACTGCCTATGCTGATGCTGAGTGACTATCCCTGAGTAATTATCCTCTTCCTCCTCAATCATCACGCTGATAGCTTGTAAGAACATTTTTGGTTCTGGGCGCCACCACCAGTGCCTAAGGCACAATTTTTCAGCCCCTGTTTAACAGGGGCGTGTAATTACAATTTTTGATGTAATACTTTGCAGCAGGGCTCGTTCCTGCATTCCAACTAGAGTGTCTGTGAGGGGTTGCAGTGTTGTGGCACCAGCACCAGTGCCTAAGACCCAATTTTTCTGCCCCTGTCTAACAGGGGCGTGTAATTACAATTTTTGATGCAATACTTTGCAGCAGGGCTTGTTCCTGCATTCCAACTAGAGTGTCTGTGAGGGGTTGCAGTGTTGTGGCACCAGCACCAGTGCCTAAGACCCAATTTTTCAGCCCCTGTCTAACAGGGGCGTGTAATTACAATTTTTGATGCAATACTTTGCAGCAGGGCTTGTTCCTGCGTTTCAACTAGAGTGTCTGTGAGGGGTTGCAGTGTTGTGGCACCAGCACCAGTGCCTAAGACCCAATTTTTCTGCCCCTGTCTAACAGGGGCGTGTAATTACAATTTTTGATGCAATACTTTGCAGCAGGGCTTGTTCCTGCATTCCAACTAGAGTGTCTGTGAGGGGTTGCAGTGTTGTGGCACCAGCACCAGTGCCTAAGACCCAATTTTTCAGCCCCTGTCTAACAGGGGCGTGTAATTACAATTTTTGATGCAATACTTTGCAGCAGGGCTTGTTCCTGCGTTTCAACTAGAGTGTCTGTGAGGGGTTGCAGTGTTGTGGCACCAGCACCAGTGCCTAAGACCCAATTTTTCAGCCCCTGTCTAACAGGGGCGTGTAATTACAATTTTTGATGCAATACTTTGCAGCTGGGCTTGTTCCTGCGTTTCAACTAGAGTGTCTGTGAGGGGTTGCAGTGTTGTGGCACCAGCACCAGTGCCTAAGGCCTAATTTTTCAGCTCCTGTTCAACAGGGGCATGTAATTACAATTCTTGATCTAATATTTCACAGCAGGGCCCTGTGAGGGCTTACAGTGTTTTGGCCACAGCAACACCTAAGGCCCAAATTTCTGCTGAGTATATAGGGCAGGACCCTACTTTCAAACATCTAACTTACAAACGACTCCTACTTGCAAACGGAAGGAGACAACAGGAAGTGAGATGAAATCTACCCCTAAGGAAGGGAAATTCTCTCCTGTAAGAGTTAATATGGGAAAACAATTTTTCCTTTCCACTGATGCTTTCCAATCCTTGTTCCACAAAAAAACCCAAATTTTCAAAAAACATTTTTCATTGGGACAAAAAAGTGAGGTGAAATCTTCTGAAGAGGAGGAAAGACGCAAAACAAATGTCACAGGGGTGATAACCCTTCCCTATGTTTTCCAAAAAGCTTAGAAAAGATTTTTTGGCTGGAGCTAAACACATTAAAAATGTTCAAAATTACAAACAGATTCTACTTAACAACAAACCTACAGTCCCTGTCTTGTTTGCACCGCCTGTATACTGCTGTTCAGAGTATATAGGGACCTTTCCTTATTTTAATTTGGGTGCGGGGTTCCCCTTAATATCCATACAAGACCCAAAGGGCCTGGTAATGGACTGGGGGGTACCCATGCCGTTTGTCTCACTGATTTTCATCCATATTGCCATGACCCGACATGACATTAAACCCGCAAGCAGTTTTAAATGAGATTTTTTCCTTTAAAAATGACATTTGGTGCAGGGACTGTTCTAAACATGGGAAACACGCGTCACTTTACAGGCATACTATAGACACCCCCCAGGTACGATATTTAAAGGAATATTTCACTTTTTTTTTTTTACTTTAAGCATCATTAAAATCACTGCTCCCGAAAAAACGGCCGTTTTTAAAAGTTTTTTTTGCATTGATACATGTCCCCTGGGGTAGGACCCGGGTCCCCAAACCCTTTTTAGGACAATACCATGCAAATTAGCCTTTAAAATGAGCACTTTTGATTTCGAACGTTCGAGTCCCATAGACGTCAATGGGGTTCTAACGTTCGTGCGAACTTGCGGTCCGTTCGCGGGTTCTGGTGCGAACCGAACCGGGGGGTGTTCGGCTCATCCCTAATTCTGAGCATGCGTGGCACTTTGTCCGTCGGATTTGTGTACACACGATCGGAATTTCCGACAACGGATTTTGTTGTCGGAAAATTTTATATCCTGGTCACAAACTTTGTGTGTCGGAAAATCCGATGGAAAATGTGTGATGGAGCCCACACACGGTCGGAATTTCCGACAACAAGGTCCTACCACACATTTTCCGTCGGAAAATCCGACCGTGTGTTCGGGGCAAAAGAATGAAAAATTTAAGGGAGTCTGAATACTTTCCGTCCCCACTGTAGATAGATAGATAGATAGATAGATAGATAGATAGATAGATAGATAGATAGATAGATAGATAGATAGATAGATAGATAGATAGATATCTCTCTCTCTCTCTCTCTATATATATATATATATATAGAGAGAGATATATAGAGATATATAGAGATATATAGAGATATATATATATATATATATAGAGATATATATATAGATATATATATATATATATATATATATATATATATATATATATATATACATATATATATATATATATATATATATATACATATATACATACACACACAGTAGATATGTTTCTAAAAATGAGCAGGGTTTACAAAAAAAAGCTACAAATTTTAGGGTTAAAAAAAATAGGGTTAACATTTTTTTTTAATAAATACATAATTCATAAATAATTAAATTTTGCAATTTGTCCCTTTTAGTAAAAAAAAAAAAACATTTACATATAAATGATGAAAAAAAAAGAAGAGGATGAAGAGGTTAATACTTTTTTTCGTAAAGTAGGACTCAATGTGTCAAAGTAGCTCAGTGACTTTCCCTGTGTAATCAGCAGGGGTGTTTATAGATTGAGTGGGTGTCACATTGGCAGAAAGGAGGAGTGCACCTGGGTACACAGAGGGGGGCGTGATCGCCCCGCTGTAGTCCACAGTTTGATTGCCCCCGTTACACATAGTGCAGGGCACGGCTATGTTTTTGCAGAGGCAGGAGAGGCACCAAAGGTTGGCTGCACCCCCCCGTACCCTACAGCATGGAGCCCAAAGCAAGTGCCTCTGGTGCCTCTGTCTGAGCCCGGCACTAGAGGAAGTGGTTAACGTCTAGCCAACCATGACCTGGAAAAGTGAGAACCTTCACATACATATTCCAGAGACACTGCTGGTAAAATGCACAACTGTGTTTTATTACGTGAAGCCTCGCAGCCCCTTCAAGTTTTGTACATAATTTGAAGGAGAGGCTCATCACTCCATCAAATGAGAAGGAAAATCATTTCATTGCTGCGCTCCGCTCAGACCCCCCGGAGCAAATTTGTATGAGAAGAAATCTTGGGGAGAAATGCATCTCTTCTAACAGACTCATGATACAAATGTTTTTATCTTAAAAAAAAATAAAATAAATAAAATAAAATAAATGTTCCTTTAATTGTAATTCTTCCATCCCTTTCATTTTTGAAATGAATAGAAAGACCAATAAAGCAATGAAATGTTTTCCTTTTTTTTTTTTTTGTTTTGACACATAACAAAGAATTTCACAGCCGGCGCCAACCGCCGATGATGGCGCTTCTTTTGAAGAATTGTTGAATGTTTATTCATTAAACTATGATGTTTGTTGATGGCCATTTTCAATCAGAAAGCCATTTTACTTCAATCAATAACCCGTTTTCACAGTATGACATTTAGAGGGAAAAGACTTTTTCTTGTATTTCTCCAGAGTAAATGTTTCAAAGCTGAAGATATTATTTCTCCAGAGTAAATGTTTCAAAGCTGAAGATATTTTTTTTCAATTTTTTTTTTTTTTTTGCAGAAAATATTAAATTGGTATTTACAAAAGGGGAATATAGTAACTTATCAAGGCTGGCTCCATTGGAGAAAAGTTTTAAATGGAATTCAACTCTAAAAAATAAAAATGTGCTAAGAGGTAAGGCGTTTTTTTGGCAGTGGAGACTTTTCATGTCAATTCTGCCAAAGAAATCCCTACCTCCTAGCAACTTTTTATTTTTTATTCTGCTTTTAAACTTTTCTCCAATTAAGCAAACCTTGAGATGTTAATTGTTTCATACAAAAAAAAAATTGCCCATGGGATATTTAACGAGTTGCACCACACTAACGACATTTTATACTATGAAGTATTTTGTTCCCTGGGGATGGGGGGATGGAGCTGCACCATTATCCAGCATACCAAGACCCCTACTAATGCTTGATTTAAGTTCATTTATTGCCCTTGAGTAAATAGCAATGCACTAAGATTACTTACAGTATGTACTTAAAACCCCAAAACATTATATATATATATATATATATATATATATATATATATATATATATATATATATATATAGAGAGAGAGAGAGAGAGAGAGAGAGAGAGAGAGAGGTCCATAAATATTGGGACATTGACACAATTCTTATCTTTTTGGCTCTATACACCACCACAATGGATTTGAAATGAAATAAACAAGATGTGCTTTAACTGCAGACTTTCAGCTTTAATTTGAGGGTATTTACATCCAAATCAGGTGAACGGTGTAGGAATTACAACAGTTTGTATATGTGCCTTTCACTTTTTAAGGGACCAAAAGTAATGGGACAATTGGCTGCTCAGCTGTTCCATGGCCAGGTGTGTGTTATTCCCTCATTATTCCATTTACAAGAAGCAGATAAAAGGTCCAGAGTTCATATCAAGTGTGCTATTTGCATTTGGAATCTGTTGCTGTCAACTCTCAATATGAGATCCAAAGAGCTGTCACTATCAGTGAAGCAAGCCATCATTAGGCTGAAAAAAACAAAACAAACCCATCAGAGAGATAGCAAAAACATTAGGTGTGGCCAAATCAACTGTCTGGAACATCCTTAAAAACAAAGAACGCACCGGTGAGCTCCGCAACACCAAAAGACCCGGAAGACCACGGAAAACAACTATGGTGGATGACCGAAGAATTCTTTCCCTGGTGAAGAAAACACCCTTCACTACAGTTGAACAGATCAAGAACACTCTCCAGGAGGTAGGTGTATGTGTGTCAAAGTCAACAATGAAGAGAAGAGTTCACCAGAGTGAATACAGAGGGTTCACCACAAGATGTAAACCATTGGTGAGCCTCAAAAACAGGAAGGCCAGATTAGAGCTTGCCAAACAACATCTAAAAAAGCCTTCACAGTTCTGGAATGACATCCTATGGACAGATGACACCAAGATCAACTTGTACCAGAGTGATGGGAAGAGAAGAGTATGGAGAAGGAAAGGAACTGCTCATGATCCAAAGCATACCACCTCATCAGTGAAGCATGGTGGTGGTAGTGTCATGGTGTGGGCATGTATGGCTGCCAATGGAACTGGTTCTCTTGTATTTATTGATGATGTGACTGCTGACAAAAGCAGCAGGATGAATTCTGAAGTGTTTCGGGCAATATTATCTGCTCATATTCAGCAAAATGCTTCAGAACTCATTGGACGGCGCTTCACAGTGCAGATGGACAATGACCCGAAGCATACTGCGAAAGCAACCAAAGAGTTTTTTAAGGGAAAGAAGTGGAATGTTATGCAATGGCCAAGTCAATCACCTGACCTGAATCCGATTGAGCATGCATTTCACTTGCTGAAGACAAAACTGAAGGGAAAATGCCCCAAGAACAAGCAGGAACTGAAGACAGTTGAAGTAGAGGCCTGACAGAGCATCACCAATGATGAAACCCAGCGTCTGGTGATGTCTATGCGTTCCAGACTTCAGGCTGTAATTGACTGCAAAGGATTTGCAACCAAGTATTAAAAAGTGAAAGTTTGATGGATGATTGTTAATCTGTCCCATTACTTTTGGTCCTTTAAAAAGTGGGAGGCACATATACAAACTGTTGTAATTCCTACACCGTTCACCTGATTTGGATGTAAATACCCTCAAATTAAAGCTGAAAGTCTGCAGTTAAAGCACATCTTGTTCGTTTCATTTCAAATCCATTGTGGTGGTGTATAGAGCCAAAAAGATTAGAATTGTGTTGATGTTGTGTTTATGGACCCGACTGTATATTATACAGTATCTGACAAAAGTGAGTACACGCCTCACATTTTTGTAAATATTTTCTTCTATCTTTTCATGTGACAACACTGAAGAAATTACACTTTGCTACAATGTAAAGTAGTTAATGTACAACTTGTATAACAGTGTAAATTTGCTGTCCCCTCAAAATAACTCAACACACAGCCATTAATGTCAAAACCGCTGGCAACAAAAGTAAGTACTTCCTGCTTATTGAGCAACCAAGCACACCCCCGGAGGATCTAGACAAGTTAAGAATAGTTTACAACAACCTCAAAGAGCCCATTAGCCGAGCAGAAGGTAGAAGGACACATTCCATTCCATTTTTAGGTATCACTCTCGACACGCAAGCTATGCAAGCCAGCCTGCCTCCTTGACAAACTAGCTTGTATCAGGGCAACTACTAGGGATGATGAACTTTGCGATGAGGATTATTCCTCAAGGACGGTCCTTCATATCATGGCTTTTAGTCTTTCTCACACCAGTAAGAGACCCAGACCAAATTTCCAAACTGGATCAAGCAGCAGTAGCAGACTTGGCTACGTGGAACGAGTTCCTCACCAGCTGGAACAGCATTTCAGTATTTATTCCGGCAGTGTCAGACGAGTAACAGGTGGTCACCGATGCCGCAGCCTCCACCGGCTTTGCAGCCATATTTGGCCTTCACTGGTTCGCTGAATCTTGGCCCCTAGAAATTCTCTTAATACCTGGTTTTACCCAGTCCTCCTCTCTCTTCGAGCTATATCCCATTGTCGCAGCTGCCCAGGTCTGGACACCACGGACAACCAGGCCACGGCCGACATCATTAACAAAGGTAGATCCAAGTTACTCCCCATCATGTCCTTCCCGAGCAGGCTCGTGCAGCTGTCACTCCATCACCACTTTAATTTTTCTGTAGACATATTCCAGATAAATACAATATCACTGCTGATGCGCTGTCCCGTTTCAACCTTACCTTGTTTTTCCAGCAGGAGAATGGAGCTGACCCAATGACTAGCCCTGTCCCACCCTGGTTGTTGCTGATGATGGATTAAAATCGCACCTCGCCAACGCAACCCAGCTCGCCAACCAATCCTTGGCACGCAACACACTGAAGGCCTATCGCACTACTTGCAACACTTACCGCAAGTTTTTGGCCTCTTGCCCTGGAGCAGCGATAGGCAACGTTAGACACGTCCTAGCCTTCATATCATATTGCCATACCCAGCTAACCCTTGCTCACAACACCATCAGGCGATACCTAGCCAGCGTCCAGCATTTTCTATCATTACAGGACCCCAGTAAACCGTCAGTATTCTCAGCCCATGCAATCAAGTCACTAGTACGAGGCATACAGAAGCACCAACCTGTAGCCAGCGGCAAACTCCTACCTATCAGGAGTGCCATCTTCAGGGACATGTCTGAAATCCTTACTCGTTCCCCCTCTGGGGCTTTGCCCAGCCTGGTCATCCGAGCGGCCATCTACCTGGGTTTCTATGGTTTTCTACGACCTATCGAATTTACCGTCAGCGGTTCCGGCAGTCAGACACTGCTTTAATGCCACCAGACTCGCTTTTCGATCAATTACACCCTTCATCTTACAGTCAGCAAAATGCAACAAACTGGCCCAGGGGTTGACATCAACCTTTTTCAGACTAACAATGCCTGGTGCCCAGTGACGGTTCTTGACCGACTACTGTCCCGACTACCCAGCCAATCTGAAGATATGCCATTGCTACCCTTTCAAACCAGTCTCCTCAGTGGCAGCTAGTTTGTCAAGCATGTCAGGATCCTCCTAAGCAACTTGGGCTTCAACCCCAGTCGGTTCTCTGGACATTCTTGCCGGATTGGAGCAGCCTCAGCTGCCTCCAAACATGGAGTACCAGACCACATAATTAAGAAACTAGACTGATGAATGTCCACTTGCTTTGCCAGCTACATCCCAAATCCTCAGGAAGAAATGGCACAAGCCTTCACCAAGCTCAACCAATAACCACAAGAAATCAATAAAGAGCTATTTCCCTATCTGAGTCTTTTGCCCCCTTTTTTTGGCATACCGACCAGACCATCAAGGCACACTTCAGGTCTATTTATGTTGTAAGTCTTGTCACGTGTTTATGTAATTCACATCTCTCTCGGTCTTAGGACCACGGCCATAAATGAGGTTTAATGTGGAGAAATGTAAAGTAATGCACTTGGGGTCAAAAAACATAAATGAAAAAATAAATGAAAAATATTCACTAGGGTGGAGAACCTCTGGGGGAATTAGGGATGGAGAAGGATCTGGGAGTACTAATATATGACAAATTAAGCAGCAGCATGCAGTGCCAAGCTGCAGCTACCAAAGCCCGCAGAATATTAGCATGCATAAAAAAAAGGGATATACTCCAGAGGCAAAACTATAATTCTGCCACTTTATAAAACTCTGGTTAGGCCTGATCTGGAGTTTTCCATTCAGTTCTGGTCACCAGTCCTCAGAAGGGAAGCTGGAGCTGGAGAGATTTCAAAGAAGGGCAATGAAACTAATAATATGTCTATATAGATATCTATATATATATATCTATATCTATATATATATATATATATATATATATATATATATATATATATATATATATATATATATATATATATATATATATATATATGTATATAATGTTTGGGGGTTCTAAGCTTTTGTCTAGCAAAAAAATAAAGATTTTTTAGACGTAGGAGAGAAATGTCAGAATAAGCCCAGACTTCAAGTGGATAAGAGAACAAAGATTCACCTTATTTACTATCATTCACTTTGCATCTATTCTTTTAGTAAATCTCCTCCCCCACTGTGTATCTCAAAAGACAGGAGCTAACTGACCATCTTCCTGAAGACGCATGATTGGATGCGAAACGCGTAGAGCGTTCTGGGTAACGCCAACGTCACTTCCTGCCCCCAACCCACACCAAATCGAGGCTTGGATCGCACGATCCCGGAAAGACTTAGTGCCGGTCTAAAGGCACCACACTTGTGAGTGAAAATTCCCTATGCTTGTTTTAATGATTGAATACATTTTAATATGTTGCGCAATGATGTCTCTTTGCTTTTTATGAGATCCTGAGATTAATGCGGAGACAAAAGGAGTGATCACTGGCCTTTAGACCGGCACTAAGTCTTTCCAGCAATGCTCTTAAGGCCTGCAAGCGCCGTTCTGTCTCCCGGGATCAGTCGTGCGATCCAAGCCTCGATTTGGTGCGGGTTGGGGCAGAAAGTGACGTCGGCGTTACCCAGAAGCCGCTACGCATTTCGCATCCAATCATGCGTCTTCAGGAAGATGGTCAGTTAACTCCTGTCTTGGGGAATCTTCAGGCGTGTTTATTTGAGTGGAGTGGTTATCCCAACATAAACCAAAATCGTTTTATTACCTTGTTTCTGGTGACTGTCCATTCTAGAAGGTGGTGGCGTGTCACGAATTGGTGAAAGTTTTCCAATCACGGTTGTGGATTTGTGCACGGGGGATTAGGATAACCATCTATTGAAGAGAATCGCTGGGACTGTTGATTTTTTAAATTTCTTTATGATTTTTTATTATTTATATATTTTTTTGATCAAGAAGGATTATTTTTATCGTAGTTCACTGAAACATGCACTTTGTTTGAATTCATGATGATGAATCCCTGAGAAAGCTTGTTTTTGATATGTGGTAAGATAAATAGAATATTTGGGGTCAGCGCAGTTACACCTTTTTTCATACTTTTTTTTTTTTTATGTTTCTTTCTTTATATCCTGCCCACATGGCTGAGTAACATCAATTTGTTCTGCATATAAGATGGTTCTGCTACGAAAAGTAATTTAAGTAAACATGTCCGTTTCACTTGAATTGTTTTCCTGGAACTTGTTATTCATCAAGTGCTTCTGGATGTTTTTCTGTTCTTTCTATAATTTATACATATGTCTATTTTTTTTTTTTTTTGGTTTGTTTAAATGTATTTATTTACCAGGTATTTCTTTTGCGCCCAAACGTTCCTCTCCTGAATGCAATTTTGGTGCGTTCAGATTCCTACCCCCAAAATGGCCCTGTCTCTAAATTCCTCTGAAAGCCTTTGTGTGTATGGACATGTAGGCTAACTTAGAGGGGCATTTAGGGGCAGAAACAAAAAAGAGACATCAAATGCCTGTAAAACGGGATTTTGACAGCTGCAGTGTGCATGAGGCCTAACAAGTCCCTTCTATTGCTCTCAGCCTCCTTCAGATCTCTGAATTCCTGTTTTTTTTTGTTGCTGTGATCTGACTTCCTGTTAGAGGGCGGCTGTGTTTGTTCTCCATGATCCCACTGTATATAAGAACGTAGCCACTCTCTCTTGCTTGCTCCCGAGATCAGCTATGGACTATGGACTATAAACTCTAGACTATGGAGTACAGTAGTGGCATCACTAGGGTTGGTGTCACCCCAGTGAGGTAAAACAAGGTGTGTCCCCCCCCCCATTGGGTACACTCCTGGCTAGCCTGGCCAGCACCCTGTTTTGGGCTGGCAGCAAGCCAGTACCAGCCAGTGAGGCCAGTGATGGTGTCACCTCTCTGGCGTTTGTCACCCAGGTGCGGTCCCCTAGTGACGCCACTGAATTATAGATTAAGAACTATGGCCTATGGACTATGAATTATAGACTATGAACTATAGACTATGAACTATGGGCTACGAACTTTAGACTATGGGCTATAAACTATGAACTTTGGACTATGAACAATTGGATTATGGACTATGAACTATGGGTTTTGGATTAGGAACTATGGGCTGTAAACTATGAACTATGGTATAACGATCAAGGATGGACTATGTACTATGAATTATAGACCAGGGCTTAAAATTTCAAGTCCTGAGCTACTAGCCATGCCTCAAGGGTTACTCGCCACCAGTGCCCCACCCAACCCCTACCCTGACCCTGTGCTCATTAATGCAGGCTCACCTGTGCCCACCATTGCAGCCTCACTGTACCCACCATTACAGCCTCACTGTGCCCACTATTGCAGCCTCACTGTGCCCACCATTGCAGCCACACTGTGCCCAATATTGCAGCCTCACTGTTTCCACCATTGCAGCCACACGGTGCCCACCATTGCAGCCTCACTGTGCCCACCACTGCAGCCTCACTGTACCCACTATTGCAGCCTCACTGTGCCCACCACTGCAGCCTCACTGTACCCAATATTGCAGCTTCGCTGTGCCCACCATTGCAGCCTCGCTGTGCCCACCATTGCAGCCTCGCTGTACCCAATATTGCAGCCTCACTGTGCCCACTATTGCAGCCTCACTGTGCCCACTATTGCGGCCTCACTGTGCCCACTATTGCAGGCTCACTGTGCCCAGCATTGCAGCCACACCGTGCCCACCATTGCAGCCTCACTGTGCCCACTATTGCAGCCTCACTGTGCCCAATATTGCAGCCTCACTGTGCCCATTGCAGCCTCACTGTGCCCACTATTGCAGTCTCACTGTGCCCATTGCAGCCTCACTGTGCCCACTATTGCAGCCACACTGTGCCCTTTGCAGCCTCACTGTGCCCACTATTGCAGCCTTGCCTGGGCAGAGAAATGCATGACTGGAGGAAGAGGAGAGCCGCGGGATCACAGAACAGGATAGCACACTGTTACAGCTTACATTATAATTGTCTCCGCTCTGCTCGACACAGCCCCGCCTCCTCCTGAGACCTGTGCCTGGGATAGACAGAACGGATCCCAGCATTGGACCGGGGTTCTGTCTATCACAGGCACAGGTCAGGAGGAGGCGGGGCTGTGTCAAGCAGAGCAGAGACAAATGTAATGTAAGCTGTAACAGCATGCTATCCTGCTCTGTGATCCCGCAGCTCTCCTCTTCCTCCATGCTCTCTTACCCCCCGGGGCGATCGATGGGAGAGTGGCTCCCGATCAACCCCGCCCTCCGGCACTGCAAGCCCCCCCCCCCCGCACTCCCAGGCAGCCCAGCTCGCAAGCCCTCATTTTCCACTCGCAAAATGCGAGTAGGCGAGCGGAAAATTTGAGGGCTGTTATAGACTATGAACTATGGACTCTAACCTATAAATAGTGGACTATGAACTATGGACTATGGGCTATGAGCTATGACTATGATCTCTGAACTTTAGACTATGGGCTATAAACTATCGATTATGGAATATGAACTATAGACTCTGGACTCTGAAATATAGATTCTGAACAATGGACTATGGACTCTGGACTATGTACTAGAGACTATGAACTATGGACTATGAACTATGGACTACAGTATAGAGAATAGGCTATAAACTATCTACTAGAGACGTTAAACTATGGACTATGAACTCTGATCTATAGACTTTGAACAATGGACTATTGACTATGCACTATGAACTCTAAACTATACAGTATAGGCTATGAACTATGCACTAGAGACTTTGAACTATGGGCTATGAACTATAGACTATGGGCTATGAATTATGGACTAAAGACTATGAACTATGGACTATGAACTATAGACTATGGGCTATGAACTATGTACTCTGAACTGTGGACTATGATCTATGAACTGTGGACTACGAACTATAGACTATGAGCTATGATCTCTGAACTTTAGACTATGGACTGTAAACTTTGGACTCTGAACTATAGACTATGAGCTATGAACTATAGACTATGAGCTATGAATTATGGATTATGGACTCCGAACTATGGACTATGAGCTATGAATTATGAGTTATCAGCTTTGAACTATAGACTATGGGCTCTGAACTATAGGCTCTGAACTATGGAATATGAACTACAGACTATGTACTATGGACTATGTACTGTGTACTATGAACTATAGACTATGAACTATGGACTCTAAACTATGGGCTATGAGCTATGAATTATGGATATTGAACTGGGCTATGAACTATAGTTTATGGGCTATGAACTATAGGCTCTGAACTATGGAATATGAACTACAGACTATGTACTCTGTACTATGGACTATGTACCGTGTACTATGGACTATGAACTATGGACTCCGAACTATGGGCTACGAGCTATGAATTATGGATTATGGACTCCAAACTATGGACTATGAGCCCAAGAATTATGAGTTATGGGCTATGAACTATAGACTATGGGCTATGAACTGTGGACTCCGAACTATGGACTATGAGCTATGAATTTTAGCATTATGGGCTATGAACTATAGGCTCTGAACTACAGACTATGGACTATGTGCTAAGGACTATGAACTATAGACTATGGACTATGTGCTATGGACTATGAACTATAGACTATGGACTATGGGCTATGGACTATGAACTATAGACTATGGACTATATGCTATGGACTATGAACTATGAACTGAGTGTATGGACTATGAGATTTATAGTGTGCATAGAGAAGCATACATGACCACAACTAATGTGCAATACTTGTTTCAAACAAATGGCAGTGAGAGGGGAAAAGAATATGTTTTCGGAGCTCACAGAGAACACCAAAAGGAGGCATTAAAACACAGTAGGGAACAAGTTCATGAAAAACACATTACAGCACCACTAAGTAGAGGAAGTGTATGGATTATTTTTGGAATATAAGGATGTTGTTTAGTGTCACTTTAAGTCGAAAATTATTACAATTGCTAGAAATGTCCTTGTGTATGGCCAGGACTTGATCCAACCATCTAATAGACAATCATCCAAAAAAGACAGTTTTCCTTTATTTCCGAATATTATTATGTAAACTTTTTGTCCATTAAAGTCTAAACAGCAATATTTGTAGCGGTCTGTTACCTGAAAGAGAAAAAAAAAACAGCCCAGTAATCTCGCTCAGACCGATTATTTTCCGGTTATTATTTAGTAACAAACTCAAATGATAATTGTCTATTGAAATTCGCTGTTAACGACGGCCATTTCCCCGGTTATATACTGTATGCTGGCCTTCTGGTTGGGCTGTTTTGTCATTTTTTGGACGGGGTTGTGCTTTTTGGAAAGGCAGTTGGAGAATGCCTTCAGGAATAATATTAGCGATCATTCTTTATCAGACTGTTTCTGTTAACCAAATGGAGCCATCTGCACCGTGATTCCGAGTCAAAATGTTTCTCTGCTTCCTTTTTACGAGGGGACGCCCGCCACCGCTCTGCAATCCGGCACTGGCTGGAGATTTGGGACTTTTAACATTTATCCTCTAAACTGTCAAAGGATTATGCTAAAATATAAACAGAAGGCCGAGTTATTACCGCGCACAGTCAATGATTTTTTTTTTATTATTATTTGGCCGACGTCATAGAAAAAAAGTCACTGGGAATCAAGCGGAGAGTAATGCGTGTTGACAGCTTCTATTTCTTGGTGGGAAGTTTTTAGATTTTTGGGACATAGCGGCAAGTTGGAGGTTGCTGAAGCTTTGAGGATGACGGATGGTTATGATCAAACCATCAGTTCAGACTTTGGATAACGAAATGCCATCTTTGTGTCATATTTTATAATCCTCCTTCCAGAACCTCCAACTCCCCAAAAACATTTTTTTTTATAGGGCCAACTGTCTTAAAAAAAAAAAAAGATCAGCACCAAACTCACCGTAGCCACCTCCAGTAGATTAAAGCAGAACTCCAGGCAAACAGCTAATTACATACACTATATGTTGTAATATGTTGGCCAATTTATGTATAATATTGTATTGGAGTGCCATGCTGACCAGAAATTCAGTTGCATTGTCCAACTGAATTTTAGCATAGCAAGGGAACAGCTGAAAACCCTTTGATGTGTAAGTCTCATGCAAATCTACCTAGGGGTGTGAGGTGTGGGCTGTTAACCTAATTGAACATTTCAAAGGGTACATTGTTTAAAGGACCATAGAAGAAATATTTATTGATGGTAATTAGACCTGAGGGGGGCAACAATGGGATCAGGAAGTGTTTTGGGTTGGCCTAGCGGAGGCTCCCTCCTGTGGGGCTAATTTATCAGGAGGGCTTGTGGATATGCAGGAATGTAGGTATTCCAAAAGGTATTCAAAAGGGTGTTCAGGTGATATACACATATCTAAAGGGGACTTGTTGATGTTGATATGCGGGAGTGCAAATTGGGGTGGTTCACGGCTGTTCACGGCTGGGGGTTGTTGTCTGTTTGAAAGACTGTAATCAAAGTCCAATCAAATTGCTCAGCCATTCAATATTTAGTGTATATAACACAGCATTCAGTCTATAGTTTTGGGGAGTTAGGCTTGTCTTTGTATGAGAGAGGCTTGTCTGTGTGTGCACACTCAGACCTAAGAACATGGGACTTTGAATTATATCTCCTCTGTCGGATTTCTTTGTCATCTGTGGACTTTGGACTTTGTTCTGTGTTGGAAGTCAATAAAGTGCATCTCTCTGGAAGAATTGGGTTGCTGCGGAAGAGTACTTACATCATCATCCTTATAATAATACCTAAATATTAATTATCTAATCACCCAATATTAATACATATATTCGATCACTACATATATTACCAAAAGTATTGGGACTCCTGCATTTACAGGCACATGAACTTTAATGGCATCCCAGTCTTAGTCCATAGGGTTCAATATTGAGTTGGCCCACCCTTTGCAGCTATAATAGCTTCAACTCCTCTGGAAAGGCTGTCCACGAGGTTTAGGATTGTGTCCATGGGAATGTTTGACCATTCTTCCAAAAACGCATTTGTGAGGTCAGGCACTGATGTTGGACAAGAAGGCCTGGCTCGCAGTCTCCGCTCTAATTCCTCCCAAAGGTGTATATTTTCATGAGAACTTGTGCTTGAGAAACCACTGTGCAAATATCATGTGGCATAAACAATTTCAACACCCATCATTTTTTTCTACAGGGACTTTGCTTTCAGAAAATATTTGTTGCTTGGGGGTTCTGTTGGAAGGCAGCATGTTTTATTTCATAATACAAGAGCTGTTTGAAATATGAACTATGGCTATACCAAGCTTTCGCATTCTTGGGGGCTGTCTGGAATGTAACAAGTTGCACATCAAAGCTTTGTAGCATATCAAAATATCCATCTGAAAGAAGCAAGGCTAAACAAAAGCTTGGCTCCCGATTGACTGGTGTGATAACGCTATGCAAGTAAGCTTCAAAGAGGTCCATGGTCCATGACTAGCTAACTATAGGAATAGACAAATTAATACACATATGGAATAAACAGAGGGAATCCATAACCACCCTCAGATATAATATTTATCTTCGATTTTATTTCAATTGGCACCCCAGAAGGCATGTGGAATTTATTCCTGCACAGAACCCAAACCTAATGTATTTGTTTGTATTTAGTCCCTATAAGCTAAGGAGTCAACTACACCCAGAACTGAAAGCCTTCTTTACTGTGGACAAGATTTGTGCTGGTTCGTGAATTCTGAAGCCCTGCGTGAGTGGTCCTGAAAGTTCTATGAAATATTTCATCAGTGAGTGGATGTGCAAAACCTGGTGCGATTTTTGGCTGGTATATGTGTATGTGTTAACATTTATTGTACTGTTAATGCAAATTGTTTTAGGCCTGTGTAGCTGGTCAAGTGTGCCGGCGAGTGAGGGGCTGATCACCATTGGTTATCTGATGTAGCCTGCAGATTGACAGGATAAACCACACATCTTTGAGGAGAAAGTGGGAGAAATATTGTTTTTTTTTATTAGTTTGTTTTTTATTTATTTTTTCCCCACGTGAGAGTGAAATAGCTCTCTGTTCCAATAAAAGTCAGTGGTAATAGTAGAGCATTGATTAAGAGTGTGCTCTGCCTTGTGTGGGACTACAAGTAAAAGTTAGCTTTTAAACAGCTTGTATCTGTGCCTTGTGTCTGTTTGCAATGTGTAAGCAACTGCTGTGTAGACATGTTGAGCAACCTTCAGTGTAGACTAATTAGCACATCAATGGAGGTCATTGAAGATTTTCTTAGGAGACATGCCTGTGTTAATTTTAACACCGTGGCAGAAAACGCTTTAACGCACCAATTTAATGAGTTATTGAGACAATGTAATATTCATAATGATCAGATAAAACATAAAAAGTCTTCGAAAAAAAGGCAGGAAAGCGAAGATGGCCAATGTTGTATGCATGTTATTGAAAATGAAAGACTTTGCTATAGCGAAAGAAGGCCAATGGTGTACTGAGAGAAAGCAATTCTTGGAGCAGGTACAAAGTATAACTAAGAATATATTATCAATGGTTGTAAAGGCAGATGCAAATGTTGTTGATCACATTGAACAATTCGTGACTAAGAAATGTGTATTGGAACAGAAAATGAATGAAATAGAGGAAATCTGTAAATAAAGAGAAAGTTGCATTGCCTCTCTGAATCAGAGAGAGGCTGAGAATGAGCATATTATTATACTGATTAGGAAGGAATTATATGAAGCCCAGTCTGCCATGGAGTTCTCCTCCACACATGCTCAGTGCTTAGCAAAGATAGAGGCTTTGAAACAACATGTAGAGAAGCCAAATGCTAGTGTTGCTGCAAGTGATGTTCCTATGGTGGGAATTAATGTTGGAGATCTGAAGGAGGAATATTTAAATAAAAGTGCGGTAACTACGCTTGAAATTAATTCAGGAGTTGAAATGGATGGAAAGCGAGCCTGATCTTTTAAAGAATAGTAACACATTGATAGTGGAGACTTCTGATGTGACCACTGCTAGTGAATACTCAGACCATAAAAGCGTAAAGTCTGTTGATTCCAACCATAGTAATGTTATGCAGCAATGTGACTCTCCATGGCCATAAGCTCAGAGAAGAGCCTATGCAGGGAGACCAGCTCTCAAGTGCTTTGTTTGTAAAAAGAGGGGTCACATAGCTAAGTATTGTTTGGTGGCTAATAAGGATATGCAAAGGAAATAACCTAAAACGACACCAAGGCGTTATGAAGTTCATTCTGCGAGATGGGATAGCAATCCAAGGCATAGAGGCCATAGTAATCAAACCCGTTTCCCTTTTAAGACCCAAATGCTGAGACTACAAACCGAAAATAGTCAATTAAAACAGGAAAGGCGTCACTATGTAGAACAGTTGCATAAACTCAAAATGGAGGTAGCCGCATGTTCATTCAAATATAGCACTGGGGGAAACAATGTTAGCAGCCCTTAGTGAGCTGCATGGATGGTAAGAATTTTCTGGTTAATGTTTCTTTGTTATGAATAAGGTTTAGATATGAGTTTCAGAAATTTGGCCCTTCATGTTTGAAATATTATAGAGGACCTTGATATATTTTTGGCATTTTCAAGGATAAGCCTCTGGATTGTTATCTTTTTAATGTTTTGTTTTCTCTTATGATTATTATGTTTGTTTTTTCTTTTCTCCTCTTATCTTTATTTTTTTACATTTTTTTATTTTATTTTTTATTGTTTAAAAAAAAATAATATATTTTTTTATTTTTATTTTTTTATTTTATTTTATTTTATTTTTTTTTATTTTTGTTATTTGATTATTCATTTATGTTATTTTTGTTTTGTTCAGGTGGAAAAATTGTTAGGTTTAGTTCACCTGAAAAGGGGGTCATTGGCTATGCCCTCAATTAGCAGCTGAATACATTTTGTTTAAGACAAGATTTGGTAGGAAGCCGTTCTAGCTGCTGGAGTTATTGTAGTTTTTTTCCTTTGTTTTTATTTTCATTCAGGTGGAAAAAGTTCCAAAAGGTTTAGGCTTTGTCCACCTGAAAGGGGAATTAGTGCATAGGTCTTAAGGTTTAGATAAATGCATTAGTTTTTTTTAGCATTTAAAATTAGAATTTTTGAGAAGCAACATTCACGTTTATTTTTTAAAAATGTTTGCTCTTACCATGGGCATCCATTTTAGAGTGGGTTCATCCTAAAAAAAAATCATGGTTGTTTTGATAATTTGTTCAGAGTTGCAGAAGACAGGAATACTAAGTTCCTGGGTTCCAAGGAGGGAACTATAAGTAAACATAGCAAGCAAGCAGATATTGTGGATAAGAATTTGATTCTGCTCTTGTTTTTCACTTCCAGAGTCCTGGTGGAGCGAGATTGGAGAGGTTTCTTGAACAGAGATGAAAGATGTTCATCTGGTTGGCAGTTTGTCTGTGCCACACCACACCGCAAATTGGTTCTGACAAACATTCAGGGGAGAAGGGACAAATGAAAAGATTCAGATTAATACTTGCAATATAAGGTTTCTTTTTCTTATGGACAATTTAGTGCTAATGCTGAATCTGAAAGACTGTGCCTATCAACAAGACTTGTGAAACATTTTGCCGGGTCTCTCCTGTCATTTATGAATGCAAACGTGCTATTAATACATGTGCAATGGGTTGGAGGTTGGGGAAGAAATATAACCTATCCAATCTGTCAGAACAAGAAATGTAATGGTTGTTTTTTTTTGTTGGAGGGAGGAATTTAAAGAAGGAAATCGTGTTTTTAATGTTGGACGCGTATTGACATAACTGAATTAATATGGTTCAGGTACCCAGGAGGCTGGCACTTATGCATAATAAGGTGTCGGTTGGCCAGACTAGATGGTGCCAGGTGACACATCAATGGGGTGAAAATTTCCTTGTAGGGTGGTGTCTCAATCTTAGCAGTCCTACAGAGAGGTTCTCGGGTACTGGACATGTGGGACACCAGAGCTGGATATGGGGGAGATACGCCTGGTTGATGTCTCACCTGAGATGTTGGAACCTTGCACAGGTAATGCCAGTAACTACACACGGGAGCATACTCCGTTAGATAAAGGGAACAAACGCTGGCTACCAGGGCACAGTATGCCTTCACCACATGGCACTTCAACATCTCACAGTGGTTGATAAAAACCTATTACCCTATATGTGTTGAGTATACACTGAATCAAGTGCGGTCATTGTACCAGTGGCTTACTCCCAGAGATGTGCGGACACAGAATGAGGTTCATGCAGGACGCTTATTTCTGAGGAGTAACCGAAAGAGGAGGGATGTATTCAGCACTATATTGGGGGGAATAGGAGCTGAGAGGGGTGTTGTTAATGGAGTGGACTTCAGTATCCTGAGGAACAAACTCTCAGCCATAAGCTGGGCTTTGTTACTCAGAGAGAGATTGGTGGCATCCTTAATAACATTCAACAAAGTCACATAGCCGATGTAATGTTAGTCATGGAACTAGGGTGTTCCTTGAATTTAACAATAGGTAGAGGTGCATGGTATACCCTGGGCGTGGTCTCTGAAATCCAGGCACAGGGATGGAATTTTGTGGTTTGTCATTGTTTCAGGTTTATATGTGTTAGACTCAAAATTTATATAGGAAACTCTCGCATTTATCTATGCAATTTGAGGGACAAATTGATGGTAACGTCTCTTTGTACAAGTTAGAGGCTTTGCTGCCAATTCAGAGCCCTGAAATACAGCTGACGTGCCAAAATTGTGGTAGGAAAGGCCATTTTGAGCAAGCCTGCCTAATCCTGACCCGTATTTACAGTAAAGAGTTATAGGAGGTTGGGAGCAGGATGTGTAATGTGATGGGTCACATATATATGCATATATTATTAAAATGGGTTGATTTATCTTATGGTATAGTGTGACATATGTGTATTTTATGTTAGTAATATGGGTGAGTAAGGCCCTCCTCGAGACTCTGTATCTGAAAGCTGGTTAATATGTTGCTCAGAGTGTGTGTTGGTGAATGATGAGTGAATGGACACCCCTTGCCTGTAGTGCATCCTGTCGTGAAGATACCGGAAAGGAGAAGACACAGAATGGTGACATGGAAGCTGTCACTGAAGAATGATGATGGTGTGTCACTCAGTGGCAAAGTGGCACATGTTGGGAAGAAGAACACGTTAAGACCGTTATGGACTGTTCCATAAGAGCTGTTTCTGAACTACATGTTGGGAAACACAACACGTTAAGACAGTTATGGACTGTTCCATAGGAGCCGTTTCTGAAGAAGGGTGATATGCGCCCCTTTAGGTGCAAAGCAGAGTATGTTGGATGGTAACACGTTTTATTTCATAATATAAGAGATGTTTGAAATATGAACTATGGCTATACCAAGCCTTCGCATTTTTGGGGGTTGTCTGGAATGTAACAAGTTGCACATCAAAGCTTTGTAGCATATCAGAATATTCTCCTGAAAGAAGCAAGGCTGAACAAAAGCTTGGCTCCTGATCGACTGGTGTGATAACGCTGTGCAAGCAAGCTTCAAAGAGGGCCATTGCTGCCAGGATGATTGATGACGGTGGGTTACAAAGATCAAAGGATCAACAGGCGCTGAAGATTGACCCAGGACACATAGACATGATACATGAACAATGCTACCTCTAGAGGCCAATACAGCAGGATGGACAGAAATATAATATATTAAAAGGACTACCTCTTGGCAATATTTCATTGGACAGGGGGCTAGTGGAGTGTGGTTACGAGTGGGTCTGAATGAATGTGTAAAAAGTGCACACAGAAGGGAAATCGGCCCTTTTCGCTCTTGGCTCGTGCCTGATGGCTCTCTGAGCATTATGGTTCGCTCTGTTACCATCATCTTGAGCCCAGCAGATGAGACCGTTTCTAGGGGGACAGCCTTGCGATGAGTATCTTTAATGTTCTTGTGTTATATGCTCTTTAGTTTTTTAATGTTAGCATCGTCCTATTTTCTTGGGAAATAAATAAGACATGGTTTTATTAAGCAGTGTGTTTGTTTTCATAGCTAACCTTAGCTAACCTTATATTATTGTGCTATCAACAGTAACTATCAGAGTTTTATAGACTAGCTAACTATAGGAATAGACAAATTACGGTAATACATATATGGAATAAATAGAGGGAATCCGTAACCACCCTGGGATATAATATTTATTTTAGATTTTTTTTTCAGGTTCTAAGTAATTTTCTAGCAAAAGAAAAAAAAATGCTGATTTGTATGTGTATTTGAGAAATGTCAGAATCGGCCCGGTTTTGAAGTGGTTACAAAATGCATTATTACAATAAGTATATGTATTATGAATACAGAGATTGAATTAATTTGTGTTTTTTATATCTGCCTGGTCTTCAGCTTTCATTGGCAAATTTTTTCATTTGTTTGGTGTTCAACATTAACCACTTGCCAACCAGCCACCGTCGTTATACGGTGGCAGGTCGGCTCTCCTGCGTGAATCGCTGTAGCTGTAAAGTCTGCTTGCGCACTTGCGGGCCAGCAGGCTCTCACTCCCGCTGCTAGACCATGCCCGTGTGTCAGCTGGACTCGATGTGCGCTGGTGACCTGCGATCGCCTAGTCAAGAGGCAGAACAGGGATCTGCCTTTGTAAACAAGGCGAATCCCCATTCTGACAGGGGACATGTCAGAGATCTTCTGTTCCCAGTCATCAGAAACATTGATCTCTCTCATGTCCCTGCCAGCCTATCCCCCCTACAGTTAGAACACACCCACGGAACACACTTAACCCCTTGATCGCCCCCCCTAGTGTTAACCCCTTCCGTGCCAGTGTAATTTTTACCTTGATCACTGCATTTTTATAGCACTGATCAATGTAATAATGTCACTGGTACCCAAAAAGTGTCATTTGGGGTCAGATTTGTCTGCCGCAAAGTTGCAGTCCTGCTGAAAATCGCAGATCGCCCCCATTACTAGTAAAAACAATAAAAAATAAATAAAAGTCCCTAAATCTATCCCATAGCTTGTAGACACGATAACTTTTGAGAAAACCAATCAATATACATCTATTGCGATTTTTTTTTACCAAAAATATGTACAAGAATATATATCGACCTAAACTGATGAATACATTTGTTTTTTTAGATATTTTTTTTAGATATGTATTATAGCAAAAAGTTTTTTGTTTTCAAAATTGTCGCTCTTTGTTTACAGCACAAAAAATAAAAACTGCAGAGATGATCAAATACCACCAAAAGAAAACTCTATTCGTGAGAAAAAAAGGACGTCAATTTTGTTTAAGTACAACATCGCATGATCATGCAATTGTCAGTTAAAGCGACGCGGTGCCGTATCGCAAAAAAAATGGCCTGGTCATTAAGGGGGCAAATCCTTCCGGAGCTGAAGTGGTTAATATTTTGCTATTTTGCACATGTATGGGTGCTGATATTTTTTGCTATTGTGGCACTTCTGGCCACTCCCCACCGCTGGCTGGTTATCCCCCCCCCCCCCGTCCCTGGCTACATCACAGACATGTTACTGTAGCTCTCATGCACAGCCTGTACTGCTTTGGAGCCATAAAATTGACATAGCGATGGTGGGGAAAAGGGGGTGGTGGTGGTTGGTGTAAAAATGTCAAGAAAAAAAAAAATGGAACATGATAGGGGCCTCTCTAACTCTGTAACATTAGCTGGAAGGGCTAATAGTGAGTATGATGCTGGCCTTCTTCAAAGCAGTAATGACATACAAGCATTAGAAGAGGTGACCGGGTCTCTCCGAAAATGTAGAGAATGCACACCTGGGTCATGCTCCAGCACCTCTCCAGCCTCTCAACACTCAGACAGAGTCACAAAAGTGGTTCCGGGTCAGAGGGCTGATGAAGGTTGCCTATCATTTGATGACCCTTCTGGTTTACCTTTGCAACAAGAAAATATCAGTCGAAGCTCCTGTTCCAGGGATGTGCACATATTACCCATCTGCCTTTTAACTCCTTACCCCCCAACCCCCCACACATGAAGAAAAGAATCCAATTCTAGTTCAAACATACATCAATCACCCTATATAACCCATCAAGGTATGGACCCCACTAGACCTCTGAAGGTACGCTGTGGTTCCTGGCACCGAGTTGTCAGTAGCAGATCCTTTAACCACTTCAGCTCCGGAAAAGTTTACCCCCCACCCCCATGACCAAGCCATTTTTTGCGATACGGCACTGCGGTTCTTTAACTGACAATTGCGCGGTCGTGCGGCGCTGTACCCAAATAAAATGTATGTCTATTTTTTCTCACAAATAGAGCTTTCTTTTGGTGGTATTTGATCACCTCTGCGGTTTTTATTTTTTGCGCTATAAACAAACAAAAAAAAACTGTATTTTTTTTACTTTCTGCTATAAAACATATCCAATAAAAAAAAAATTAAAAATCTAATTTCTTCCTAAATTGAGGCCAATATGTATTCTGTTACATATTTTTGGTAAAAAAAAAAAAAAAATCACAATAAGCGTATATTGATTGGTTTGCGCAAAAGTTATTGCGTCTACAAACTGTGGCATATACAGTATCTCACAAAAGTGAGATACCAGGGAGGGAAAATGGCTAATTGTGCCCAATTTGGACATTTTCACTAAGGGTCCTTTCACACTGGGGCAGTGAGGGCGTGAGCGGTAAAGCGGAGCTAGTTTCAGCGGCGCTTTATCCGCTTTTTAGCTGTGTTTTTCTGCCACTAGCGGCCGAAGAAGGGGTTAATAGCGCCCATGTAGCGCCGCTGCCGAATCGCTTTGCAGGCACTTCAGCAGCGGTGCCCATTCATTTCAAAGGGCGTTTTAGGAGCGGTGTATACACCGCTCCTAAACCGCCCCAAAGATGCTCCTTGCAGGACTTTTTTTAACCTTCCAAAAGGGAACCGCCCCAGTGTGAAAGCACGCCGGCTTTCACACTGGAGTGACAGGAGAGGCACTTTACAGGAGCTTTTTTTGGCGCTAAAACGCCTGTAAAGCGATTCAGCGTGAAAGTGGCCTTAGGGATGTACTCACTTTTGTTGCCAGCGGTTTAAACATTTAGGCTAGGTTCACATCTATGCGGCTGTGCTTGATGCATTTTTCAGGCACGTTATTTAGTGCATTTTGCATTTTTAAACCATTGTTTCTTATGCGTTTTTGCATGCAGTTTTCATGCATTTTTTTTTCCCTCTTTAAACGCACTGTAAAACACACTGTATATAGCTGGTTGCTAAGGAGCGTCCCTAGGAACTGATGAGTCATCAGCTGTCAGCAGTACTATGGGTTGGGGTAGGGTTCTGTAGAGGGGTGCAGGGTTCTATGGGCTGGGGGCAGGGTTATGTGGAGGGGTGCCGGGTACTATGGATTGGAGGCAGGATTCTGTGGAGGGGTGCCGGGTACTATGGGTTGGGGGCAGGGTTCTGTAGAGAGGTGCAGGGTACTATGGGCTGGGGGCAGGGTACTATGGGTCAGGGGCAGGGTTCTGTTGAGGAGTGCAGGGTACTATTGGTTGGGGGCAGGGTACCGTAGAGGGGTGCAGGGTACTATGGGTTGGGAGCAGGGTTCTATGGGCTGGGGGCAGGGTTCTGTAGAGGGGTGCAGGGTACTATGGGTTGGAGGCAGGATTCTGTGGAGGGGTGCCGGGTACTATGGGTTGGGGGCAGGGTTCTGTAGAGAGGTGCAGGGTACTATGGGCTGGGGGCAGGGTACTATGGGTCAGGGGCAGGGTTCTGTTGAGGAGTGCAGGGTACTATTGGTTGGGGGCAGGGTACCGTAGAGGGGTGCAGGGTACTATGGGTTGGTGGCAGGGTTCTGTGGAGGGGTGCAGGGTATTATGAGTTGGGTGCAGGGTTCTGTGGAGAGGTGCAGGGTACTATGGGTTGGGGGCAGTGTTCTATGGGCTGGGGGCAGGGTTCTGTAGAGGGGTGCAGGGTACTATGGTTTGGAGGCAGGATTCTGGGGAGGGGTGCCAGGTACTATGGGTTGGGGGCAGGGTTCTGTACAGGGGTACAGGGTACTATGGGTTGGGGGCAGGGTTCTGTAGAGAGGTGCAGGGTACTATGGGCTGGGGGCAGGGTACCGTAGAGGGGTGCAGGGTACTATGGGTTGGGGGCAGGGTTCTGTGGAGGGGTGCAGGGTACTATGGGTCGGGGGCAGGGTTCTGTTGAGGAGTGCAGGGTCCTATGGGATGGGGGCAGGGTTCTGTGGAGGGGTGCAGGGTCCTATGGGATGGGGGCAGGATTCTGTAGAGGGGTGTTGGGTACTATGGGTTGGAGGCAGGGTTCTGCGGATGGGTGCCGGGTACTATGGGTTGGGGGCAGGGTTCTGTGGAGGGGTGCAAGGTACTATGGGCTTGGGGCAGGGTTCTGTAGAGGGGTACAGGGTACTATGGGCTGGGGGCAGGGTTCTGTTGCCTAGAAGGGTGGGGGGTGTATGGTAGATGGAAGGTACAGGAAGAAGAGAGGGCTCCCACACAGGGTTCAATGGAGGAGTAGAGGGCAGAGAACAGTGTCAGAGGAAACCCTGGACATTGACAGCCTGGAGCGGTCGGAGGGACCTGGATCAGAGCTGGGGGAGACGATCAGGGAGGGAGCAGCTGGGAGATGAGCGAGCACCGAGAAGGAGGGACCTGAGGACTAAGAAGCACGGGAGGGACTCGGGGACAAAGACACAGGCAGCGCCCCGCCCCTATTTCAGTCACGAGAGACGAACATTGCCAGAGCACTGATCACTGGGATCAGCCATACACTGCACATCTAATAGGGAGGGCCGACCTACACCTCCATCCATCTTACTACTACCCCACTGCCAGCCCCGCTCCTCCAACCAATCACCCTCTACTACCTTGAGGGCAAAGACGACCCTGCCTATCAGCAGAGCAGAGCAGGGGGCGGGAGGAGCTGTTATAAAAAGACTCTGCCAGTCCCGCTGTCTGTGCCGATCTTCAGCTCCTCCCACCCCTTGATCTGTGCTGATAGGATGAAATCGTTGGTGCGGTGGGAGAGCTGGAAGAGCTGGAAGAGGAGACAGACAGACATGGCCACAGAATCGTGAACAGCTGCGTCGGCCGTGTCAATTTCATTCCGGGACACTGTATTGTCCCAGAATAACGGTGCCCGGCACCCGGGGCAGACCTCCAAGATGCGGGACTTTCCCTAGCAATCCGGGACGCGTGGTCACCCTAGGTCAAAGTACAGAGTGCGGGAGTCAGGAGTATGTAATGTACAGAGTGCGGGGGTCAGGAGTATGTAATGTACAATGTGCAGTGTGAAAAAACGTGTTTTGATGTATAAAAGCCCTAAAATGTAGTTTTTAAGGTAGAGTTAATAAGCAGTCAGTAGGTTGTGCGCTTGTGTGACTGGCAGCCTCTATAATATTTGGAAGAACCTGGGCACAATCTCAGCGGCCCCTCCCTGGGTGAGTGCTACATACATTTTTTTTATTTTTTTTTATTACAGTGGGGGGGCAATTTTATTTGTCACAAAGAAATGATCAGTCGATAATTTTAATGGTTTATTTTACCAGTGAGAGACAGAATAACAACAAAAATATCCAGAAAAACTCATTTCAAAAAAGTTATAAATAGATTTGCATTTTACTGAGTGAAATAAGTATTTGACCCCTTTGCAAAACATGACTTAGTATTTGTTGGCAAAACCCTTGTTGGCAATCACAGAGGTCAGACGTTTCTTGTAGTTGGCCACACATCTCAGGAGGGATTTTGTCCCGCTACTCTTTGCAGATCCTCTCCAAGTCATTAAGGTTTTCGAGGCAGACATTTGGTAACTCGAACCTTTAGCCCCCGCCGCATATTTTCTATGGGATTAAGGTCTGGAGACTGGCTAAGCCACTCCAGGACCTTAATGTGCTTCTTCTTGAGACCCTCCTTTGTTGCCTTGGCCGTGTGTTTTGGGTCATTGTCATGCTGGAAGACCCATCCACAACCCATTTTCAATGCCCTGGCTGAGGAAAGGAGGTTCTCGCCCAAGATTTGACGGTACATGGTCACGTCCATCGTCTCTTTGATGTGGTGAAGTTGTCCTGTCCCCTTAGCAGAAAAACACCCACAAAACATAAAGTTTCCACCTCCATGTATGACGGTGGGGGATGGTGTTCTTGGGGTCATAGGCAGCATCTCTCCTCCTCCAAACACAGCCAGTTGAGTTCACGCCAAAGAGCTCGATTTTGGTCTCCTCTGACCACAACCCTTTTTCTCCCAGTTTCCTCAGAATCATTCAGATGTTCATTAGCAAACATCAGATGTACATGTGCTTTCTTGATCAGGGGGACCTTGTGGGCTCCTTCACGGCCTAGTGGTTTACTAATTGTTTTCTTGGTGACTATGGTCCCAGCTCCCTTGAGATCATTGACAAGATTCTCCCGTGTAGTTCTGGGCTGATTCCTCACCGTTCTCATGATCATTGAAACTCCACGAGGTGAGATCTGGCATGGAGCCCCAGACCAAGGAAGATTGAGAGCTATTTTGTGTTTCTTAAATTTGCACATAATCTCACCCACTGTTGTCACCCTCTCACCAAGCTGCTTGGCGATGGTCTTTTAGCTCATTCCAGCCTTGTGTAGGTCTACAATCTTGTCCCTGACATCTTTGGACAGCTCTTTGGTCTTGGCCATGGTGGAGAGATTGGAATCTGATAGATTGATTTCTTCTGTAGACAGGTGTCTTTTATACAGGTAACAAGCTGAGATTAGGAGCACTCCCTTTAAGAGATTGCTCCTAATTTCAGCTCGTTACCTGTATAGAAGACACCTGGGAGCCAGAAATCTTGCTGATTGATAGGGGATCAAATACTTATTTCACTCATTAAAATGAAAATCAATTTTTAACTTTTTTGAATTGCGTTTTTGTTGTTATTCTGTCTCTCACTGTTATAATAAACCTTCTATTAAAATTATAGACTGATCATTTATTTGTCAGTGGGGAAGGGTACAAAATCAACAGGGGATCAAAAACTTTTTTCCCCCAATGTAGGTAAAAAATGGGCTCATATGACAGTCACAAGTAGGGCTGGGTTCCTGTCCCTGTGGCTCCAAATCCCATAGCTGACCAGCAGCAGTGAGGGAAGTGTAATGGACTGACTGGGAGGAATTCCTGTCACCCAGGACCGCTTTAGAATGCACTCCACGCTTTTGGACCTCAAAAGCCAGTAGTGACGTCAAGATGTGGATGGTTACGCATTTCAGAGCATGTGCACAACACGGGGGGGCATAACCGCCCCCATCTTGACATAATAATAATAATTAATTTAATATATATGTTTTAAGGTTAGGGGTTAATTATTGTGTATGTCTTATTACATATTATTCATTTATTTAATTTATTTTTTTATTTATGATCATTTTTAATTATTTAAAATGTATTTATTCATGGAAAAAAAAGGGGTGTAACTTGACCACCACCGCAATGACAAAACTCCTGTCACAAACCATGAAATCAGGTCGAGACAGAAGTACAGTTAAATCACACTTGTTTAATAATAAAAGTAAAAAGAACAAACATAGACAAGCATAGCTAAAGTTCAGTAACCGGAACGGATAGTCAGCCAAGCCAGAAGTCAGGGATCAATGTAGTGGAACAGCAAGCAGGATCTGGAGCTAGAAGGGATGTCAGCAAAGCAAGTCTTAAACAGGATTGCAGGAGATAGTTTCTGTGATGTTGACCTAGGCAAAGACAGAGAACCTCTGGACTGGACAGCTTAAGTAGGTAGGACTGACGAGCAGGATATCATCAACAGCTGAGTAACTGTGGAGAGATAGGAGCTGGCAATTAGCCGACAGCTCAGTGGCCAGCTCGGAGAAGGAAGGGCTGAGCCCATCCCTGACTCCTCCATCCCTGGTATACAAATAAAAACAGAGGAGAAAACAGTGGGACTTTTATTGAGGGATGTCACTGCAGACAGATATTGCATATAGTGTAAATATATATTTTATTGATCAAATACAGGTACATTTCAACATTCCATGGGCCTCCACAGCTGGTGATAAACCATATGGAAGGCTCTGACTTCAAGTGGACAGCATCCCCTGAGGTAGCCCAGTTTTAGGGCGCAACACGTTGGGAATTACACTAATCTTGCTGTACCCATAAAGACTGTACTATATGAGTCTATTTGTATTGTATTGTATTGTTTTTTTATAATATGATACTCTTTTTAAGTGTTATTAAATACAATTTTATACATTTTTAATTATATTTCCCTGGATTCACTTACCTAAACAGCACCCTAAAAATCCCAGTAATTTCTAACGACATCTTCTAACCATGGGATGTGGTGCTATAATGTTGGTGTTTTGTCCATAAGTAAAATCATTTTTCCAGTCTATGGTGCAGACCAACCGCCTTCTGTGCTGTCCTCCAGCGATTACGGGTCCAGGCACCTGTTGCCGACAATTCTGCTTCCAATTCTTTGGGGTCCCAAGATGATCTTGTTTGGCATGGACATAGGAGTTACATCATCCCCACTAGCCTGGCCCAGTCCCGGGAATGTGGTGTACACAGAGGATAAAACATTGCTAAGGGAAAGAGGAAGAAGTTTGCTTGTGCCTTCTGCCAAAAAAATCCTGACCTCCCAGCAATCTTTTATATTTAGCGTTTAATTTCGCTTTAATAGCAGAATATTCTCCAGCGCTTAAACCGCACCATTGGGAAGTAAAACGTAACACAAGCAGGAGACAATAAAATGTGTCTTTGCAAACAAGGCAAGCTGCACAAATCCACGGGGTGGTTGATATCTCAGCTACAAACCCATAAAAACATTTTTGGGCTTGGTTTTTCGCCGGCTTGATTGAGGAGTTTTCAAGCCATCCGGCAATTCGCAGTCGGCACAGACACAAAAATTGGAGTGCTGCTATTTGGAAGATAACAAAGTCTGAGATTTATGGGAGTAATTACAGAAACATAATATTATGCCCAGGCCTCTTACACCAAATCCTGTTAAGCTCAGAATTATGCTCCGTGCTTCTGTCCGATATTTGTCAAATTTATAAGGAATAAACATCTTCACAATGTTCTGCAGAAAGCTGCCAGCGAGACGCTTCATCCTTCTGTGCCACATCAGGGGACGGCACAATGGAGAATATGTTTATTGGTAAGGACTTAAAAGGGAAAAAAAAATCCACTGAAACGAAATGAGGAGTTTATTTCACTTCAATACCGGTGGGCACTTTCACCCCCTTCCTCCCCCAAATATCGGGCACTTTCACCCCCCCAATATCAGGCACTTTCACCCCCTTCCTCCCCCCAATATCGGGCACTTTCACTCCTTTCCCCCCCAATATCGAGCACTTTCACCACCCCCAATATTAGGCACTTTCACTCCCTTCCCCCCCAATATCGGGCACTTTCACCCCCTTCCCCTCCAATATCGAGCACTTTCACCACCCCCAATATCGGACACTTTCACCCCTTTCCCCACCAAATCAGGCACTTTCACCCCCTTCCTCCCCCCAATATCGGGCACTTTCACCCCCTTCCCCCAATATCGAGCACTTTCACTCCCCCAATATCAGGCACTTTCACCCCCTTCCTTCCCCCAATATCGGGCACTTTCACCCCTCCCCCCAATATCAGGTACTTTCACCCCTTCCTCCCCCCAATATCGGGCACTTTCACCCCCTTCCTCCCCCCAATACCGGGCACTTTCACCCCCTACCTCCCCCCAATATCGGGCACTTTCACCCCCTTCCTCCCCTCCAATACTGGGCACTTTCACCCCTTCCTCCCCCCAATATCGGGCAATTTCACCCCCTTCCTCCCCCCCAATACCGGGCTCTTTCACCCCCTTCCTCCCCCCAATATCAGGCACTTTCACCCCCCCAAGATCATGCACTTTCACCCCCTTCCTCCCCCCAATATCGGGCAATTTCACCCCCTTCCTCCCCAATATCGAGCATTTTCACCACCCCCAATATCGGGCACTTTCACCCCTTTCCCCCCCAATATCAGGCACTTTCACACCCTTCCTCCCCCCAATATCAGGCACTTTCACCCCCTTCCCCCCCAATATCGAGCACTTTCACCCCTCCCCCCCAATATCAGGCACTTTCACCCCCTTCCTCCCCCCAATATCGGGCACTTTCACCCCCTTCCTCCCCCCAATACTGGGCACTTTCACCCCCTACCTCCCCCCAATATCGGGCACTTTCACCCCCTTCCTTCCCCCCAATACCGGGCACTTTCACCCCTTCCTCTCCAAAATATCGGGCAATTTCACCCCCTTCCTCCCCCCCCATACCGGGCTCTTTCACCCCCTTCCTCCCCCCAATATCAGGCACTTTCACCCCCCCAAGATCATGCACTTTCACCCCCTTCCTCCCCCCAATATCGGGCACTTTCACCCCCTTCCTCCCCCCAATACCGGGCACCTACACCCCCTACCTCCCCCCAATATCGGGCACTTTCACCCCCTTCCTCCCCTCCAATACTGGGCACTTTCACCCCTTCCTCCCCCCAATATCGGGCAATTTCACCCCCTTCCTCCCCCCCAATACCGGGCTCTTTCACCCCCTTCCTCCCCCCAATATCAGGCACTTTCACCTCCCCAAGATCATGCACTTTCACCCCCTTCCTCCCCCCAATATCTGGCAATTTCACCCCCTTCCCCCCAATATCGAGCACTTACACCCCCCCCCAATATCAGGCACTTTCACCCCCTTCCTCCCCCCAATATCGGGCACTTTCACCCCCCCCCCAATATCAGGCACTTTCACCCCTTCCTCCCCCCAATATCAGGCACTTTCACCCCCTTACTCCCCCCAATACCGGGCACTTTCACCCCCTTCCTCCCCCCAATATCGGGCACTTTCACCCCCTTCCTCCCCCCCAATACCGGGCACTTTCACCCCTTCCTCCCCCCAATATTGGGCAATTTCACCCCCTTCCTCCCCCCCAATACCGGGCTCTTTCACCCCCTTCCTCCCCCCAATATCAGGCACTTTCACCCCCCCAAGATCAGGCACTTTCACCCCCTTCCACCCCCCAATATCGGGCACTTTCACCCCTCTCCCCCAATATCAGGCACTTTAACCCCCTTCCTCCCCCCAATATCGGGCACTTTCACCCCCTTCCCCCAATATCGGGCACTTTCACCCCCTCCCCCCCCCCCCCATACGGGCAATTTCACCCCTCCCCCACAATATCAGGCACTTTCACCCCCCCAATACCAGGCACATTCACCCCCTTCCTCCCCAAAACCGGGCACTCTCACCCCTCCCCCCCTTCCAATATCAGGAACTTTTACCTCCCCCCCTCCAATATCAGGCACTTTCACCCCCTTCCTGCCCAAGGCCAATATTCAGCTTTCCTCACTGTCACACTTTGAATGACAATTGCAACGCTGTACCCAAACAAAATTGTTACCATTTTTTGAGACAGAAAGAGCTTTTTTTTTGGTGGTATTTAATCACCACTGGGGTTTTTTATTTTTTGCTAAACACATGAAAAAAAAAATTATTTCTTTTCTCCTTCACTGATGTACACTGATGAGGTTGCACTGACGGGCACTGATGAGAAGGCAATAGCACTGATGAGCACTGATAGATGGCACTGATTGGCACTGATAGGTGGCACTGATGGGCACTGATGGACAGCCTTTATGGGCACTGATAGGCGGCACTGATGTGCACTGATAGACAGCACTAATAGGCGGCACTGATTAGGAGGCACTGAAATGCATCACTAATGGGCACCGATTGACATCACTGATGGGCACTGATATGCTGCACTGATTGTCACTGCCTATCAGTGACAATCAGTGCAGCATATCAGTGCCCATCAGTAATGCCAATCAGTGCCCATTAGTGACAATCGATGCCGTCTATCAGTACCCATCAGTGCTGCCCATCAGTGCTGCCTATTATTGCACATCAGTGCCGCCTATCAGTGCCCATAAAGGCTGTCCATCAGTGTCACCTATCAGTGCCATCTATCAGTGACGATCAGTGCAGCATATCAGTGCTGCATAGTATTGCCTCCTCACCAGTGCCGCCTCATCAATGCCTGTCAGTGCAGCCTCATCAGTGATCATTGATGAGCACTGGTAGGTGGCACTGATGTGCACAGATAGGCAGCAGTGATGGGTAATGATGGACGGTACTGATGGGTACTGATAGACGGCACTGATAGGCGACACTGATAAGTGACACTGATGTGCACTGATAGGCGGCACTGATGGGCAATGATGGGCACTGATTGGCATCACTGATGGACACTGATTTTCATCACAGCTGGGCACTGGTGGGCATCACTGATGGGGCTGCACTGATAATCACTGCACTGACTATCAGTGCAGACCCCCCCGCACAACCAGGATTGCTAAAAACAGCTACATTGGGCCATTGAATGCAGCTGTTTTTAGCAATCCTGGTTGTGCGATACATTCTCACCTTTCCATCTTCGTAATGGTAAATATACCACCGCACACATGGGAATGTACTCTTGAACACTATGGAATGTCCAACGATGTTTTGTATACTGCAAAATGTTAACAATGTTGTCTAAAATTAGAATTTTCTGATATATTTCCTAGAATTAAAAAAATCCCCCTGAAGAAGAGCAGAAATGAAATGGGTCGGAATGCATTGGGGTATTCGTGTGGATAGTAACGTCACATTACAAAACTCCTTAAAAACCCGTCGACATGTTTTGTCATATCACGTCCATGAAGCTAAGGATCCATGCACACTGAAGTGTATAAACGGCCGTTTTTGGGTGTTTTTTTTTAACAGCCCATCAACTCCCCTCTATGTTTTGGGTGTTTATCAGCAGAGAAGTTTATGTGCTGTTTTCTAAACGCCAAAAAAACGCGTTCGGGAGTCGTTTTTCTGACCACAAAAAAACGCCAAACGCTCATAAGTGCTCATAAACATCGATTAACGCTCAAAAAGCATTTTTTAACGATTTTGATCCATTTAAAAAAAAAAAAAAAGAAGAACGCTAACACGGAAAAATGCTAAAAAACGCTATTGCAAAAACGGTAAAAAACGTTGACTCACTGCAAAACTAATGGTGTTTTAATAACGTCATTTTAACGTCCAGTGTGCATGGAGCCTAATAGAATTATAATTCACTTGTTACCGTATGGAGCGATCTTTGCCGGTTGCTAAAGAATACGCCAAAAGACTCAATAAGCAGAAGAGTATTATAGAAAAAAGGGACTATTAGAAATAATAAGGATTCTAAACTGTTGTCAGAAGTGAAATAAACTCTTTTTTTTTGTATCTGGCTGGAAATAGGCCGTTATCAGAGTCTGTACACGGATCTCCTCCTCTGTTTGCACATATGCCGTTATTATCATATTCACATTTACGCTTCGCAGCTCCGAATATAAAGAAATCGCATACAACTTATCACTGCCAGCGATGCAACATTAATCAAGCACATTACGGCACGCTTTGGTAGTTCTCCATTGTGCTAAGTCTAGCATGTCAGGATGACGAAACTCAGGCTAACTAATTTTTTCTCCATGTATGAAGGGATGGAAATGGAAATGTTTAAAGCTGAACTCCGGGCAAAAATCTCAATATGCTATTGAAGCACACAAGTCTGGAAGGCTTGTATGTAAACTGCCTCGCCTCTGAAAAAGGGATCCATGCTTGGATCCAGGGCCGTTTTTTTCCACTGGGCAGTTGCCCGGGGGCCCCACTTGTCTGGAGGGCCCCATCCAGGGCCGATCCTCAGTGCTGCAATCTGCTGCTTAAGCTGACTGACTGCACTGGTTTCTCACTTGCTAGAATCGCCGGCCGCCCGGCATCTAGATAGCAACCAGTGACGTCAGTTAGAGGCTGCGGCCGCCCCAGCATTCATAGCGCGCCGCCCCAGCTGCTAGTGAACAAGCTCCGCCCACCTCTGCCATGTTCTTCGGACAGCGTGGAGAGGGAGCGGAGAGGAAAGATGGCCCTTGATAGCTGGCGCTGCCTTGCTGCTGTGAGTGACACACTGTACTGCACCAGGCCAGCGGCCTCAAGTAAGTCTAACACTGTCTTCTTAAGTACGTTCGAGTTGTGCATCAAACACAGCCACTGTCTGTGCCCCTCAAAAGCTGCCACTGTGCCCATCAAAGCTGCCACTGTGCCCCCCAAAAGCTGCCACTGTGCCCATCAAACGCTGCCACTGTTTTTATTCTCGTGCGTGATTGTGTAGACAGGGCCCCAGTGCACTATATTACCCGGGGGCCTATAATGCTCTTAAGGTGGCCCTGCTTGGATGCAGTGGCGGCCAGTGGTATATTTTTTTTTCGGGGGGGGCGGCAAACAGTGCCCAGCCAAATCCCCCCCAGTCGTGTCATCCAATTGATTTCACCATCCGATGTGCGCCACTCATTTGTCCCCGCTTCTCACCTCACAAAAAGACCCCTATAGGTCAAATCAGGCCTTTGTATAGATTGACGCTGGATCCTCAGACTCCCACAGATATCCACAACAATGCCGGTACCGGGGTGGGTTTCAGATCATCCAATGCAGTATTAACATGCAATAAAGAAGGGGGGCTCCATAGTGCAGTAATTCGATACACTTTATTTTAAAAGACAAGTAGTAACTTAGAGTTCAAAACACTCAATACAGCTTAGTAAAGGAACTTCCGGTCACGGCCGAGACGACACCCAGCCCCTCCCTGACGCATTGCGTCACTGAGCACGTGACTTCATCAAAGGGATGGCTGCATATGATGGGCACAGTTGGCTCCATATGATGGGACACAGTGGCTGCATTTGCTGGGCACAGTTGGCTGCATATGATGGGGCACAGTTGGTTGCATATGATGGGGTACAGTGGCTGCATTTGCCGGGCACAGTTGGCTGCATATGATGGGCACAGTGGCTGCATATGATGGGCACAGTTGTCTGCATATGATGGGCACATTGGCTGCATATAATGGGTACAGTGGCTGCATTTGCTGGGCGCAGTTGGCTGCATATGATGGGGCACAGTTGGCTTCATATGATGGATACAGTGGCTGCATTTGCTGGGCGCAGTTGGCTGCATATGATGGGGCACAGTTGGCTGCATATGAGGGGGTACAGTGGCTGCATTTGCTGGGCACAGTTGGCTGCATATGATGGGCACAGTGGCTGCATATGATGGGCACAGTTGTCTGCATATGATGGGCACATTGGCTGCATATAATGGGTACAGTGGCTGCATTTGCTGGGCGCAGTTGGCTGCATATGATGGGCACAGTTGGCTTCATATGATGGATACAGTGGCTGCATTTGCTGGGCGCAGTTGGCTGCATATGATGGGCACAGTGGTTGCATATAATGGGCACAGTTGGCTGCATTTGATGGGCACAGTGGCTGCATATTATGGCACAGTGAGGCTGCATTTGATGTTTTTGTTTTAGCATTTTCAGAATTTTTCAGTTAGTTTGCCCCCCCCGCCAAAAATTCTTTGAGAATCAGCCGCCACTGAGGCATACTAAGGCTACTTTAACAATGAGGCGTTTTTCAGGCACTAAAGGGCTAAAAATAACGCATTACCGCTAACACCCCCGCCCCAGTGTGAAAGTAGTGTAAAGGTAGGTACACCATAAGTACACTTACCCTTTAGGGTCCATTCTCATTTATCTCTTCAAATAAAAGTTAAAGAGGAGGTCCAGCCTGGGTGAAAAAAATGAAAAGTCAGCAGCTAGAAAATCCTGTAGCTGCAGACTTTTAATATTAGGGCACTTACCTGTCCAAGGCAACCCGTGATGTCGGCACCCCCAGCTGATCTTCAGATCGACTCCTGGGTGCTGCCACCACCATTCCTGGTAAGGGAACCCGGCAGGGAAGCCTTTCGGCTTATAGCTGGTCCCCTACTGCACATGCATGAAGCGGGCTTCGCTTTCTAATTGGCCTGGTGGTGGGGGGGGGGAGGAGGAGGGGGCCAAACGTCCAGGAGATCGGGGCCGGAACTGGGGAAGGGGACCAGTCAAAACAAGTCCCTGTTCCCCCCTCTCCCCGAAAGGTGCCAAATGTGACACCGGAGGGGAGGGGAGTATAAGCAGAAGTTCCACTTTTGGGTGAAACTCCGCTTTAAAGTGATTGTAAAGGATTGTTTTTTATTTTTTTTAAAATAACAAACATATTGTACTTACCTCCACTGTGCAGCTCGTTTTGCACAGAGTGGCCCCCGAACAACGTCCCCCGGCGGCTCTCGCGGCTCCTCCCCACATCACATAACCCCCTAGGAGGAGGAGCGCTCTCTCTCGAGGGGGTTACCTTGCAGGTAACCCCTCCACAGATGTGAATGCCGGACTCGGCCCTGCCCCCCCGGCGCCTGCGTCATTGGATTTGATTGACAGCACTAGGAGCCAATGGATGAGCTGCTATCAATATATCCAATCAAGATAATCATTATATATATATATATATATATATATATATATATATATATATATATATATATATATTATTGTAATTATGTGTTTTTATTTGTAGATAGTGAGACCTTTTCCCTTTCTTACAGCCAATGAACCCTGAGTGTGAAAAAGAAATTTTGACAATGAAACGCGTAGACGCATAAGGGCTCCCATCATGTATATTTTATATATATGATTTTTATATGTTTATTTCATGTCCTCTTTGTACTGTGTATATATATATATCTGTATTTGTATTTCAATAAAAGCTAATTTTTAAAATCTCTTTTGTTTGCTGTGCCCTCAAAGTCCGGCCTGGGGTTACCTTTTGGGATACCCTTTTCTTTTGCAATTTCTCAATGATTTACGGATGAGGCAATTGGAGTGCATTTTTTCCCCTTATATCCAATCAAGAGCTGTGACCACGTGGAGAGAGGGAGAGCGCGTCCCCGCCAAAGAGATGAAGGGACTCAGGTAAGTAAAACGAGGGGGCTGGGGGGCCGGTGACTGGCAAGTGTTTTTTCACCTTAAAGCGGAGTTCCGCCAAATTTTTATTTTTAAGTCAGCAGGTACAAATACTGCAGCCGCTGACTTTTTAAATAACTTACCTGTCCAGGGCGCCCGCAATGTTGGCACCCGAAGCCGATCTGTCCCTCGGCTCTCGGGTGGAGATGCCGCCATCTTCGGTAAGGGAATCAGGAAGTGAAGCCTTACAGCCTCACAGCCTATTTCCCTGCTGCGCATGCACGAGTCGCGCTGCGCGATCCCACTGGTCCCTGCTGTCTTCTGGGACCTGTGTGTCTCCCAGAAGACAGCGGGGGGGGGGGGGCGGAGGAGGCGGCGGACATGGCGTAGATAACCGCGGATACTGCGGTTATCTATGCCCGGAAGTGGGAGCAAATACCTGGATTAGACAGGTATCTGCTCCCCCCTCCCCCCTGAAAAGTGCCAAATGTGACACCGGAAGGGGGGGAGGAGGTGGAAGTTCCATTTTTGGGTGGAACTCCACTTTAGTGCATAGGATGCATTAAGGTGAAAAAACACGAAGGTTTACAACCCCTTTACCCACATGCCAACCAGCGCTTGACGATATACGTCGGCACAATGGCACGGCTGGGCAAATGGGCGTACCTGTACGTCCCCTTTAAGATGCGGCATAGTGGCTCACCGTGTGCTCCATGACCGTGACGACGGGTCCCGCAGACTCGATGTCCCCCGGTGTCCCGGCGATTGTGTCACGGAGCAGCAGAACAGGATATTTCCCCGTTCTGCCTTGTGACATGACAGAGATCACTGCACCCTGTCATCGCGAGCGGTGATTTCTGTCATGTCAGTGGTAGCCCATCCCCCCTACAGACACACTTAACCCCTTGATCGCCCCCTAGTGTTAAATCACTTCCCTGCCAGTGTCATTTATACAGTAATCAGTGCATTTTTATAGCACTGATCGCTGTATAAATGACAATGGTCTGAAAATAGTGTCAAAAGTGTCCGATGTGTCCGCCGCAATGTCGCAGTCCCGATAAAAATGCCATAAATCTATCCCCTATTTTGTAGACGCTATAACTTTTGCGCAAACCAATCAGTTTATGCTTATTGCGTTTTTTTTTTACCAAAAATATGTAGAAGAATACATATCGGCCTAAACTGAGGAAAAAAATTGTTTTTTTTTATATATATTTTTGGGGGATATTTATTATAGCAAAAAGTAAAAAAATATTGCTTTTTTTGCAAAATTGTCGCTCTTTTTTTGCTTATAACGTAAAAAAAACCCCAAAAAAACGCAGAGGTGATGAAATCAAAGGCCACCAAAAGAAAGCTCTATTTGTGGGGAAAAAAAGGACGGGTACAACGTCGCACGACCGCGCAATTGTCAGTTAAAGCGACGCAGTGCCGTATCGCAAAAAGTGCTGTGGTCAGGAAGGGGGTAAAATCCTTTCCGGGGCTGAACTGGGTAAGTGTAGAAATAGGGTGACACATTTGTTGCAAAATTTGTTGCTGTTTTATGTTCATATTGTAACAATTTTGCAAATCGGAAAGGATCAGACCTTCATTTTTGTAGTTGCTGAGAATTCATTTTGATACAAAATGTTGCTTTTCCACCAGACAGACCAGTGGGGGATTTTTATTTTTTTTTTTAAATAAAAATATTTTTCAACTCGGCCGCGCGGCTTCAATTGTGATCTCTGCTTTTGTATTACCGCTCAGATTACATGTTCAAAAGCTCCGCGATGGTTTGTCCATTGGAATCTCCGGTTTAGGGCGAGATAAATATAATTAGGGACGGTTCTTCACCACTGGAACAGGAAGCGTCTGTAATAATATCCCCCCACCCCCCTTCTCTCCTCCGAAAGATGGAAAATGGAGCAAAAGCCTTTTATTGGCTGGCGGCTTTAAATCAACAAACGCTCATTGCTTTCCGTGGTCGAAGATTCCATTACGGGTTGTTTCCTTGCGGTAATAACCATTCTTGCCGGAGCGGCGGCGTGTCGGCCAGTCACAATGTTGAATGTAACAATGAGAGGGAAACAGACGGAGAGATCGATCTTCATGACTCCGATGCACACAAGTGCTTTTTCTGCCGTTACGAGGTCGAGCGTACAAGGCGATTAAATAATCAGGGCGATTTACCCTGAAGGAATATAAATCGCAGGACCGGCCGATTAGAAAAAAAAAAAAAACGCTGTCTATTAGCAAACGTGAAGGAGAAGGCGGCAGCAAGACGCTATTAGGGCGAAAAAGGAGCTTCGCTGGAGTGTAAAGGGAAACAGATGTCTTTTTTATTGTTTTTTTGCTATAGTTACATAGTTACATAGTTAGTCAGGTTGAAAAAAGACACAAGTCAATCCAGTTCAACCATAAAAAAAAAAAAAATTAATATAGGTTTAACCACTCCAAAAAATGTACCCCTCCTTCATGACCTGGCCATTTTTTTTTGCTATATAGCACTGCATTACTTTAACTGACAATTGCGCGGCTGTGTCACGCTGTACCCAAACAAAATTTATGTCTCCCCCCCCCACTAATAGAGCTTTCTTTTGGTGGTATTTGCATTTTTATATTGTTCGCGTTATAAACACAAAAAAAAAATGTCAATTTTGAAAAAAAATTTTTACTTTCTACTATAAAACATATAAAAAAAATAATAAAAAAAAAATCTAATTTCTTCATAAATACATGTCATTATGTTATACACACGAGAACAGGGAGGCGGGAAATGAAGTATGCGGGGGGTCAAGTGTTGTGTGGCGTTATAATTGGCCATGAATATATATTGGGACATCGACACAATTCTAATCTTTTTGGCTCTATACACCACCACAATGGATTTGAAATGAAACGAACAAGATGTGCTTTAACTGTAGACTTTCAGCTTTAATTTGAGGGTATTTACATCCAAATCAGGTGAACGGTGTAGGAATTACAACAGTTTGTATATGTACCTCCCACTTTTTAAGGGACCAAAAGTAATGGGACAATTGGCTGCTCAGCTGTTCCATGGCCAGGTGTGTGTTATTCCCTCATTATCCCATTTACAAGTAGCAGATAAAAGGTCCAGAGTTCATTTCAAGTGTGCTATTTATATTTCGAATCTGTTGCTGTCAACTCTCAATATGAGATCCAAAGAGCTGTCACTATCAGTGAAGCAAAAAAAACAAACCTTTCAGAGAGATAGCAAAAACATTAGGTGTGGCCAAATCAACTGTTTGGAACATCCTTAAAAAGAAAGAGCGCACTGGTGACCTCAGCAACACCAAAAGACCCGGAAGACCATGGAAAACAACTGTGGTGGATGACCGAAAAATTCTTTCCCTGGCGAAGAAAACACCCTTCACAACAGTTGGCCAGACAAAGAACACTCTCCAGGAGGTAGGTGTATGTGTGTCAAAGTCAACAATCAAGAGAAGACTTCACCAGAGTGAATACAGAGGGTTCACCACAAGATGTAAACCATTGGTGAGCCTCAAAAACAGGAAGGCCAGATTAGAGTTTGCCAAACAACATCTAAAAAAGCCTTCACAGTTCTGGAACAACATCCTATGGACAGATGAGACCAAGATCAACTTGTACCAGAGTGATGGGAACAGAAGAGTATGGAGAAGGAAAGGAACTGCTCATGATCCAAAGCATACCACCTCATTAGTGAAGCATGGTGGTGGTAGTGTCATGGCGTGGGCATGTATGGCTGCCAATGGAACTGGTTCTCTTGTATTTATTGATGATGTGACTGCTGACAAAAGCAGCAGGATGAATTCTGAAGTGTTTCGGGCAATATTATCTGCTCATATTCAGCAAAATGCTTCAGAACTCATTGGGCGGCGCTTCACAGTACAGATGGACAATGACCCGAAGCATATTGCGAAAGCAACCAAAGAGTTTTTTAAGGGAAAGAAGTGTAATGTTATGCAATGGCCAAGTCAATCACCTGACCTGAATCCGATTGAGCATGCATTTCACTTGCTGAAGACAAAACTGAAGGGAAAATGCCCCAAGAACAAGCAGGAACTGAAGACAGTTGCAGTAGAGGCCTGGCAGAGCATCACCAGGGATGAAACCCAGCGTCTGTTGATGTCTATGTGTTCCAGACTTCAGGCTGTAATTGACTGCAAAGGATCTGCAACCAAGTATTAAAAAGTGAAAGTTTGATGGATGATTGTTAATCTGTCCCATTACATTAAAAAGTGGGAGGCACATATACAAACTGTTGTAATTCCTACAGTGTTCACCTGATTTGGATGTAAATACCCTCAAATAAAGCTGAAAGTTTGCAGTTAAAGCACATCTTGTTCGTTTCATTTCAAATCCATTGTGGTGGTTTATAGAGCCAAAAAGATTAGAATTGTGTCGATGTCCCAATATTTATGGACCTGACTGTAGGTTTTCCATTGGTGTATTTAAGCGATCTGATCTCTCCCCCCCAATAAGAGAGCTGAGAAAGTGGGTAAGCTGTTGCATCCGCCACGGATCCAGTGGCGGTTTGAACATCAGCTGTATTTCCGACGAGGTTTTCATCCTTGATCCTTCAAGGAAGTCACCTAATCTGATTTTACCATATATCATAGCTTGTTTAAAGCGGCTATCTGTATATCCTGGGGGGAATGACGGATTTCCCAAAACTGTATGGAGCCGAGTAATTTCCCCATCCACTTTTGAAAATAGATTACTTTGTTGAATTACCCTTATGCCGCGTACACACGATCGGAAATGCCGCCAGCAAAACTCCGATGAGAGCTTTTGGTCGGAAAATGTCACCGTGTGTATGCTCCATCGGGATTTTGCTGGCGGAACTCCTGCCAGCAAAAGATTGCGAGCAGGTTCTCAATTTTTTTGGTCGGAAAAAGTTCATAGCTAAAAATGCGTTCGTCTGTATGCAATTCCGATGCACCAAAAATCAAGCATGCTCACAATCAAGTACGAGACTGAAGCGCTCGGTCTGGTAAAACTAAGGGTCATAATGGAGATAGCACATTCGTCACACTGTAAATTTATGGATCTTTTAATTCAGCGCATTCTTTTGTTTTTTATAATGCTAGAAGAATTAAGTTGTTTTGCTGCTGATATTCACACAGAGTTCTCACAAACTGATTTCTTGATTATTTCTCGTGATCTCCTGAATAATCATTTTTGTTTTTAAAGCCAGATCTCCATAATAATGTTTAGAATTATTTTTTATAGTCATCTTTTTTTTAATTTTTTTTTTTAATCAAGAACTCATTTTTTTGGATTATTTTTAAATTATTTTCTAGTGATCTTCATAATTTTTTATTTTTTTTTGGTGTGTCAAGTTTCCACAACAGCATTATTATCTTGTATTTTTATAAAGCTCAAGGAGGTTGGTGTTGGTTGTCTTTTGTTAATTTGACATTGTATTTTTGAAATGTACCTGCCTACTCACAAACAAACTGTCCTATTTGAAGAAAAACACATAGGCAAGTATTTTCATATAAAAAAAAAACAACATTTATTCTGGCTCATAATAACAAAATAAAGAGGAAGGCAACGCTGGAGAAATTGGTTGAATTTGCAAAGCTTTTGTACCCCAGGGCACACATCAACTCTTTGTAAATTAAAATTTGTAGCCTGAGAAGTCGATATAATGGGGAGCACAATCTGGTCCAGGACTCCCAGAGATCAGGAACAGCAGCAGATGACATGTATGTCCCCAGGCTGTGGTACTACAACAGGCCGCGTCTTCTGACAGACCAAACTGAACGCAGGGTCATCACTTTCTTGTCTTCCTTGCAACCTTCCCTCCAGGCTTCCCTGCAGCCTTCCCTGCAGCCTTCCTTGGAGGCTGTGGCTCTGGAGGTGGAGGAGGATGGGCGAGCGCACATAAGTGTACATCATCGGTCATTTGGCCCCTCAACCCCTTGTGAATGGCCTCAACAAAAAGTTTTTCACAGTTGTGGCATTGTCCCTCCTCCATTTGCAGCAATTTGGAAGCTATATAGTAGCCATAGGCCCTTTCAGCGTCGGGGGGAGGGGGGGTTTGGGCCGCATTAGCCTCCTTGATGAGGCCCAGTGATGCCTCCTCCAGGTTATTCCCCTTCCTGGACCTTTTTGTTGTAACTTGGAGGGGAGGCACCTGGGACTGGGTGAGGCTACTGGGCCCGGCCACCTCCTGTCTTTCACTTACCCTCTCCTCCTCCTGGCTGACACCTACCCCCACCTCCTCCTGTGTGCCACATTCCATAGCCTCGTCCTGGCTGAGGTCTTCCTGTGTATGAAAAAGGGACATAGTTTTAGTTTTTGGTTCATCAATCACACACAATTTTCAGCTCATGACTGTTGCAAATTGAATGTGAACAAATACAAAAGACTATCATTCTGGCCCCAGCATTTTGCATTCTTGTCACAATCATTTTTGGCCCCTACTGTCTATTGATATGTAAAACACTTTTTTGTTCAATCATTCATCTAGTTAACAACAATAATTTTCGAACAATAAATAAGTAAAAAAATACTATACCTGGCTCCAGCTGGGCTCCTCCACTTCTTCCAGGATGGAAGGCCCAGGTTGGTTCTCGGAAGCCTCAGCTGGGGTTGAGTGAAGGGTTGAGGGAAGGCTGAATAGAATTGTTGAAAGTGATTCCCTGACTTTCATCTGGTCAACTGGTGTTGTACCACAGACTGGGTACATACACATCCTCTGCTGCTGCTCCTGATTTCATGGAAGCCTGGATCTTATTAAGCTCCTTCCTATATGTGCTTCTCAAGCTACCAATTTTCCTCTCCACAAAATTGATATCTGCGTCGGGGACCTGCTTCTTCACAAATTGCAGCAGTTTCTCCAGCGATGCCTTCCTTGCTGGTTTGTTGCGATATAAGGGGTTTTTAACCTCCCACAAAATTTCTCATATCCCTGTATCTGCCTATGAACTGGCCCATGAATTCAGGGTCTTTGAATTGTTTCATCTTTGCTGAAAGACCAAACACAAGACAAAAACACGAAATATCAGGCTAAATTCTCCTAATCTTATCCCAATATAGGCGTCAATCTATAATCGGTATAGGCCACTGATGTCCCAAGTTAAAATGTTACCTTTGTTATAACGTTCGTCGCTTCTGGTCCTCTTTCCTCCGCACACAAAACGTACATACGACACACGCGTATTAACCTTATATACACTGCGCATGCGTGAAACTCCACCCACGTCGCCCGCCCCTGACGTACTTTCTAGAATATTCCCCGCCCCTTCTCTTTCTGCGCAGTGGGAGATGAACATGGCGGAGACACCGCAGGTGCGTGATAAGAGCAGTAACGAGGAGGAGAAAAGCACAGACCCCGAAACGTCCCGATCCCGGAGGAGAAGATTTAAGGCCTCAAATATGGCCTTTGTGGAGATGGTGGAGATGGTGGACATCTTGAGGAGGAACGACTATGATGGGAAGCATGGACCATACATAAACCCAAATGTGAGAAAGGCCAAAATCATGACTAAAGTTGTGAAGAGTCTGCACAGGAATTTTGGGATATGACGATCCAAGGAGCAATTGAGGAAACGCTGGTCAGACCTGAACTTGAGGGAGCAGGATCATAGGTGTGCTCAGTCTATTTCATCAGAGTGTGCACCCCAAAGCTCCAACACATATGCGTTTGACATATCTAAATACAATGTTTTTGGCAGATACAGAGTTAATTACATTTGGTCATGCTAATTTGTATAAAAAGAAGTTTAGGACATTGTTGTCTAGATGTGTTTGTAACTAGAATGAATTTCAAACTTGATTCATTGTAATGTAAGGAGAGGACACTCAGTAGCTGTTTACAGATCTGGACTCAGGAGCACTAGTGTGGGACACAAGAACAAACTTTTTAGGGTGCCCCACACAGGTACTCCAGTGGATACTTAGGGTGTCTCCATGTGTGAAACTTGTCCAAAAAAGGTAAGTATTCCAGCTTTGTTAAAGTGGATGTAAACCCCCAATTTTTTTTTTTATGTCATATAATGTAGAGTATAAGATTTCCTATCATTTGAGCCCAGTCTTGCCACAAAGAGTTAATCCATCTCTGATCAATCCTCTTTTATTGTTCAGTGAGATAAAACTTGACAAACAGAGAAAAACTTTGTCAAATCCTCCCCCTTGCAGTGAGTGACAGGTGATTTACATATCTCGTGAACTAGCCTAAGACATGCATTATTTTTTAATTCCCTCCCCCACTCCTTTCTTCAGCAGCTCTGCAAGGATTGGCTGTTTCATACCTCAGCATGATTTGGCATTCTGAAGTCATGTGGTTACTTTCCTGTCTTTTCACTGGATTTTAGAGATCATAGCAGAAGTTCAGTGTAAGAAATACACAGGAGAAATATTGCATATTGACAAGGGGAGTGTAGAGGTGGGCGGGGAGTCTACTGACATCACGACTCCACCCACCGAGCTCCAGACAACAGACCCACCCACAAAATCTGCAGTTTTTCGGGTCTCATGACAGACAGAGGGGAGACATTTGACAGGTAAAGATACATGCAGGAGGCATGTATATCCTTATAGATAACCCCTATGGCAGTAGTTTAGAAAGGATGACATTGGGTTTACATCCACTTTAAGGGAATAAATAATGTCTTCAACTTGGAACTCTGCCCAAACAGACAATTGTACCCCACTAATTGTACCCCACATGTTGATGAGGACAAGGGCCTCTTCCCGACAACCCTGGTCGTTGGTTGTTGGGGTCTGTGGGCGGGGGGCTTATCAGAATCCGGGAGCCCCCTTTAATAATGGGGGCCCCAGATTCCAGCCCCCCACCCTATGTGAATGTGTATGGGGGTACATCGTACCCCTACCCATTCATCTGGGGGAAAAAAGTGTCAATAAAAACACACTAGACTAGGTTTTTAAAGTAATTTATTAGGCAGCTCCAGGGGTCTCTTGCGACTTTGGGGGTCTCTTCTGACTCCTCCGCTCTCTCCGGCCTCTTCTCCCGCTCTCAGGCCTCTTCTCCCAGTCTCCGGTTCTTCTCCCACTCTCCAGTTCATCTGCTGGGCGCCTCCGTTATCTTCCGCTCTTTTGCCGCTATTTTACTAGCGTTGGCCCGATCTTCTCCGTTCTCTTCTTCCCTCTTCTCTTCTTCCGATGTTGACACGACTCTCTCTCCCACTGTAATGCCATGTGTGTGGTGCGCAAAGACTTATATAGGCATGGGGCGTGGTCACCAGGTGATGTCACCCGATGACCCCGCCCCTTATGACATCACAGTCCCATCATGCCCCGGGCGGTGACGTCATAATGGTGAATGGTGAATAGGTGAATGGGTAGGGGTACGATGTACCCCCATACTCATTCACATAGGGTGGGGGTCAGGATCTGGGGGCCCCCCTTATTAAAGGGGGCTCCCGTATTCCGATAAGCCCCCCCGCCCGCAGACCCCGACAACCTACAGCCAGGGTTGTCGGGAAGAGGCCCTTGTCCTCATCAACATGGGGACAAGGTGCTTTGGGGTGGGGGGCCGCAGGGCGCCCCCCTTCCCCAAAGCACCCCCCTATGTTGAGGGCATGCGGCCTGGTACAGTTCAGAGGGGGCGCTCGCTCATCCCCACCCCCTTTCCTGACCAGCCGGGCTGCGTGCTCAGATAAGGGTCTGGTATGGATTTTAGGGGGGACCACCATGCAGTTTTTTTGTCATAGGGAGTTCCCCTTAGAATCCATACCAGACCTAAGGGCGTGGTATGCTCTTGGAGGGGAATTCCCTCTAGCGCTCGCTGTAATAGGGAAATGTGTTTTTCCTATTGCAGCGAGCGCGAGATGTACAGTACCCTGTCGCCGAGAACCAGCATGATGGGATCGCGCTGGAAACACATTCTTGCGGGCAGGTACTGTAGGTATACCTTTTGTTTCATTCTCATAGGGGAGAAAAGTCTGACGACACCAGGGACCCCCCCACCTCCTGAAAAAGGAGAACAGAGGACACAACCAGAGGATGTGGAGGAAGGAGAGGTGGTGGAAATTGTCACCACTACAGGTGAGTGTCTGACACCACAGATTCAGGTAATAGATGTATGCCTGCATATTTATAATACATGGTGTGTATTTTTTCTTTTAGGTGATGTGCATGTTGTGGAAGAACAATCTACTCTTTTTACCACTGACAGTGCACAAAGACTAATCCAGGACATCATTAGGGATGAGCCGAACACCCCCCTGTTCGGTTCGCACCAGAACATGCGAACAGGAAAAAAATTCGTTCGAACACGCGAACGCCGTTAAAGTCTATGGGACACGAACATGAATAATCAAAAGTGCTAATTTTAAAGGCTAATATGCAAGTTATTGTCAATAAAAGTGTTTGGGGACCCGGGTCCTCCCCCAGGGGACATGAATCAATGCAAAAAAAGTTTTAAAAACGGCCGTTTTTTCAGGAGCAGTGATTTTAATAATGCTTAAAGTCAAACAATAAAAGTGTAATATCCCTTTAAATTTCATACCTGGGGGGTGTCTATAGTATGCCTGTAAAGGGGCGCATGTTTCCCGTGTTTAGAACAGTCTGACAGCAAAATGACATTTTGAAGGAAAAAACACATTTAAAACTACCGCGGCTATTGCATTGCCGACAATACACATAGAAGTTCATTGATAAAAACGGCATGGGAATTCCCCACAGGGCAACCCCGAACCAAAATTAAAAAAAAAAAATGATGTGGGAGTCCCCCTAAATTCCATACAAGGCCCTTCAGGTCTGGTATGGATATTAAGGGGAACCCCAGCCAAAATTAAAAAAAAAAATTGACGTGGGGTTCCCCCTAAATTCCATACCAGACCCTTCAGGTCTGGTATGGATTTTAAGGGGAACCCCGCGCCAAAAAAAAAAAAAAAAACGGCGTGGGGTATCCCCAAAAATCCATACCAGACCCTTATCCGAGCACGCAACCTGGCAGGCCGCAGGAAAAGAGGGGGGGACGAGAGTGCGGCCACCCCCCTCCTGAACCGTACCAGGCCACATGCCCTCAACATTGGGAGGGTGCTTTGGGGTAGCCCCCCAAAACACCTTGTCCCCATGTTGATGAAGACAAGGGCCTCATCCCCACAACCCTGGCTGGTGGTTGTGGGGGTCTGCGGGCGGGTTGCTTATCGGAATCTGGAAGCCCCCTTTAACAAGGGGACCCCCAGATCCCGGCCCCCCCCTGTGTGAAATGGTAAGGGGGTACTTACCCCTACCATTTCACTAAAAAACTGTCAAAAATGTTAAAAATGACAAGAGACAGTTTTTGACAATTCCTTTATTGAAATGCTTCTTCTTTCTTCCTTCATCTTCTTCTTCTTCTGGTTCTTCTGGCTCTTCTGGTTCTTCCTCCGGCGTTCTCGTCCAGCATCTTCTCCGGCGTCTTCTATCTTCTTCTCCTCGGGCCGCTCCGCACCCATGGCATGGGGGGGGGAGGCTCCCGCTCTTCTCTTCATCTTCTTCTCTTCTTCATCTTCTTCTTCATCTTCTTCTTCTTCTTCTCTTCTTCCTTCTTCTCTTCTTCATTTCTTCTCCGGGCCGCTCCGCAGCCATGCTGTGGCATGGAGGGAGGCTCCCGTTGTGTGACGGCGTCTCTTCGTCTGACGGTTCTTAAATAACGGGGGGCGGGGCCACCTGGTGACCCCGCCCCCCTCTGACGCACGGTGACATGACGGGACTTCCCTGTGGCATTCCCCGTGATGTCACAGGGAAGTCCCGTCAAGTCACCGTGCGTCAGAGGGGGGCGGGGTCACCGGATGGCCCCGCCCCCCGTTATTTAAGAACCGTCAGACGAAGAGACGCCGTCACACAGCGGGAGCCTCCCTCCATGCCAGCATGGCTGCTTAGCGGCCCGGAGAAGAAATGAAGAAGAGAAGAAGGAAGAAGAGAAGAAGAAGAAGAAGAAGATGAAGAAGAAGATGAAGAAGAGAAGAAGATGAAGAGAAGAGCGGGAGCCTCCCCCCCCCATGCCATGGGTGCGGAGCGGCCCGAGGAGAAGAAGATAGAAGACGCCGCGGAGAAGATGCTGGACGAGAACGCCGGAGGAAGAACCAGAAGAGCCAGAAGAACCAGAAGAAGAAGAAGATGAAGGAAGAAAGAAGAAGCATTTCAATAAAGGAATTGTCAAAAACTGTCTCTTGTCATTTTTAACATTTTTGACAGTTTTTTAGTGAAATGGTAGGGGTAAGTACCCCCTTACCATTTCACACAGGGGGGGGCCGGGATCTGGGCGTCCCCTTGTTAAAGGGGGCTTCTAGATTCCGATAAGCCCCCCGCCCGCAGACCCCCACAACCACCGGCCAGGGTTGTGGGGATGAGGCCCTTGTCTTCATCAACATGGGGACAAGGTGTTTTGGGGGGCTACCCCAAAGCACCCTCCCAATGTTGAGGGCATGTGGCCTGGTACGGTTCAGGAGGGGGGGGGGCGCACTCACGTCCCCCCCTCTTTTCCTGCGGCCTGCCAGGTTGCGTGCTCGGATAAGGGTCTGGTATGGATTTTTGGGGGGACCCCACGCCATTTTTTTTTTTTTTTTGCGCGGGGTTCCCCTTAAAAAATTTTTTGGTTCGGGGTTGCCCTGTGGGGAATTCCCATGCCGTTTTTATCAATGAACTTCTATGTGTATTGTCGGCAATGCAATAGCCGCGGGTAGTTTTAAATGAGTTTTTTCTTTCCAAATGTCATTTTGCTGTCAGACTGTTCTAAACACAGGAAACATGCGCCCCTTTACAGGCATACTATAGACACCCCCCAGGTACGAAATTTAAAGGGATATTACACTTTTATTGTTTGACTTTAAGCATTAATAAAATCACTGCTCCTGAAAAAACGTCCGTTTTTAAAACTTTTTTTTGCATTGATCCATGTCCCCTGGGGCAGGACCCGGGTCCCCAAACACTTTTTATGACAATAACTTGCATATAAGCCTTTAAAATTAGCACTTTTGATTTCTCCCATAGACTTTTAAAGGGTGTTCCGCGGCATTCGAATTTGCCGCGAACACCCCAAATTGTTCGCTGTTCGGCGAACTTGCGAACAGCCAATGTTCGAGTCGAACATGAGTTCGACTCGAACTCGAAGCTCATCCCTAGACATCATGTATTGTAACCAGGATTTAGACATCATCAAGCAAAAGACAAATGAGGTTATACAAAAACTGAAGAACATGATTGATGTACTAGGAAGAATATAAAGAACTACCAGATGACACCAGTTTATATTTTTGGGGACCAAGTTTTTACATTTTTTTACGCATTTTAAAAGCCAAATTTAGAAGATGCACACAGTGTTACAACATGTGTTATCTGCTATCAGGGGATATCAATGTACGCATTTTGTGGGTGCAACCCCTTCCTCCCAACTCTAGTAGGTGAGAGGAAGGGGTTGCACCCCCAAAACACATCCATTGATCCCCCATGATGGGAGATAGCACATGTTGACATTAGGTACAGTATGGGATCAGGAGGGAAACCCTCAGTTTTTATCACAATTTGTGTGCATCTTCTAAATTCTGCTTTTAACAGGGGTTACATCACCCCATCTGATGAAGGCAAGATCAAGACATTTTAGACACTATCATTTTAGACACTATAATGTCTGATATTGCCTTCAGTTTTTCAATGTTGAACTTTGTAAGTTGTGTATGTTATGTTTGCAAACATGCCTGTTTATGTACTTTTCTAAAATTTTCAAGGTAAAACTTTAAAAAGCAAGATGTGTTTTTTTGAACACAAAAGGTTTTACAACGCACATGTGAATGTGCACGGAGTAAAAGGTTTTATACTCAACAATGTGTGGCTTCTTCTTTCAATGCTTCTTTCAAAACCACTTTATGTATTAAGTTGGTGTTTACAGTGACAATGGGGGTTAGTTAATAATGTAAAAACCTCTAACTTATAAACGAAAGTCCCTGTAGAAGGACGATGGTCCGAAACATGTCGGGTTGCTAATGCTTATAGATGCCCTGCTATCACGCGATTTTACTTGACTTTGTTTTATTTTCTTCGTGATCACGTTTTTTTATCATAGTGCATTGTCCAGCACTCCTTGTAGCTTTTTAATAAAAGCCTTTTCTTAACCGATTCATGCCCTATGCGGAGAATTTTTTTATTCTTGTCTCCTTTTCATGAATGGGACTTCGTTGAGCCTTAACGAGTTCTCCTGGCATACTACTTCCAACGGAGGAAGATATCCGGATTGATCGAGGACCCCCATACCACCGAATGGTGTTGGTCATCTCAGATGCGACTTCACATCGGGACCTCTTCAGCCAGATACCCTCGGGATCGTTGGATCCCCCAAGCCTGTAAGACACTCCACCGTATGGTGACTGTGTCCACCCTTTCTGGTAAGGATATTCATTTCTACTACGTGTTGTCTTCATTTGAAACCTAGAAGATCCATATGCAAGGTGTCCACCTATACTGAAGTGGTTCCAGCCCTCACTCCGTGTGAAGTTTCGGCACGGTTTAAATTTATAAACCCCTGTGCAGTTATGAACTGACACACTGTTCACTATATTTATGGACTTTTTCTTTTTTATTTATAAGTTAGAGGTTTACTCTGATACACATAACCTAAGAGATATTGGTTGTACTTATACCACTTTCTCACAGTCACATGTTGAAAATGTAATTGCACTTTTAGCGCTGCATGTGTCCCATATTCATCCATTTGTATACTGTCTACCACACTGTTACATGCTGGCGGCTATCACTTGTATATTTTCGTAATAGCGCAATTATTGTATAATTTTATTAATAATGTAAAAACCACTTGGCACTACAAGTGCACTAGGAGAACCTAGGAGAAGGCTTAAAACAAACACAAGCACAATCAAGATTTTATCAGATCATTTTTTAATTTTATTTAGAAAATATTTAAAAATTTTCTGGCATAGCAATGGCCCCCCTACCCGTAAAATATTCAACATATTTTTCCCGTACTTCACGGGCGCTTTGGGGGAGGCAAGCCAGGACGACCAGTTTCCAGGGCCGTCATTGTTGTTGTTTCTTGAAGTCCGGCCTCAGGCCCAACTGAGGCAACATAATTTGGAGCATTTCTTTTTAAAAGGTTGCGCAGTATGCAGCAGGATAATACTATGTGGTTCAGTTTGTACTCCGCCATATTTATAGCCGTTAGAAATAGGCGGAAAAGGCTGCCCATTATCCCAAAGGTATTCTCCACAACTCTTCGGCTCTGGCCAGGCGGTAGTTAAAAACCCTCTTCTCCGGGGTGAGGGTCCTCTGGGGGAATGGCCTCCTCAGGTGATCCCCCAGACCAAATGCTTCATCAGCAATAAAAACAAACGGGGGTCCTTCCACGTTCTCTTCGCCAGGTGGCAATCCCAAGCCACCACTCTGGAGACGTCCGTAGAACTCGGACTCAGACATCCGGCCACTCTTCCCCACGTCCACATAGAGGAACTCATATGTCACCAACACCACCACCATGAACACGATACTATGAAACACCTTATAGTTAAAATAGTAAGGCCCCGAAAGGGGTGGTGGGACTATATGGACGTGTTTCCCATCAATTGCCCCTCCACAGTTGGGAAAGTCCCAACGGTCGGCAAAGTGGGAAGCCACAGTCTGCCATTCCTGTGGTGTTGAAGGAAACTGTGGAGTCAAAACAGAAAAAATAAAATGAGTAATTTTGCACATACAGTCAGGTCCATAACTATTAGGATATCAACAAATTCTAATCTTTTTGGCTCTATACACCACCACAATGGATTTGAAATGAAACAAACATGATGTGTTTTAACTGCAGACTTAACCTTTATTTGAGGGTATTTACATCCAAATCAGGTGAACGGTGTAGAAATTACAACAGTTTGTATATGTGCCTCCCACTTTTTAAAGTAATGGGACAGATTAACAATCATCCATCAAACTTTCACTTTTTAATACATGGTTGCAAATCCTTTGCAGTCAATTACAGCCTGAACTCTGGAACACATAGACATCACCAGTGGGTTTCATCCCTGGTGATGCTCTGCCAGGCCTCTACTGCAACTGTCTTCAGTTCCTGCTTGTTCTTGGGGCATTTTCCCTTCAGTTTTGTCTTCAGCAAGTGAAATGCATGCTCAATCGGATTCAGGTCAGGCGATTGACTTGGCCATTGCATAACATTCCACTTCTTTCCCTTAAAAACTCTTTGGTTGCTTTCGCAGTATGCTTCGGGTCATTGTCCATCTGCACTGTGAAGCGCCATCCAATGATTTCTGAAGCATTTTGCTGAATATGAGCAGATAATATTGCCCGAAAGACTTCAGAATTCATCCTGCTGCTTTTGTCAGCAGTCATATCATCAATAAATACAAGAGAACCAGTTCTATTGGCAGCCATATATGCCCACGCCATGACACTACCACCACCATGCTTCACTGATGAGGTGGTATGCTGGATCATGAGCAGTTCCTTTTCTTCTCCATACTCTTCTCTTCCCATCACTCTGATACAAGTTGATCTTGATCTCATCTGTCCATAGGATGTTGTTCCAGAACTTTGAAGGCTTTTTTAGATGTTGTTTGGCAAACTATAATCTGGTCTTCCTGTTTTTGAGGCTCACCAATGGTTTACATCTTGTGGTGAACCCTCTGTATTCACTCTTGTGAAGTCTTCTCTTGATTGCTGACTTTGACACACATACACCTACCTCCTGGAGAGTGTTCTTGATCTGGCCAACTGTTGTGAAGGGTGTTTTCTTCACCAGGGAAAGAATTCTTCTGTCATCCACCACACTTGTTTTCTGTGGTCTTCCGGGTCTTTTAGTGTTGTTGAGCTAACCGGTGAATTCTTTCTTTTTAAGGCTGTTCCAAACAGTTGATTTGGCCACACCTAATGTTCTCTGATGGGTTTGTTTTGTTTTTTCAGCCTAATGATGGCTTGCTTTGCTGATAGTGACAGCTCTTTGGATCTCATATTGAGAGTTGACAGCAACAGATTCCAAATGCAAATAGTACACTTGAAATGAACTCTGGACCTTTTATCTTCTCCTTGTAAATGGGATAATGAGGGAATAACATACACCTGGCCGTGGAACAGCTGAGCATCCAATTGTCCCATTACTTTTGGTCCCTTAAAAAGTGGGAGGCACATATACAAACTGTTGTAATTCCTACACCGTTCACCTGATTTGGAAGTAAATATCCTCAAATTAAAGCTGAAAGTCTGCAGTTAAAGCACATCTTGTTCATTTCATTTCACATCCATTGTGGTGGTGTACAGAGCCAAAAAGATTAGAATTGTGTCCCAATATTTATGGACCTGACTGTAACATTGCAAGCAGATTAGACACAAATATTCTTGGTCAAAATCAGTATAACTTTTATTTTAAGTAGTATTTAAAGACAAAAGTGTAAGGTCCACTTATCAGATTCTCAGATCCCCCCCCCCTCTAATGGCCCATTGTAAAAAAATTTAGGGGGGGAGATGTTTTGGACAGGTAACCCTCTCCACTTCATTGAAAGCTGAATGCATAAATAATGTGTGTTACTTTGGCCAGCCCCTCCTTACTTACACTATTGGCAGCCCACTGGACAGGTAAGAAGTGTCATAATACTAAAATATAAATACATACTGTACAAATTGAAGCACATTTTTACATTCTGAAATTACCTATCAAGATAATAGGAGAACAAAACTTTAAACAGTACCATTTGAAAGTATTCAGGCAGGCCCTTGCACTACATGCTTTGGTGAATTCATCCATAAATCTGACCACAAAAGAGGTAGGTATGGTGTGTATGGGTTTGGCAAAGTCAGAAGATAGACGATCGGTTGACTTAGCAGTTGGGGGGTTACAGATGAATTGGGGCCCCCCCAAAAAAAGCTTCTGGCACTCTGCCTAAATTTAAGGACACAAATAACATTTGTACACATTTTAGGGGGTGTTTAGGGTAAAGCACTACAATCTAGCTGACAAAATACATTGTTAAGTGACTAGGCTAGGTGTATATGGGCCCATGATAGCATGCTGGGGAGGTTAGTGAAGGCAAATATGCATAAAGGACAAAAAAGGAGCATTAACAAAATCCAGCATGCATGAGGATAAAGAGGACATTTATAGCAATATAACAATCATGGTAATTATGGAATGATGAAAGAAATACATAACATTAGCATACATTAAATACATAGAATGTGATGTTAAAGGAGAAAACTTACCCTAATATAGTCCTTCTGCAGGACCTGAATGATGGCAGAACAGGTCTCTGGAATAATGATCCCCAGAGCCTGGGGGGAGATGCCTGTCGAGAACTTGAGGTCCTGTAGACTTCCCCCTGTCACCAAGTACCGCAACATGGCGACAAGCCTCTGCTCTGGGGTGATGGCTTGCCGCATGCAGGTGTCCTGCTTCGTAATATAAGGGGTCAGCAAAGCCAACAGATGGTGAAAAATGGGGTCCGTCATCCGGAGATAATTCCTGAAATCATCAGGATTATTCTCGAGGATCTCCCGCAACAAAGGCATGTGGGAGAATTGGTCGCGCTGGAGCAACCAATTCTTGTTCCATTAACTCCTCCCCACCCTGTTCATGGACTGGGCTTGGGTCAAAGTAAGAACCCCAACACCAATCCCCCACACAGCACCAACTCTACGACGAGGACATAACCGCAACATGGTTTCAACACGGTCGGCTGGTCAGAACGAACTTAACAGAACGCACTGAGGAACAGCTAAGCCTGTAAAGAGCGAGCTGAAAATCAGAAACAAGCGGACAACAACACAGATGCGAACTGACTACACGCACTGAAAAACAGATACAAACCCACAAGCACAAACTGAAGAGCAGTAACGGACTGAAAAGCACGAAAGCTGAAAAGCGCGAATCGTCTCTCACCAAACTTCTACTAACACAAGATTAGCAGAAGGAGCCCAAAAGGTGGTGCACTGGCTATAGAAACTCCCTTTTTCTAGTACGTATTGTACGTCACCGCGTTCTTGACGGTCGGAATTTGGTGTGAACGTGTGTATGCAAGACAAGCTTGAGGGGAATCTCCTGTCGGAAAAGCCAGCATACCTTTTTCCATATATATATATATATATGTGTGTATATATATATATATATATATATATATATATATATACATATATATATTTTATATATATATATACTGTATACCCTAAGACTGTGCTTGATTAGCTGCATATCCAGATACATTAGCTGGTGAATAGCAGCTCTAAACCCGGAAACCCGGAAGGGATGTAATACACATTGCATTTGGGGATCCTTTGTTGCATTGGGATTGGGAAATGGACATTTATAAATGTACCTTGGTAGACAAGGGGTTACAGTAACATAGCTTTTGATTCCCTAATTTTATGTGGAGTGTATGCTGATAATCTAATGAAAACCTGGCCTCTTAGTTGAAGTTCTTTGTGGTCTCCTCTGAAGTTCAGCTCTGCAGTGTGGCCGGGGTTTGTCTTTCTGCCTACAAACTTTCGGCACTATTAGAAGGCCTCTCGCCCCGTCTTAGGAGCCCCGATCCTCCGCCAGACTTTGTCAGATTGAGGGAATGTTAATGTTGGAAAATCTTTTAACAAATAGCTTTGTTTTCCTGTGAAGCTTCAGTAAATGCAGTGTTTGTTCATTGCCGCTCTACGTTCCTCATCACCCCAGACGTGATTTACGGTGATAATTTCACCCACCAGATGGTAAAATGCCACGGCTGCCAATGATTCATGTCGAGCGCACCGCAAAAACGTCTTCTCTGTTTTTAGGGGAAAAAAACTTTCTTCTCTTCTGCGCTACACGGGGGGAGATTAATCACCGAATCTCCACCGCCGTTCTCATCCTTTAATTTTCTAATACGAGATTTCTTGATTAGATGCAAATGAAGGAGCAGATTTATCAATGAGTCGGCCCACAGATGGGGAATCTGGAGGTTCATCCATTACAGTGTAACAGCTTTACAAGTCACTTGTAAATATTACCGACAAAAATATTTGTGCAAAAACAGCAGAACAGGAGCTTCGCCATCCTTCGTACCGTCTTCCTTTACCTTCCCTCTTTCCTTCCATCAATGAGAGGTCTTACCACCTAATGTAGGTCTACTTGGCATACCGGCTCCCCCTCAAATATTTGCCTACAATATTAACCATGAATAAGAAATCAATAATTCATAAAAAAAATCAATAAATCATTATTTTATTTTAAATAACAGATACCTCCTCTCCTCTTGTTTATTTTTTCCCTTTTCCTTTCCTTAAAAAAAAAAAAAACATGATATGTGTGCAGCGGAGGGATTGCAGAAGAGCCAAGTCTTTTCATTTCTTCTTTTCTTTCTCTTCTCTACTTTTTTTCTTTTCTCTTCTCTTTTCTTCTTCTCTTTTATACCTCAGTTTCCTTTCATTTTCTTTATTTCCTTTGTTCATCTTTCCTGATTCCTTTTCGTTTCTTATCCCGACCTTTCTCTCTGCTTACTAATTTTCCTTTTCTTTTTCCACCGAGCCCTCCTCCTTTGTTTCTTCCCCCTAAATTGCTCTTCCTCCTTTCCTTTACTGTCTTCCCTATACCTTCTCCTCTACCATTCTTCTTGTCTTTTTGTTTTCCCTTCCTTTCTTCCCCCCACATTCCTCTCTCCTTTCTTTTTTTCCCACCACTGTTCTCTCTCCCTTTTCCTTTCTTGTTATCTTCTCCCCTACCTTTCATCTAACTTGCTCTTCCTCTTTTCATTTTCTTTCTTTCAACTTCCTCTCTCCCTTTTTTCATCTACTGTACTTTCCTTTACATTCTACCCCTTACCTTTGCCTTCACTATTCTTCTTTTTTGTTTTCCTTGCTTTCCTCCCCTACTTTTTTTTTACCTTTAGCTTCCTACTCTACTCTATCTTTCTCTCTCTTTTTTCCTTTTACTCCCCTTTCTTCCACCTCTCTTTCTCTCTGTTCCTCCTTTTCTTTTGCCCCCCCCCCCTTCCTCTTTCTTCCTCGTCCTTTTTCTGCTTTTCCTTATTTTTTTCACTACCTCCCTTTCTCTTTTTCTTTCTTTCCTTCCACCATTGTTCCCTCTCCATGCTCCTTTTCTCCTCCTTTCCCTCCTACCTTGCTCACTCCATCCTCATTGTATTTCCTATTTTTCCCAATACCTGCCACACTCCCTTGCTGCTTACCTCTTCCTTTCTTTTCTATTTTTGCTTTCCATTTCCTCCCTCTACCCCCTCCTTTTTATTTACTTCCCCTTCTTACATAGTTACATAGTAGGTGAGGTTGAAAAAAGACACAAGTCCATCAAGTCCAACCTATGTTCCTCTCTCACTCTCTTCTTTTTCCATTGCTCCCCCTACATTTCTCTTTCCCTTCCTCCTTTTTGCTTAACCCCCCCACACACACCTTTTCCACTCTCTTCTTCCTCTTCTTTTGCTTCCCCTACTGTTCTCCATCCCTACCTCCTTTTCTTTTTTCCTATGTTCCTCTCCTTTTCTCTTTTTCCTTACTTTTCTTTCACCGCAGTTTTTGTATTCTTCTCACCATCTTGCCCTACCTTTCTCACTTCTTTCCTCCGTTTCTTTCCCCTCTCTTCCCCTTTATCCTCCTCCCCTCTCCTCTCTTTTCTTTCTCTTTACTATCCTATCTTCCCCTTTATCTCCTCTCCCTCTCCCTCTCCTCTCCTCCCCTCTCTTCCCCTTCATCCCTCTTTCCTCTCCTCATCTTTCTTTCCCTTTCATTTCCTCTCCTCTCTTCCCCTTTATCTCCATCTCCTTTTCTTTCTCTCTCTTCCTTTTTATCCCTGTTTTCTCTCTTTTCTTTCCTTTTCCTCTTCTTTCTTTCCTCTCCACTCCCCCCCCCCTCCTCTCCTCTCTTCCCCTTTATATCCTCTCCCTCTCCTCTCCTCCTCTCTCTTCCCCTTAATCCCTCTTCCCTCTCCTCTCCTTTCTTCCTCTTTCCTATCCTCTCTTCCCCTTTATCTCCCCTCCTCTCCTCTCTACCCCTTTATCGCCCCTCCTTTCCTCTCTTCCCCTTTATCCCCTCTCCTCTCTTCCCCTTTATATCCCTCTCCTTTTCTTTCCCTCTCTTCTATTTTATCCCCCTTTCCTTTCCTTTCTTTCCTTTTCCTCTTCTTTCATTTTTTCCTCTCCTCTCTTCCCCTTTACCCCCGTCCTCTCTTCCCCTTTAACCCCCCTCCTCTCCTCTCTTCCCCTTTATCCCCTCCTCCTCTCCTCTCTTCCCCTTTATACCCCTTTCCTCTCCTTTCTTTCCTTTTCCTCTCCTCTCTTCCCCTTAACCCCCCTCCTCTGCTCTCTTCCCCTTTACCCCCCCCTCCTCCCCTCTCTTCCCCTTTATGTCCCTCTCCCACTCCCTCTCCTCTCCTTCCCTCTCTTCCCCTTCATACCCCCTTCCTATCCTTTATTTCCTTTTTCCTCTCCTCTCTTCCCCTTTACCCCCTTTCTTGTCCCCTCCTTTCTTTCCCTTCCCTCTTCTTTCTTTCCATTTCCTCTCCTTTATTCCCCGTTCCCCTCCTCCTCTCCTCTCCCTCTCCCCTGTCATCCGGCTACCTTCATCCTTTGCATCTTCCTCTCCTTTTTTTTTAAGGCCCCTCTCTTCATTCTCTACTTCCCTTACTTTCTTGGTTTTGTAGCCCTCAAAGCAACAAGCAGCAGGTAACACGGCTCCAGGTGATGATGGTGCTCTCCTTAGCAGACGGGTGCAGGTCCAGTCCGTGATCTGGGCAGGTGATTCAGGAAACAAGACAAATGACCGCACTCCAAAAGATAAGGATAGAACCTTTATTGTGTGAAAACATCCAACATCACAAAACGATTATAGCCACAGCACAGAGGGAAGCATGGTCGACGCGTTTCACAAATTTCTTTGCTTAGTCAATTGCAGCCCTCACACCTTTAGGTCTACTTCTCCCTGAAATGTTGGCTACCCCTCATCTCTCTACGAATCACCACCTAAAGATCGGTATTTTATTGTGCATCTCCTAATGTTGCGGTTAAAACAGCAAATGGATAAAAGTCTTTCCATTTAACCTTTTATTTATATATAAAGCCATTTAAAGCACTCAGAAAGTCTGTCCTTGTACCCGACTTCCACCTCCACCTACACCAACAATTTCATCACAAAACACGAGCGCTGTGCCTCTCCGCAACTCTTATAAAAAATTACAGGGACAGTAACAAAACAGGCTTTGATAACTATTATCAGAATACCGAGGTGTCAATTTACCGCCGTTCGCGGAACTTGGTGTTCCAAAACTTCAGCCAAATGTTTTAAAAGAATAAAAATTATGAAACAAAGACACAGCGCTGGGTCATATTACGATGCACGCGCCGACAAGAAGGTAAAATAATTTCCTGTTAAGATACTTTGTTTCTAAAACAAATGAGTCGACAAATCAAATAATAAATGCCAAGGCTTTTAGGAAGCTTTACAAGTGTGCCAACATCACACATTGGAGGGGGCTTGTTATAAAGCGCCATTAAACCCAAAAGCAGAAATGTAATATAGAGCAGATGTGGTGGCTGCAACCGTTTTTTCTTTTTTTCTCTTTTCTTCTTTTCTTTCTTTTTTTTAACCCTTTTACTGCCACCACAGTACATGTTGGTGGCGACGGGGATTTTCTTTCTTTCCATTTCTTCTTCCCTTTACCGCCCTCCTTTTTATCTCCTTTTCTTTCTTCCCCTTTTTTTCCCCTCTTTCTTCCCCTCCCTTCCTCTCTTTTGTTTTCCATTCCATTATTACCATTCCTTTCTCTCTCCCTGATCATTTTCTTTTTCTAGGTAGGAAGAAAAGAAAGAAAAAAAGAGCAAGGTAGTACATAGGGAAGAAAGGAAAGGAAAAGGGGAAGAAGAAGTTAGAGAGAAGAAAGGTAAAGGAGGGAGAGAGAAAGGTAAGGGGATACATTCCTCTCATCCTCCTTTATCGTTCTTACCTCTAAATTCTTCTTCCCCGTTTCCTTTCCTTTCTTCCCTACACCTTTCACACTACCTTGCTCCTTTTTCTTTCTTTTCTTCTTACCTTTTCTCTCCCTTTTTCTATTCTACTCTCCTTTCCTCTGCTTTACTTTCTTCCCTTTTACCTTCTCCTCTACTTTTTACTTTTTATTTCCTTCCTTCCTCTTACCTTCTTCTTTCCTATTTCCCTTTTCCTTTGACTTCTCCCCCACACCTTCATCTCTACCATTTTCCTTCTACTTTCCTTTCTTCCCCTGACCTTCCTCTCTCCCTTTCTTCTTTTTCTGTTGCTCACCTACCATTCTCTCTCCTTTGCTCCTTTTCTTTTCCATTTTTTTCTCCCTTCCTCTCTTCTTTTCTCTTTACTTTCACGTCTCGTCCTTTTTGTACTGTCCTCCCATACCTTTATCACTCCATTCCTTCATTTCATTCCCCTTCCACCCTTTATCTTCCTCACTCCCTCTCTGCTCTTTTCCTTTCTTCCCTCAACCTCCCTAATTTTTCTTTGCTTTTCTTTCTAACTCTGAACCGTTTATGTCTCCTTGCTCCTTTTCCTCTCCTCTCTCTCTCCCTCTCCTCTATTCCCCTGTCCTCTCTCCCTCTCTCTCCTCTTTTCTCTCTCCTGTCCTCTTCTCACTCTTCTCCTCTCTCTCTCTCCTCTTCTCTCCCTTTTCTCTCCTCTCCTTTTGTACCTCTCTCCTCTCTTCTCTCCTTTTGTATCTCTCCTCTCTCTCTCTCTCCTTTTCTCTCTCCTGTCCTCTTCTCTCTCTCCTCTCTCTCCTCTTCTCTCTCTCCTGTCCTCTTCTCCCTCTCCTCTCTCTCCCTCTCTCTCCTCTTTTCTCTCTCCTGTCCTCTTCTCCCTCTCCTCCTCTCTCCTCTCCTCTTCTTTCTCTCTCTTCTCCTTTTGTACCTCTCTCTCCTCTCTTCTCTCCTTTTGTACCTCTCCTCTCTCTCTCTCCTTTTCTCTCTCCTGTCCTCTTCTCTCTCTCCTCTCTCTCCTCTTCTCTCTCTCCTGTCCTCTTCTCCCTCTCCTCTCTCTCCTCTTTTCTCTCTCCTGACCTCTTCTCCCTCTCCTCCTCTCTCCTCTCCTCTTCTATCTCTCTCTTCTCCTTTTGTACCTCTCTCTCCTCTCCTCCTTTCTAATTTTTTCTCCTTTTGTTCCTTTTGTACCTCTCTCCTCTCTCTCTGTCCTCTCTCTCCTCTCCTCTCCTCTCCTCTCCCCTCCTCTCTCTCTCTCTCTCTCTCTCACTCCCCTCTCTCTGCCTCCTCTCTCCTTTTTTCTCATTTCTCTCCTTTTGTACCTCTCTCCTCACTCTCTCTCCCTCCCCCTTGAATGGATGAATGAATGAAAGATTTGTATAGCGTTTCAAATGTGAACTGAATCGCCTCAAGGTGCTAGATCCGTCCTGTGTTGTCCAGCTTCTTAGAAGAGGTAGGTCTTGAGTTTTTTGAAGGCCTGATGGTTTTCTTCCATGCGGATGTAAGCTGGTAGAGCGTTCCATAGCCATGGTCCTTGGACTGGGAATCTTCATTCTCCCTTTGTTTTGTAGCGGGGTTTGGCAATAGGGAGGAGGTTTTGGTTAGAAGATTGAAGACTGCGATTGGGTGTGTAGCGTTTTATTTTCTCGCATAGGTATTGAGGCGCGTTCCCTTGTATGCATTTGTGGGTGAGGCAGAGGGTCTTGAAAGTGATTTGATTCTTTACGGTTAGCCAATGTAGGCTCCTCAGGGAAGGGGAGATGGATTCCCAGGGTTTTTTTCCTGTTAGCAGTCTTGCCGCCGTGTTTTGGATGAGTTGTAAGCACGCAAGCAGTTATTGGGGTAGTCCTATGTAGAGGGAATTTGCGTAGTCAAGTCTGGAATTAATGATTGTTCCAACTACTGCTGCTTTGTCCTCTTCTGGATTGAAGAGGATGAGTCTATGTAGCAGGAGATGGTGAGATCCGCTAACTACTGATCCTATTTGTGCGTCCATTGACATTTCTGGGTCAAAAATGACTCCGAGACTCTTGGCTTTGGTGCTTGGAGACATGGTCTGTCCAAAGATGGTGGGAGGTGTCCATGGGGTCTTAGTTTTGGAATTTTGGTTTGCGTGTAGGAGAAGAAGCTCTGTTTTTGATCCGTTGAGTTTGAGGGAGCTATTGGTCATCCAGTCATCTATCAAAGTGAGGCATTTTTCTAGTCGCTGATGATGGTCTTTTTGTCCGGTGATGCGAAAGTACAGTTGGCTGTCATCAGCGTATGAGTGGAAGCAGAGGTCCGATTTTCTGATGATTTTGAGGAGAGGGCGGATGTAGATGTTGAAGAGCACTGGTGACAAGGGTGAACCTTGAGGGACACCACAAGAGATTGCGCGGGTTTCAGAGGTGAAGGCTCCTAGTTTCACTGTCTGAGAACGATTTCCTAAGAAGGATGCGAACCATTGTAGATCTGAATCTGTGACTCCTGCTACTTCTGTGAGGCAGATGAGTAGAGTATTGTGGTCCACTGTATCGAACGCTGCACTGAGGTCCAACAGTACCAGGAGACATGATTCTCTGTCATCAGCTGCTTCGAGGGCGTCGTCCCATATTTTGATAAGTGCCATTTCTGTGCCATGGCCTGGGCGGAAGCCTGATTGCAGAGGGTCCAAGAGTTCGTGTGTGTCCAGGTGGTGTTGTAGCTGTTGTAGTACCGCTTTCTCCTTAATCTTGGAGATGGTGTTAAGGCTTTTATCGGTCTGCGGTAGTTAGGGTCAAGGTTGGGTTTCTTTAGTAGGGGTTTGACAATGCCATGCTTGAGGGTGATCGGAACAGTCCCTTCTTTGAACGACTGGTTTATGAGGTGTGTTATAGTAGGAGCCAAGATGTCGGAACATTCTTTCAGGAGTTTTGTGGGAATGATGTCGTTTGGTGATGTGCTGTCTCTGAGGCTTCTGATGATGTTTTTGGTGATGTCAGTGGTGATTGGGATCAGCAAAAAATTTGGTGATTGTGTGACATTCGTAACGATTTTTTCTTTTTGCTTTAGTTGAAAGAGGTTGGTTGTTTTTTTCTGTTAAATTGTTTTCCGGATGTTGTCGATTTTGTCGATAAAAAAATCAGATAACTCATCGCAGAATTCTTGGGTTTCGTTTCCTGGGGGCTCTAGGCAGGTAGGGTGCATAGTCTTGGTGACTATTTTGAAGAGTTCCCGAGGGCGATTTAAGGCTGTTGAGAAATGTTCCTTTTCTGCTTTGAAGATTGCTTTGTGAAATTTCTCTGTGAGTGCTTTGTAGTTTGTGTGGTTTTCCTTTGTGGAATTTCTTCTCCAGACTCTTTCAGCTCTTCTGCATTCCTGCTTTAATAAAGTAAGAGTGCCATTAAACCATCCAGAGTTTATCTTGTGGATGTGTGTTCTACCTTTTGGAGCCACTGAGTCCGCTGTTTGTAGTAATGCCTTGTTTTTACGTTATTGCATGTTTCCGTTCTTGGAGGGTGGTGTTGGTAGCGATTTTAAATTTAATAGCATGGTGATCCGCCCATGGTAGCGGTAGGTTGTCGAATACGTTGACATCCATAGTTTGTTTGAAGATGAGGTCCAGAATGTGTTCTGAACCATGTGTAGGAGCATTTATCAGTTGCTGAAGACCTAATTCTTCCAGTTGGTTAATGCAGGTGGTGGCGATAGGGTCTTGGGTGGAGTTTGCCCAGAGGTTGACATGAATTCCGTGAAGGGTGTGGTCTTTAGTCCTGGTGGTCTGTAACGTAGTACAATAGTAAAAGAACACCACATGGCATTGAGTCAAATTCCTCCTCCAGTTTCCCCCTGTTGACAACGAAGGCCTGCACCTGGTTTACTGCACAGTAAATGATCAGATATCATTTTAGAAAAATTGCCTAAAACACAAAATGCTGTCCGTAGAAGCTTAGTAAATAGGCAAAACTGCCAAAGCAGATATTTCCCAAGGCAAAAAAAAATTGAAATAATGGCAAGATATCCATTTTTATTTTTTTTTATAATGAAGCCCAGTAGCTTAAAAAAAAAAATGTTGGTTTGCAATTGCAGAGTTCCCTACATAGAAGAAACGATTGATAGCCGGGTGATCTACATGTAGTAAGAGAATTCTTCATTTAAAGACCTTTTTATTAATAACGCAACTTCCAATTAACGGTAATCACCAGCGGTCGGACTGGGTCTTCGAAATGAAGTTCCCGTCACTTTCTCGCCTCGTCATAGTCCCCGCGTTAAGCATTCCTGACGGCCTACATCACTTTATGTCATATTTCATTACATCAATGCCGGCTGCCATCTGCTCTCATGACAATGTTGATGCTTCGAGTGCAGAGGACATTATTCCGATTAGAAATAATTTTCTTCTTCTTTAACCCTTGTCACGTTTCATAGAGTGTAGGTTTTTTTTTTTTTTTTATATATATATACAGTATCTCACAAAAGTGAGTACGCCCCTCACATTTTTGTAAATATTTTATTCTATCTTTTCATGTGACAACACTGAAGAAATGACACTTGTCTACAATGTAAAGTAGTGAGTGTACAGCTTGTATAACAGTGTAAATTTTCTGTCCCCTCAAAATAACTCAACACACAGCCATTAATGTCTAAACCGCTGGCAACAAAAGTGAGTACACCCCTAAGTGAAAATGTCCAAATTGGGCCCAACGTGTCAATATTTTGTGTGGCCACCATTATTTTCCAGCACTACCTTCACCCTCTTGGGCATGGAGGTCACCAGAGCTTCACAGGTTGCCACTGGAGTCCTCTTCCCGGAGTCCTCTTCCCCTCCTCCATGATGACATCACGGAGCTGGTGGATGTTAGAGACCTTGCGCTCCTCCACCTTCCGTTTGAGGATGTCCCACAGATGCTCAATAGGGTTTAGGTCTGGAGACATGCTTGGCCAGTCCATCACCTTTACACTCAGCTTCTTTAGCAAGGCAGTGGTCGTCTTGGAGGTGTATTTGGGGTCGTTATCATGTTGGAATACTGCCCTGCGGCCCAGTTTCTGAAGGGAGGGGATCATGCTCTGCTTCAGTATCTCACAGTACATGTTGGCATTCATGGTTCCCTCAATGAACTGTAGATCCCCAGTGCCGGTGTTCTGCCGAGAAAGTTCCGCTCGGCGGATTAGTTCCCCCCTCTACTGCGCATGCGCAGTAGAAGTCGGCGGAAATAGCCGAAGCGGAACAGCTGAAAATCAGCTGTACACGGCGCCTGCGCCTGCGCAGTACAGGGGGGGAACCTATCCGCCAAAGGAACTTATTCGGCAAGACACCGGCAGCACTCATGCAGTTCCAGACCATGACACTCCCACCACCATGCTTGACTGTAGACAAGACACACTTGTCTTTGTCCTCCTCACCTGGTTGCCGCCACACACGCTTGACACCATCTGAACCAAATACGTTTATCTTGGTCTCATCAGACCACAGGACATGGTTCCAGTAATCCATGTCCTTAGTCTGCTTGTCTTCTGCAAACTGTTTGCGGTCCTTCTTGTGCATCATCTTTAGAAGAGGCTTCCTTCTGGGATGACAGCCATGCAGACCAACTTGATGCAGTGTGCGGCGTATGGTCTGAGCACTGACAGGCTGACCCCCCACCCCTTCAACCTCTGCAGTAATGCTGGCAGCACTCATATGTCTATTTCTCAATGACAACCTCTGGATATGATGCTGAACACGTGCACTCAACTTCTTTGGTCGACCATGGCGAGGCCTGTTCTGAGTGGAACCTGTCCTGTTAAACCGCTGTATGGTCTTGGTCACAATGCGGCAGCTCAGTTTCGGGGTCTTGGCAATCTTCTTATAGCCTAGGCCATCTTTATGTAGAGCAACTGTAGGGATATTTTAGCTTGCTGTCCACCATTTTAGCTATACAAATGTGTATTCATTTTAGAATAATATGTATATGTGACGTTTATGAAAAGTTAAGTTTCAATTTCTTATAAATGGTTTGATTTCCCCGAAATGATGTAAGAAGCCTTTTCCTGTTGTTAGTTTCTATATGAGTTATTAATATTCTTTTTTTGCTTGTTTTAAACACCCTGTATGCCTGTATGTCTGTAACTTTACCATATATTAATGAAAGGCTTGGACTTTTGTTGTGATGTAATTTTGGTTATATAAGTGGAAACCCGGAAATAAAATGACCAGACCATTCTGAACTGCATGCATTGACTGTGTGTCATAACTTCTTATCGGAGTGGTCTCCAGCCCTGATTGGGTTTGAAGGAACACTCTAGGCAGGATATCATACGAGGGTTCGTTTGCTCCTAAAACATCAATACACCCCTTCAGCTTTGGTGGCAGCGGTGGGATGGTCATCATTTAAGTCCGGTGAGTCTGATTTAATTATTGTTATTTCTCTTACCGTGACCTTTAGTTTAAAAGACTGTTTCCCTACATGGGATTAACAGAAGGTGTAGTGTTAAAAACATTTATGTAAATGTATGAACCTCGGTAGAAGTCCGTTCGGGTGACGGCAGTGTAAGGAACTCTGAGATAGTTCCAAGGGGTTCTGAGAAAGCCCAAAGTAATATAATATACTACAGTACTGTAAGAAGTTACAAATGATCCTATGCTGCAATTGAGCTAAATCTGTGAAAATTAACCTCCTCGTGCCCATGCTATAGCCAAAATACGGCTACAGCGCAGGCCTAATTTGCCGGGATGGCATATATGTATGTCCTCCCATGCAGGAGCTGCCTGCACGCCCACTGCGGGACGCACGCAGCACGCTCTGCGATCAGCGTGTCAATGAGATCCGTTTCCGAACCTAGCCCTTTACCGCGTGATCAGCTATCAGCTGATCACGTAATGTAAAAAGAGGATCGTAATCGGCTTTTTTCCCCCTCGCGCTAACAGCGCGGGGAGAGAAAAAAATCTGATTACCGGCTTCTGTCAGAGCCCACCAGTGCCACATGCCAATGCCCACCAGTGCCACCTACCAGTGCATATCAGGGCCACCTACCAATGCCCACCAGGGCCACCTACCAGTGCCCACCAGTGCCACCTATCAATGCACACCAGTGCCACCTATTAATGCCTATCAGTGCAGCCCATCAGTGCCTCATCATCAGTGGAAAAAGAAGGAAAGGATGCACACCAACAAATGATCCAACGTGGTTTTACTCTTCCAACATAAGTCACACATGACAGCCACCAAGACACAGGACCCAAGAGGTGACACGTTTCACACTGACATTAACGCTTCTTCAAAACGTTGTTGTTGGCGGCGAGCCGTAGCTAGCACCCAGCACATCCAGATTACATTGATTTGCTCACCTGGAGCGGCGTTCCTCCCTTTTGAATTTGCCTCATCATCAGTGTCACCTACCAGTGCCTATCAGTGCCCTTCAGTGCCACCCATCAATGCCACCCATCAGTGCCCTTCAGTGCCATCCATCAGTGCCACCCATCAGTTCCCCCCCTCAGTGCCTCCTTATCAGTGCCCTTCAGTGCCACCCATCAATGCCACCCATCAGTGCTCTTCAGTGCCACCACTCAGTGCCTCCTTATCAGTGCCCATCAGTGCAGCCTCATCAGCGCACATCAATGAAGGAGAAAAATTACTGGTTCCAAAATTTTATAACAAACTATGACATTTTTTTGTTTTGTTTTATTTTTTCAAAATTTTAACAACATCCTTTAGCAAAAAATAAAAAACTCAGCGGTGATTAAATACCACCAAAAGAAAGCTCTATGTGTGTGTGGAAAAAAATGATAACATTTTCATTTGGGTACATTGTAGCATGACCGAACAATTGTCATTCAAAGAGTGACAGCGCTGAAAGCTAAAAAATTGTCCTGGGCAGGAAGGGGGTTTAGGTGCCCGCTAAGCAAGTGGTTAAGGTAAGTTCTTGATAATAATTTTCAGTTTTCCTAATGAACTCGATGACAGCATAGGAATGATCCTGACATAAAATTGTATGCTGCCATGGAGTTAGTTAGGAATTGAAAATTATGGTAAGTATTCAGTAACTCCATGGCAGCATAGGAATGATCCTATGCTGCCATGGAGTTAACCACTTCAGCCCCAGAAGATTTTACTCCCTTCCTAACCAGAACACTTTTTGCAATTCGGCACTGCGCCGCTTTAACTGATGTTGCACCCAAACAAAGTTGACGTCCTTTCTTTCCCACAAATAGAGCTTTCTTTTGGTGAGCAGGGGGCACGTGCGCACGCCTCCGGCAGCGCACACGCGTCCCCTAGTGGCTGTCTATGTTACCGACGTAACATGACACCAATTCGTGCAGCCGAGCCATGTTGCCGCAGTACAACTGCGGCGGCTGGTCGGCAAGCAGTTAAAGAAGTTGTAAAGTCTCCTTAGATATAGTCATTCTATGCATTAAGGTAAAAAACCTTCTGTGCTGCAGCTGCCCCCCAGCCCCTTCCCCTTTTTCTTACCTGAACCCAATCTTTCCAGCAATGAGCAGGAGCCCAGCAGCTCTCGGGTCCTCATTGCATAGATTGATAGCAGCAGGAGCTATTGGCTCCTGCTGCTGTCAATCAAATCTAGTGACACTCAATGGCAGCATACAAATGATCCTATGGTACCATAGAGTTAATTGGTGAAAATTAAGGTAAGTATTTGATTAAAAATGTTCTGATTTCCTGACTAACTTCATGGCAGGATATGAATGATCCTGTGCTGTCAATGAGTTAGTCAGGAATGGAAAATTACAGTAAGTATTTGGTAATTTTTCATTTTCCTGATTAACTCCATGGCAGCATAGGAATGATCCTTTGATGCTATGGAGATAATCAGAAAAGGAACATCTTGGTAAGTATTTATTAGAAATTTTCTTGACAAACTTGATTGCAGCAAAGGAATGATTCTATGTTGCAATAGAGTTAATCGGTGAAAATTAAGGTAAGTATTTGATTAAAAATATTATGTTTTCCTGACTAACTCCATGGCAGCATATGAATAATCATGTGCTGTCATGGAGTTAATCAGGAAAGGAAAATTATGGTAAGTTTTTGGCAACACTTTTCCATTTTCCTAACTAACTCCATGGCAGCTTATGATTAATCTTATGTTGCCTTGCATTTAGTCAGGAATGGAAAATTACAGTAAGTATTTGGTAACAACCTTACATTTTCCTGAATAACTCAATGGCAGCAAAATTAAGGTAAGTATTAAGGTAAGGTAAGAACCCAATCTTTCCAGCAATGAGCAGGAGCCCAGCAGCTCTCGGGTCCTCATTGCCATTGGCTCCTGCTGCTGTCAATCAAATCTAGTGACACTCAATGGCAGCATACAAATGATCCTATGTTGCCATAGAGTTAATTGGTGAAAATTAAGGTAAATATTTGATAAAAATGTTCTGCTTTCCTGACTAACTTCATGGCAAGCATATGAATTATCTTATGCTGTCATGCAGTCAATCAGGAAAGGAAGATTACGATAAAATTTCGGTAACACTTTTCCAATTTCCTGACTAACTCCAAGTCAACATTCGATTGATCTTATGCTTCCATGGAGTTAGTCAGGAATGGAAAATTACAGTAAGTATTTGGTAATTTTTCATTTTCTGTATTAACTCCATGGCAGCATAGGAATGATCCTTTGATGCTATGGAGTTAATCAGATAAGGAACATTTTGGTATGTATTTAATAACAATTTTACATTTTCTTGACTAACTCCATTGCAGAAAAGGAATGATTCTATGTTGCCATGGAGTTAATCTGTGCAAATTAAGGTAAGTATTTGATAAAAATATTCTGTTTTCCTAACTCCATGGGTGGAGTTAATCAGGAAAGGAAAATTATGGTAAGTTTTTGGCAACTCTTTTCCATTTTCCTAACTAACTTCATGGCAGCTTATGATTAATCTTATGTTGCCTTGCAGTTAGAAATGGAAAATTACAGTATTAGATAACAATTTTCTGTACATGGCAGCATAAGTATGATCCTATGCTGCCATGGTGGTAATCAACAAAGGAAAATTACGGTACGTATTTGCTAACCATTTTCTGTTTACCTGACTAACTTGATAGTAACATATGAATGATCCTATGCTGTCGTGGAGTTAATAAGGAAAGGATGACAACAAGTATTTGGTAACAAGTTTTCATTTTCCTGACTAACACCATGGCAGCATACAAATGATCCTATGCTGAAACTGTGTTAAGCAGTGAAAATTAAGGTAAGTATTTGATAATAATTCTCTGTTTTCCTGATCAACTCCATGACAGCATAAGATCAATCGTATTCTGCCATGGAGCTAGTGAGGAATGAAAAATTATGGTAAGTATTCAGTCATTTTCCATTTCCCTGACTAACTTCACGGGAGGATATGAAAGCTCCTATGCTGCCCATAGAGTTAGTCAGAAAATGAAAATTACGGTAAGTTTTTGGTAACTCCATGGTAAGTTTTTGGTAACACCTTGACTTTGTGAGGGGATATCTGAATGATGCCTGCAGCTATAGGCATCATTCAGATATCATTCTTTCCAGCCGGCGATTCTGTGCACGATAAGAATGATCCTAGTGGCAGTTCTGCTGCTTGATCGTTCTTATAGGCGACGGGAGGGGACGCCCCCCCTCCCACCGCCATCCGGTGCTTCTCAGGGCTCTCCCGTGCCATCGGGGGCCCGGAGAAAGAATCGGCCAGTGCTGGATGACAACTATAGAGATTTCCAGTGATCAGATGGTCACTAGTCATCTCTACGACCATCGGAGGCCCGGGTGCGACGTTATGACGTCACGCCCGGGTTCCCGGAAGTAAACAAAGCCGCGATCGTGGCTGTCAGCATGAGATCTGTGATTTTTTTGGGGTTTATTGCATTCCAGCCTGGAGGAGAGATGTGGGGTCTTATTGACCCCGCATCTCTCCATAAAGAGGACCTGTCACAATAGATTCCTATTACAAGGGATGTTTACATTCCTTGTAATAGGAATAAAAGTGATAAAAAGATGTAAAAAAAAGTGTAATTAGAGAAAAACTATTTTAGTAAAGTAAAAGAAAATAAAAAAATTTAAAACGCCCCTGTCCCCCGCCCCTGTTAAAACGTAAACGCTGTTCAAACCACACATGTGAGGTATCGCCGCGTGCGTTAGAGCATGTGCAAAAGTTCTAGCACTAGACCTCCTCTGTAACTCTAAACTGGTAACCTGTAAAAATTTTCAAAGCTTCGCCTATGAAGATTTTTAAGTACCGAAGTTTGGCGCCATTCCATGAGTGTGCGCAACTTTAAAGCATGACATATTAGGTATCCATTTACTCAGCATAACATAATCTTTCACATTATACAAAAAAATTGGGCTAACTTTACTGTTTTGTTATTTTTTAATTTATGAAACCGTTTTTTTTTCCCAAAAAATTACGTTTGAAAAATTATTGCGCAAATACCGTGCAAGATAAAAAGTTGCAATGACCACCATTTTATTCTCTAGCGTGTCTGCTAAAAAAAAAACATATATAATGTTTGGGGGTTCTGAGTAATTTTCTAGCAAAAAAATTATGATTTTTACATGTAGGAGAGAAGTGCCAGAATAGGCCCGGTATTGAAGTGGTTAATAACACTGTTCTGTTTTCCTGACTAACAACATGGAAGCATAAAATTGATCTTACGGTGCCATGGAGTTCACCAGGAATGGAAAATTCAGTAATTTTCCATTTTCCTGAATAACTCCATGTCAGCATACATTAGATCCGACAGTATGCTGCCATGGAGTTATTCAGAAAAGGAAAATATAATTTTTTTTTTCTTTTTTTGGTTGAACTAGATGGACTTGTGTCCTTTTTCAGCCAGACTATGTAACTATGTATGTAAATATGTAAAATGAAGGTAAGTGATAACAGTTTTCCGTTTTCCCAACTAACTCCATGGCAGTATACAAATGATCCTATGCTATGGAGGTAATCAGGATCAGAAAATTACGGTAAGTATTTCCACTTTAAAAAACTGTGATATTGGAACCCAAGATCATTAGCTAAGTATGTTGGTAAAATCATACAGTCCCTTTATTTAAAAAGACAGGACACACAGAAACCAGTTTTGTCCTCAGCAAGGAAAACCAAGCAAAAATATTCCATCAATTTCTGGTATAAGATAAAGGTTCTGCTCACCACCACTCACACTTGTCCCATCATAGGGTTTTGAAAATTCCTACCTGTCTCAGGGGTCCCAAAGAGGAGGTCTCCATAGTCCACCAACCATGCCCCAGTCCCAAACTAGTCTACCCTCCTCACTCAGGTGTGTCCTGCTCTCTCCCTCAAAGACAGGTGCCAACTGTTTCCTCTTCCTTTTCTGGACTCTGATGCACATGGGTTAACCCTTTCAGAACCAAAGTCCTTGTAATCAGGGTTGGAGGTTCTGTCCCACCCAGATGTCTCTCTGAACCTCTAAAGTCTTCCTTTATTAATCCAGAGAGTGCTGAAAATTAGTCCTCTCTGACCAGACCACCACAGAACCCCTAACCCACCACAGGTGAGGTCCCCTGATGTCTCTTTAGCTCCCCCTGAAAGGGACAACAAACCAAATAGTATGGAAGTGCGTCTGTTGTCCAGGACCCATCCCTGGGGTTCTGTCCAAAACCTAAAACTACTAAAAACATAATTGATATAATAATGGATATACGAGATTTTAACCGTTGGGTTGACACATGCCTTAATAGCGTGAATGCTTCAGAGATGGAATATCAATATAATGACTCTTTAAGCTCTATTTAATCTTTGCCCACTCTGTGCCTTTCCATACGGAATTTTCCACTCTGCCCTGATCATACCTTTAAACTTAGTTGAAAACTATTTGGCATTTGGAAAGATAAAAACACATGGTAACCTCCCGCCATCACACGCTGATTGTCCTCCAAATATGACAGGTTGGCTTCTCAACTGGAAGCGTACTTTTATATTTCCTGACCTCATCCGACGCTAGAACAAAAAAAAAAAGCGCACCCGTCCCCGGGAAATGTTTTACGAGCCGAGCCAGGGGCCTGGGGTTTGGCGGAGAAGTCCAGAAATCTTCGTTCGGTGTTTATTTCCCCCCCGGGGGAACAGGTATTGTTTGTACAACTTACTCCCAGCAAAAGTCTACTGGAACGAGTCAGCAGAGTAATCCCAGGCCAAACGCACGCAGCTTTGTCTACTGGGCGACAAATGTTTCTGCTCAGCAAGTTCAAACTTAACTGGGAAGAGGTGAAATCCGCTGAGGAGGACAGAACAACATTCTAAAATAACTTTTATTGTCTTGTTTTCTTATTGTTCTCAAAAGGCAAAAACTGGAACTCGATGCTGATGTATTCACTGCGCAGGTTATAATGACAAAATAAAAAATCACCTTGTATCAACTTGAAAATAGACATACCAGCAAAATATAAAATGTATAATAATATGCCTCGCAGTGTTACAATGTATCTTTATATTAAAGTGGCTCTTCACCCTACAAAACTTCATCCCTCCGCTCCAACCCTCCTCCGGCCCTCTACAGCCACTGCCTTACAGAACCGATATTTAGTTAATCACTATGCATCATAAAAATAGTACCTGGGGGCCCCCTTTTTTGTTAAAGGGGCTTTCCAGATTTTGATAAGACCCCCCCACAACCACCGGGCCAGGGTTGTGCAGAAGAGGCCCTTGTCCTCATCAAACATGGGGATGAGGTGTTTTATTTACTTTATTTTTTAACCACTTGACCTCCAGGAAGGTTTTACCACCTTCATGACCAGAGCATTTTTTGCTGTTTAGTGTTACTTTAACCACTTGCGGACCAGCCGCCGCAGTTTTACTGAGGCAGAATGGCACGGCTGGGCGAAACAACGTTTTATAACGTCAATTCACCCTGTGCGCGCCGTTGTAGCTGATGCAAGGGCCCGGCAGTCGCGATCACCGCCAGGCTCCTGCGATCGCTGCTGACACATCGAGAACCAGGATCTGTGTGTGTAAACACACAGTTTCCGGTTCTCTGAGGGGAGAAGAGACTGATCGTCTTTTCATACAAAGTATGAACAGCGATTTGTCATCTCCCCTAGACAGTCCCCTCCCCCCTTCAGTTAGAACGCAGAGAGGGAACACAATTAACCCCTTGATCGCCCCCTAGTGTTTAACCCCTTCCCTGCCAGTGTCATTTACACAGTAATCAGTGAATTTTTATAGCACTGATCGCTGTATAAATGCCAATGGTCCCAAAAATGTGTCAAAAGGGTCCGATCTGTCCACCATAATGTCGCAGTCATGATAAAAATCGTAGATTACCGCCATTACTAGTAAAAAAAAAAAATAATAATAATAAAAATGCTATAAATCTTTCCCCTATTTTGTTGACGCGATAACTTTTGCGCAAAGCAATCAATATACGCTTATTGCGATTTTTATTACCAAAAATATGTAGAAGAATACATATCAGCCCAAGGGGGATATGATTTCAATATACAAATATACAAATACCGTACTGGTGACCCCACAATAGGGAGAAAACTTTTTCCACGGAGTTTAACAAGACACGTGGCCACTCATTAAAATTAGAAGAAAAGAGGATTAACCTTAAACTACGTAGAGGGTTTTTTACTGTAAGAGCGGCAAGGATGTGGAATTCCTTTCCACAGGCGGTGGTCTCAGCGGGGGGCATCGATAGTTTCAAAAAACTATTAAATAATCACCTGAATGATCACAACATACAGGGATATGTAATGTAATACTGACATATAATCACACACAGAGGTTGGACTTGATGGACTTGTGTCTTTTTTCAACCTCATCTACTATGTAACTATGGTACAAAAAAGGAGGGCAAAAGGGTGGGACTTTGAATGAAACGCGTAGCTGCAACTGAGTATTGGGTGGACATGTAAAAAAAGTATTTATTGGTACAAAACACTGATATACACACATAAAATCTACATAGAAAAATAGGGAAATAAATCCCACATAGTAACCGTGATAATAATATGGTTATCAATTGCATGACATAATAAATCACTAGAATCCACCAAATTGGATATATATACAGTGGAACCTTGGATTATGAGAATAATCCGTTCCAGGAGAATGCTTGTAATACAAAGCACTCACATATCAAAGCGAGTTTCCCCATAGAAGTCAATGGAAATGAAGATAATTTGTTCCGCATTAACTTCTATTACATGCAATACCGCATGTGGCCAGAGGTGGGCGGGGGCGCCTGAGAGACTCAGAAATACTAGGGGACAGCTCAACTGAACTCGGAAAGGCTCGGAAACACTTGGGAACTGAGTATTTCTGAGTGTTTCCGAGTATTCCAAACGGCTCTGAACTGTTCCGAGTGTCCACCTCTGGCCAAACGCGGTACTGCACACCCCATTATCTTGAATTCTGTTCGTTTTGCGAGACAGCAAACCGAGTCAGAATTAAAAAAAAGAAAAGTTGCCCGTCTTTCAAAACATTCGTTATCCACGTTACTTGTAAACCAAGGTTACACTGTATATATATATATATATCAAATATATACATATATATATCATAATTTCAAGATAATGCCTTACCCATGGCCTTACTATTCCAAGTAAAGATGATATGGATAAACATGATTGTAAAAAAAATTCAATTGACCACAAGATCGGTACAATACACGACTGTCTCTACGTGTGTTGTGGTGCGTGAACCACTCGTCGAGAGCAGGCAACGTGGTAGATCTACAAAAAAAATCCTACTATGTAACTATGTAAGAAGAGCGCCACCTGCCCAGGAGAAAGTAGACTGCTCAAGCCTACAGGTAAGTATACGGAAAAAGAAATGCTGCTGGGGGAGGTTTCAGGGAGAGAGGGGGGTCCTCCGGAGTGGGAGAACTGGTACAAGATTGGTACAATTCATGGCATATACTGGCTCTACACGTTTTGTGGTGTGTGAACCACTTGTCGGGGGCAGGCAACATGGTAGATCTACATAAAGGTCTACAAAAAAATTTCTACTATGGTACTATGTAAGAAAAGCGCCACCTGCAGAGGAGATAGTAGACTGCACAAGCCTACAGGTAGGTATACAAAAAAGAAATGCTGCTGACGGAGGTTCCAGGGAGAGATGGGGGTCCTCCAGAGTGGGATGCATTTACTGGCTCTACGCGTTTCGTGGTGTGTGAACCACTCGTCGGGAGCAGGCAACGTGGTAGATCTACAAAAAAATCCTACTATGTAACTATATAAGAAGAGTGTCACCTGCAGAGGAGAAAGTAGACTGCACAAGCCTACAGGTAAGTATATAAAAAAAAAGAAATGCTGCTGGGGGAGGTTCCAGGGAGAGAGGGGGGTCCTCTAGAGTGGGAGGACTGGTACAAGATTGGTACAATTCACGGCATATACTGGCTCTACGTGTTTCGTGGTGTGTAAACCACTCGTTGGGAGCAAGCAACGTGGTACATCTACAAAAAGTTCTACAAAAAATATCCTACTATGTAACTATGTAAGAAGAGCGCCACCTGCAGAGGAGAAAGTAGACTGCACAAGTCTACAGGTAAGTATATAAAAAAAAGAAATGCTGCTGGGGGAGGTTCCAGGGAGAGATGGGGGTCCTCCAGAGTCGGATGCATTTACTGGCTCTACGCGTTTCGTGGTGTGTGAACCACTCGTCGGGAGCGAGCAATGTGGTAGATCTACAAAAAAAATCCTACTATGTAACTATGTAAGAAGAGCGCCACCTGCAGAGGAGAAAACAGACTGCACAAGCCTACAGGTAAGTATATTAAAAAAAAAAGAAATGCTGCTGGGGGAGGTTCCAGGGAGAGATGGGGTTCCTTCAGAGTGGGATGCATTTACTGGCTCTACGCGTTTCGTGGTGTGTGAACCACTCGTCGGGAGCAGGCAACGTGGTAGATCTACAAAAAAAATCCTACTATGTAACTATATAAGAAGAGCGCCACCTGCAGAGGAGAAAGTAGACTGCACAAGCCTACAGGTAAGTTTACAAAAAAAAAGAAATGCTGCTGGGGGAGGTTCTAGGGAGAGGGGGGGATCCTCTGGAGTGGGATGCAGAACCTGGAGTTGGGTTTCAACCAAAAGAATATGAGTTTTTTTTAATAATGAAATTGTATTTAATTAGAATTCAGCTTAACAATCAATTAAGAACATATACATGTGTCCATATATAACATTTACATAATATCAAAAACTCTATATATACACATCTCAAAATATTTTATTCAAAAAGAAAAAAAAAGAGAAAAGAGAAAAAAAAAGAAAAAAAAGGGGGATAAAGAAGGTAAAAATCACTTCCCCTCTCAACATACAATAAAGGTTGAATTTGCTCCCCCCCCCCCCAATTGAGGGCCCCAACCTCCCTAGTTATTCATGTTCCTAATATCTCTCAGTGCACCAATCAAATCCTTACACCCTAATTCAATGAAAAAAAAAGTTAAGATGTATCGTATTGAGTAGAAAGGGAGTCCATATCGACTCCTAAGCGACGGTGTGCCCAGTGAGAGATTGGTGAATCTTGACTTGGGTCACCAAGCCCAAAAAAAAAAACCTGTATTTGTAAGTGTAAAAATCAAAAATATATATAAGAAAAAGTCCTCTAAGGGCCACGTAACCAATAAGTGCCTATCGGGGGGAAAAAATAAAAAATATGAAGGAGGCCTCTAAGGGCCCTAATTACCACCACGTCCAAATAAATGAAAAATAGATCCATAAATTCATTGTGCACTAGGGATGAGCTTCGTGTTCGAGTCGAACCCATGTTCGACTCGAACATCGGCTGTTCGGTCGTTCGCCGAATTGCGAACGATATGGGCCGTTCGCGCCAAATTCGTGTGGCGCGTCACGGCCCATAATTCACTGCGGCATCGCAGTGCATTGCTGGCTGATTATTGGCCAAGCATGCACTATGACCCGCATGCTTGGCCAATCACAGCGCCGTCAGTAGAGAGAGCTGTAATTGGCCAAAGCCAGGGTGGCTTTGGCCAATTATGGCTCAGGGGATTTAGTACACACCCCACACTATATAAGGCCGCCTGCACGGCGGCCCTGTGTAGTGTGTGTTCCGGTGTGCTGAGAGATAGAGAGAGAGAGAGACAGTGTCATTTGATTTGAGTTAGATAGATTAGGCAGAACAGTCAGTCAGTTAGCTGCACTTACAGTGTATTGTGTATATATATGCATCCCAGGTGTTGCATATATATATATACACTGTATTCAGTTTAGCTAGATCCGTTCCTGTTATCTTCTATCTAGACTATTTACATTTAGTGCAGTGTGTCCTGCTCACAGTGTTCAGCTAGATCCGTTCCTGCTATTTACATTCAGTGCAGTGCGTCCTGCTCACAGTGTTCAGCTAGATCCGTTCCTGGTATTTACATTTAGTGCAGTGCGTCCTGCTCACAGTGTTCAGCTAGATCCGTTCCTGCTATTTACATTCAGTGCAGTGCGTCCTGCTCACAGTGTTCAGCTAGATCCGTTCCTGGTATTTACATTTAGTGCAGTGCGTCCTGCTCACAGTGTTCAGCTAGATCCGTTCCTGCTATTTACATTCAGTGCAGTGCGTCCTGCTCACAGTGTTCAGCTAGATCCGTTCCTGCTATTTACATTCAGTGCAGTGCGTCCTGCTCACAGTGTTCAGCTAGATCCGTTCCTGGTATTTACATTTAGTGCAGTGCGTCCTGCTCACAGTGTTCAGCTAGATCCGTTCCTGCTATTTACATTCAGTGCAGTGCGTCCTGCTCACAGTGTTCAGCTAGATCCGTTCCTGGTATTTACATTTAGTGCAGTGCGTCCTGCTCACAGTGTTCAGCTAGATCCGTTCCTGCTATTTACATTCAGTGCAGTGCGTCCTGCTCACAGTGTTCAGCTAGATCCGTTCCTGCTATTTACATTCAGTGCAGTGCGTCCTGCTCACAGTGTTCAGCTAGATCCGTTCCTGCTATTTACATTCAGTGCAGTGCGTCCTGCTCACAGTGTTCAGCTAGATCCGTTCCTGGTATTTACATTTAGTGCAGTGCGTCCTGCTCACAGTGTTCAGCTAGATCCGTTCCTGCTATTTACATTCAGTGCAGTGCGTCCTGCTCACAGTGTTCAGCTAGATCCGTTACTGCTATATACATTTAGTGCAGTACGTCCTGCTCACAGTGTTCAGCTAGATCCGTTCCTGTTATCTTCCTACTGACAGGCAGGCTTGTCTGGTTACAGTATATAAAGCTACCTGAAGAAAATTACAGGTGTTCTTTTTGATCCTATTAGTACCACGGTCAGGCAGCTAGACTATTTACATTTAGTACAGTGTGTCCTGCTCACAGTGTTCAGCTAGATCCGTTCCTGTTATCTTCCTACTGACAGGCAGGCTTGTCTGGTTACAGTATATAAAGCTACCTTAAGAAAATTACAGGTGTTCTTTTTGATCCTATTAGTACCACGGTCAGGCAGCTAGACTATTTACATTTAGTACAGTGCGTCCTGCTCACAGTGTTCAGCTAGATCCGTTCCTGGTATTTACATTTAGTACAGTGCGTCCTGCTCACAGTGTTCAGCTAGATCCGTTCCTGCTATTTACATTCAGTGCAGTGCGTCCTGCTCACAGTGTTCAGCTAGATCCGTTCCTGCTATTTACATTCAGTGCAGTGCGTCCTGCTCACAGTGTTCAGCTAGATCCGTTCCTGGTATTTACATTTAGTGCAGTGCGTCCTGCTCACAGTGTTCAGCTAGATCCGTTCCTGCTATTTACATTCAGTGCAGTGCGTCCTGCTCACAGTGTTCAGCTAGATCCGTTCCTGGTATTTACATTTAGTGCAGTGCGTCCTGCTCACAGTGTTCAGCTAGATCCGTTCCTGGTATTTACATTTAGTGCAGTGCGTCCTGCTCACAGTGTTCAGCTAGATCCGTTCCTGCTATTTACATTCAGTGCAGTGCGTCCTGCTCACAGTGTTCAGCTAGATCCGTTCCTGCTATATACATTTAGTGCAGTACGTCCTGCTCACAGTGTTCAGCTAGATCCGTTCCTGTTATCTTCCTACTGACAGGCAGGCTTGTCTGGTTACAGTATATAAAGCTACCTTAAGAAAATTACAGGTGTTCTTTTTGATCCTATTAGTACCACGGTCAGGCAGCTAGACTATTTACATTTAGTACAGTGCGTCCTGCTCACAGTGTTCAGCTAGATCCGTTCCTGTTATCTTCCTACTGACAGGCAGGCTTGTCTGGTTACAGTATATAAAGCTACCTTAAGAAAATTACAGGTGTTCTATCCCAGCTTAGTGCAGCTACAGGCCATTAGTATGTCTGGAAGGCCAAGAAGGAGAGGCAGACAGTCACAAGCCAATAAGAGAGGGCAAGCAGGCTCTGTGTCTAGTGCTGGTCGTGGAGACGGTGCATCCTCATCAGCACGTGGCCATGGGACACGCTTGGCCTTTTTTTCGGCAGCTGGCCGTGTTGAGCCGCAACATGCGGAAGACTTGGTCGAGTGGATGACCAAGCCGTCCTCATCCTCCTCATCCTCTCTCACCCATGCCCAGGGTGCTTTGTCTGGCAAAGCAGCGGCCTCTTCCCTCAGCTCAATGTCATCAGTGACTCCTTCCCTAGCTCCACCATGTCCTCATGAGGATTCCCTCGAACTGTTTGACCACAGTGTTGGGTACATGCTCCAGGAGGATGCCCAGCGTTTGGAAGGCTCTGATGATGATACTGAGCTCAATGAAGGCAGTAACATGAGCACGGACAGAGGGGGTGCCCAAGAAGGACAGCAATCTGGCAGTCATGCTCCCCCTGCTGCAGCATACTGCCAGGTTTGCTCCAGTGATGAGGAGGGAGGGGATGATGAGGTCACTGACTCAACGTGGGTGCCTGATAGGAGAGAGGAGGAGGAGGAGGAGGAGGAGGAGGGGGCACATCACCAACTAGGCAGGATGCCCTCCAGGGGCCAGCCTAAGGGCAGCACATTGACTGCATCACACCCCAAAGCTCCACATGTGCAGGGCGCTGCAGTCTCTGCGCGTTATTCAAAAAGTTCTTTGGTGTGGGCCTTTTTTGAGACGAGTGCATCAGATCGCACCGCTGCTATTTGCAACATATGTCTCAAGCGTATCTCGCGTGGCCAAAACATCTCCCGCTTGGGTACCACATGCTTGACCAGACATATGTTGACCTGCCATGCAGTTCGTTGGCAAGCGTATCTAAAAGACCCACACCAAAGAACAAAGATGATCTCTCCTTGCTCCTCATCAGCTGAGATTTCCAACCCCACTAGACCTTCAGTCCTCTCTGAGACCTGCAGTGAGAGGAATGAAGGTGTAGAATTAGGTGTGTCACAGCCAAGTACTTGTGGGCAATCTGCTTTTGGTACACCGACGTCAGATTGTACCAGGCAAATTTCCCTGCCCCAGCTGCTGCACCGCCGAAAGAAGTTTGCTCCCAGCCATCCACATGCCCAGCGGTTGAATGCTAGCTTGGCAAAATTGCTAGCACTTCAACTGCTGCCTTTTCAGTTGGTAGACTCTGCCCCCTTCCGTGAGTTTGTGGAATGTGCGGTTCCTCAGTGGCAGGTACCCAAACGCCACTTTTTCTCACGGAAGGCGATTCCGGCTCTCTACCGGCATGTGGAAGGCAATGTCCATGCCTCGCTGGACAGGGCGGTCAGCGGTAAGGTGCATATTACCGCTGACTCATGGTCCAGCAGGCATGGACAGGGACGTTACTTAAGTTTCACGGCGCATTGGGTGACTCTGCTGGCAGCTGGGAAGGATGCAGGACAAGGTGCAGTAGTGTTGGAGGTTGTTCCGCCACCACGCCTCCAAAATGCTGATTGTGACACACCTCTCTCCTCCACCCCCTCCTCTTCTTCTTCCTCCATGGCCTCTTCCTCGGAACCAGCGGTGCTCCGTAGGCGTTCAAGGGGCTACGCAAGTACGCAGGCCAAAAGATGCCATGCGGTGCTTGAGCTGGTGTGCTTGGGGGACAGGAGCCACACTGGGGCAGAGGTTCTGTCAGCTCTGCAGGGGCAGGTTCAGAGGTGGTTGACGCCACGCCAACTTAAGGCAGGAATGGTGGTTTGCGACAATGGCACCAACCTCCTCTCTGCCCTCCGACAGGGACAACTGACCCATGTGCCCTGTTTGGCTCACGTCCTTAACTTGGTGGTGCAGCGGTTCTTGGGCAGGTACCCGGGCTTACAGGATGTCCTGAGGCAGGCCAGGAAAGTCTCTGTGCATTTCCGCCGGTCATATAATGCCAGTGCTCGGCTGACGGACCTCCAAAAGGAGTTTAACCTGCCCAAGAACCGCCTAATCTGTGACATGCCCACCAGGTGGAACTCGACGTTGGCCATGCTGCAGCGGCTGCACACGCAGCAGAGGGCCATCAATGAGTACCTGTGCGACTATGGCACCAGGACAGGGTCAGGGGACCTTGGTTTTTTTTCCCCACGCCAGTGGGCCATGATCAGGGATGCATGCACTGTCCTGTCACCATTCGAGGAGGCCACGAGGATGGTGAGCACTGACAGTGCATGCATCAGTGACACTGTCCCCCTTGTCCACCTGTTGGAGCACACGCTGCGTGGAATAATGGACAGGGCACTTGAGGCAGAACAGAGGCAGGAAGAGGAGGACTTCCTTAGCTCTCAAGGCCCCCTTTATCCAGACAGTGTTCCTGCGTGCCCGCCGATCACACAGGAAGAGGACGAGGAGGAGGAGGAGGAGGAAGATTGTGTCAGTATGGAGGTGGAGCCTGGCACTCAGCATCAGCAGTCTTTAAGGGATCAGTCCCAAGGAACACATGGACTTGTACGTGGCTGGGAGGAGGTGGCTGCGGACGTTGTTGTCCTTAGTGACCCAGAGGACTCCGGACCGAATGCCTCAGCAAACCTACGCTGCATGGCCTCCCTGATCCTGCAAAGCCTGCGTAAGGATCCTCGTATTCGTGGTATCAAGGAGAAGGACCAATACTGGCTGGCAACCCTCCTTGATCCACGTTACAAGGGTAAGGTTGCGGACCTTATCTTGCCATCGCAGAGGGAGCGGAGGATGAAACATCTTCGGGAGGCCTTGCAGAAAGGTCTGTGCAACGCGTTCCCAGAGACTGGGAGGTTACAAACTCCTGTTTCTGGACAACGTGTTGCTGAGGCTTCGGTCAGTCAAAGAAGGAGCGGTGGAGAAGGTGGCCGTCTGACCGATGCGTTCAGACAATTTTTTGGTCCGCAGCCCCAAGGTATGATCGGTTCCAGCAACCATCGCCAGCGTCTGTTTTACATGGTGCAGGAATACCTAGGGGCAAGATCAGACTTGGACACCTTTCCCACCGAAAATCCTCTGGGTTACTGGGTCTTGAGGATGGATCACTGGCCAGAGCTTGCACAGTATGCAATTGAGCTACTGGCCTGTCCTGCATCCAGCGTTCTTTCGGAACGCACATTCAGTGCTGCTGGAGGCGTGGTAACCGATCACAGGGTGCGTCTGTCCACCGACTCGGTCGATCGGCTGACCTTCATAAAAATGAATCAGTCTTGGATCACCACCAGCTACCAAGCACCTGATGCAGATGTAACCGAATAATTTTTTTTGAAATCTCAGATCCCTTCAAAGACTGCCTATGCTGATGCTGAGTGACTATCCCTGAGTAATTATCCTCTTCCTCCTCAATCATCACGCTGATAGCTTGTAAGAACATTTTTGGTTCTGGGCGCCACCACCAGTGCCTAAGGCACAATTTTTCAGCCCCTGTTTAACAGGGGCGTGTAATTACAATTTTTGATGTAATACTTTGCAGCAGGGCTCGTTCCTGCATTCCAACTAGAGTGTCTGTGAGGGGTTGCAGTGTTGTGGCACCAGCACCAGTGCCTAAGACCCAATTTTTCAGCCCCTGTCTAACAGGGGCGTGTAATTACAATTTTTGATGCAATACTTTGCAGCAGGGCTCGTTCCTGCGTTCCAACTAGAGTGTCTGTGAGGGGTTGCAGTGTTGTGGCACCAGCACCAGTGCCTAAGGCCTAATTTTTCAGCTCCTGTTCAACAGGGGCATGTAATTACAATTCTTGATCTAATATTTCACAGCAGGGCCCTGTGAGGGCTTACAGTGTTTTGGCCACAGCAACACCTAAGGCCCAAATTTCTGCTGAGTATATAGGGCAGGACCCTACTTTCAAACATCTAACTTACAAACGACTCCTACTTGCAAACGGAAGGAGACAACAGGAAGTGAGATGAAATCTACCCCTAAGGAAGGGAAATTCTCTCCTGTAAGAGTTAATATGGGAAAACAATTTTTCCTTTCCACTGATGCTTTCCAATCCTTGTTCCACAAAAAAACCCAAATTTTCAAAAAACATTTTTCATTGGGACAAAAAAGTGAGGTGAAATCTTCTGAAGAGGAGGAAAGACGCAAAACAAATGTCACAGGGGTGATAACCCTTCCCTATGTTTTCCAAAAAGCTTAGAAAAGATTTTTTGGCTGGAGCTAAACACATTAAAAATGTTCAAAATTACAAACAGATTCTACTTAACAACAAACCTACAGTCCCTGTCTTGTTTGCACCGCCTGTATACTGCTGTTCAGAGTATATAGGGACCTTTCCTTATTTTAATTTGGGTGCGGGGTTCCCCTTAATATCCATACAAGACCCAAAGGGCCTGGTAATGGACTGGGGGGTACCCATGCCGTTTGTCTCACTGATTTTCATCCATATTGCCATGACCCGACATGACATTAAACCCGCAAGCAGTTTTAAATGAGATTTTTTCCTTTAAAAATGACATTTGGTGCAGGGACTGTTCTAAACATGGGAAACACGCGTCACTTTACAGGCATACTATAGACACCCCCCAGGTACGATATTTAAAGGAATATTTCACTTTTTTTTTTTTACTTTAAGCATCATTAAAATCACTGCTCCCGAAAAAACGGCCGTTTTTAAAAGATTTTTTTGCATTGATACATGTCCCCTGGGGCAGGACCCGGGTCCCCAAACCCTTTTTAGGACAATACCATGCAAATTAGCCTTTAAAATGAGCACTTTTGATTTCGAACGTTCGAGTCCCATAGACGTCAATGGGGTTCTAACGTTCGTGCGAACTTGCGGTCCGTTCGCGGGTTCTGGTGCGAACCGAACCGGGGGGTGTTCGGCTCATCCCTATTGTGCACGTAAAAAAGGGTGGGACTTTGAATGAACGTGAATGACCACGTAGCAGCAACTGAGTATTGGGTGGACATGTAAAAAAAAGTATTTATTGGTAAAAAAAACACTGATATACAAACATAATATATATAGAAAATATATAATAATATATAGAGAAAATTCATTGTGCGTGTATTAGTGTAAAAAGAACCCAAAAATCTGTATAAAAAAGCCTCTAAGGGCCACTTTGCCATCACGTGCCTATTTGACTTGACTAATACCCAAAAAAAAAAAAATTAAAAATGAAAAAAAAATATGACTTCCTTTTTTTTTTTTTTTTATCTTCCCTTACAAGCCGGAGAAGAACATTATCAGACAAGCCGAGGAATCTTCTCTACAAGGTATGTCAGCTAATGAGCGCGTCACACGGGACGGATGGCTGGAGGAGCTCCAAGTCTTTGTGTTTAGTCGTTTCACACGTTGCGGGGGGGACCCTGAGATTCCCGACACAAAGATCGCCCGCTCCATCTAATCGGCGTGCATTTTGCTTCTCTTTAACATCTGACGGCGTTTAAAAAAAAGGAGAAAACTTTTAACAACGGCAAAGATGAAGTTCTTTCCTGAGACTCCAGGAGCAGGCAGTTGCGATTAATTATTTGGAGTTATGGCGGGGGAAGCGGGCGCGAGTCACCGCGTGGGATTACAGCGATACCCACATTAGTGTCAGCATTGTAGCATCAACATGTCACAAACACTTTGTATTATATCGGAGGATTTTTTATTTTTTTTTCCTTACGTTTTCTCAGTAGAGATGAACAAACTGAACCAGGTGGGGGGGGGGGATCGGGAATACTTGTAGGAAAGTGACATCCAGGAACGTTCAGAGAGCCACCTGCTGATTTTTTGGATCTGATTTTTATTGGTTATGAAGACCCGGCCTTTTCTGGGACTCTTTGATTACAAGTTTAACCCCATCCCGCCAAGGGGTTGCCACCTGTCCGGACAGTCCGGGTTTTCAATCATGTGTCCGGGTTTCAGTTCATACATTATTCAGACAGGAATGTGGCTCAGAACAGGACTTGACAGGAGGGTGGGGGGGGGGGCACTATGTGCGCCACATTACTATTTTCTTTGGAGCGCCCCAAAGGTATCCCAGGTCTGCTACAATCCTATAGAGTATGCTAAAAAAAAAAAAAAATTACTGTGCACCTTTAACCACTTAAAGGGGTTGTAAACCTTGGTGTTTTTTCATCTTAATGCATCCTATACCGAGCGGGGCTTAAAAGCGTCCCACACAGCTAAAACGAAGGTAAATTGTTGCTAAAACTAACAGAGATTTACCGCCAACGCAGCCAGCGCCTCAGTGTAAAAGTTGCCTAAAATGCAATTAAAAAAAATGAAATGTCTTTTTTGTTTGAAATTCCCCTTTAAGACCAATGGGGCGGAAGTGACATTTGACATCGCTTCCGCCATCCAATGATGTGGAGCCGAGTGGGGGGGGCATCATTCCCTCACTCGGCTCCATGCCTGTCAGGGAAGAGGACCCGATTGTCTACGCCGCTAGAGACGGCTCCGGTAAGCTCCGGTAAGCTCCGGTAAGCTCCGGTTTCTCTTTTTTTTTTTTCCTTTTTTTTTTTTTTACACTGTACCTTTTTTTTTTATCACTTTTGTTCCTATTACAATAAGCAAGGAACTATAAACATCCCTTATGATAGGAATAAGGTCCTCTTTATTAAGAGATCTGGGGTTGAAAAGACCCCAGATCACTCATTTACCGTTAAAAGCAAAAGAAAAAAAAAATTTTTTTGAACTTTTCCTTTAACAGAAAAATAAATAAATAAATATATATATATACATATATATCTATATATATAGTGGGGACGGAAAGTATTCAGACCCCCTTAAATTTTCCACTCTTTGTTATATTGCAGCCATTTGCTAAAATCATTTGAGTTCATTTTTTTCCCTCATTAATGTACACACAGCACCCCATATTGTACACACAGCACCCCATATTGTACACACAGCCCCCCCATATTGTACACACAGCACCCCATATTGTACACACAACACCCCATATTGTACACACAGCACCCCATATTGTACACACAGCACCCCATATTGTACACACAGCCCCCTATATTGTACACACAGCACATCATATTGTATATATTTACTATGTTCTGAAAGCCAGAAGTGACATCAGAGGTCGCTTTGGTCCTCCAAGGGTAGGGAGATGAGTCTCCATACCTTGCTGACGGCCGCATCAGATCACCTCTGGGCTTCACTGATGGCTCTGGTAAGCTCGTAAACGACCGATAAGGGGTATGGGGGGGCGGACACCTCCCGCTGCTTCTAAAAGTGATCCTGTGGCAAATCCACCCAGGGGACCATTTTTATCTTACATAGAATTGCCCATAGTAAAAAAAATACCGATATTTAATATCAAAGTAATGACTTATTTTTACTATGGGCCGGTCGGCAAGTGGTGGTTATAAAGGATGATTTTTTTTTACCTTTGGTATGCTGCTACCCCCACATTTACTTACCTCCAGTACTTACCTGAGCTGATCCCATTCCAGTGATGTGCATGGGAGCCTCGGCTCTCCCGGGTCTCCCTCTTCTCATTGGCTGAGACTAAGCAGCGGGAGAGGAGGGGAGGAGGGAGTAGGGGGGCAGGGCTGAGCCGTGCTCTGCGAGGCAGCTAGGGAGCGATCATGCACGGGTGCCCCCAGAGCAAGCAACTCAGCAAGAGGGAGGAGCCAGAGGGGGGGACCTAAGAAGAGGAGGATGCAAAACCATTACACAGAGCAGGGAAGTGTGACTTGTTTGGTCTTTTTAAAAACAAAAAACCAGAAGCTTTAGTACCACTTTAAGGCTAGGTTCACACTAGTGCAGCGCGATATTGATTTCATTTTTAGTGCAATTTTGTAGTGCAGCTGCAGGGTAACTTGGCACAAGTTACATCTCCGTTTCCCCTGCCCCTAAATAAATTACGGAGCTGGGCCCCCATTGATGTCATTGGGTGACCCCACCCCTCTGACATCCCTTGGAGACCCTGCCCTATGATATCATGGGGCGGGGTCTCAGAGGGCCAACACACAATGTCATAATGGGACCTGTGACCCGATGACACCATAGGGACGGGGTCACCGGGTGACCCCACCCCTTTGTTTACTTAGCAGGGGGGAGATATGGCACTGTCCAGCTTCTTTTAAGCATTTGGCAGCATTCCTCATGATTGACGACAGATTTACATCGGGGGATATACGTATACAGTGGAACCTTGGAGTACAAGCATAATCCGTTCCAGGAGAATGCTTGTAATCCAAAGCACTCACATATCAAAGCGAGTTTCCCCATAGAAGTCAATGGAAAGGAAGATAATTTGTTCTGCATTGACTTCTATTGCCTGCAATACTGCATGTGGCCAGAGGTGGAGGGGCACCGGAGAGCCTCGGAAATACTCGGAGACCGCTCTGCTGAACTCGGAATCCTCGGTAAGGTTTTCAGAGTGTTTCCAAGTATTTCCGAGCTTCACTGAGTATATTCGAACGGCCTCGGGCCGTTCTGAGTGTCACCGGCGCCCCCGCACCTCTGGCCAAATGCGGTACTGCACATGCCATTAGCTTGAATTCTGCTCATTTTGTGAGACAACACTCGCAAACTAAGTCAGGATTTTTTTTTAAAAGTTGCTCGTCTTTCAAAACGCTCGTTAACCGCGTTACTCATTAACCAAGGTTCCTCTCTCTCTCTTTCTCTACATATATATAATCATAACAAAATACAATCATATGTATAAGATGACCCATATACATATGATTGTATTTTGTTATATATATATATATATATATATATATATATATATATATATATATATATATATATATATTAAGATTTTAAGATTTTTAGACCATAGCATGGTCTCTATGTGTGCTATGAATCTATAAAAATATATATACATTTTCTTGTTCACTTATATACTTTTTGCTTACCTATAGGGATATTGTACATAAAGTCTTGCAGAAGCTCCTGAGGAAGCCATGATCTTGGCAAAACATGTAGAGTCGAAAAACTTTTGTACAACGACTGTATGAATTTATTTTTTTTTTTTTATTAGTTGTAATATTTGTAATTTTAATGATGTTTATTAAAAAAATAATTTTATTAGTTTTAATATATGTAGTTTTAATGATGTTTATTAAATAAAATTAAAAAATGTGATTTTTGTTTTCAATTTGATTAATATGCACAATAAAACTCCCATTTTCTACTTTTCCCTTTAAAAATGTGTTGATTAATGTTCATGTTCAATGTGAAGCGATTGTGTAATGTGCGCCACAGTCGTCGTAAATACGGCCTCTAGTTTCATCCTTGTTTTGGGTATAAAGGAAAATATATATACATTTTCTTGTTCACTTATATACTTTTTGCTTATCTACTGTATAGTGATATTGTACATAAAGGCGAAACATGTAGAGTCAAAAGACTTTTGTACAACAACTGTATGAATTTAATTTTTATTAGTTTTAATATTTGTCATTTTAATGATGTTTATTAAGTACAATTTTTTATTAGTTTTAATATTTGTCATTTTAATGATGTTTATTAAATAAAATTAATAGATGTGATTTTTGTTTTCAATTTGATTAATTTGATTAATATGCACCTTCAAACTCCCATTTCCTACTTTTCCCTTTAAAAATTTGTTGATTAATGTTCACGAATGTGAAGCAATTGTGTATTGTGTGCTATGAATGTATAAAAATATATATACATTTTCTTGTTCACTTATATACTTTTTGCTTACCTATAGTGATATTGTACATAAAGTCTTGCGGAAGCTCCCGAGGAAGCCATGATCTTGGCGAAACGTGTAGAGTTAAAAGACTTATGTACAACGACTGTATGAATTTATTTTTTATTTTTTATTAGTTTTAATATTTGTAATTTTATTGATGTTTATTAAATATCATTTTTTATTAGTTGTAATATTTGTCATTTTAATGATGTTTATTAAATAAAATTAATAAATGTGATTTTTGTATTCAATTTGATTAATATGCACCTTCAAACTCCCATTTCCTACTTTTCCCTTTTAAAAATGTGTTGATTAATGTTCACGAATGTGAAGCAATTGTGTAATGTGCGCCACAGTCGTCGTAAATACGGCCTCTAGTTCCATCCTTGTTTTGGGTATAAAGAAAAATATATATACATTTTCTTGTTCACTTATATACTTTTTGCTTACCAATAGTGATATTGTACATAAAGTCTTGCGGAAGCTCCTGAGGAAGCCATGATCTTGGCGAAACATGTAGAGACGAAAAACTTTTGTACAACGACTGTATGAATTTATTTTTAATTTTTATTAGTTTTAATATTTGTAATTTTAATGTTTATTAAATAAAATTAATAAATATGATTTTTGTTTTCAATTTGATTAATATGCACACTCTAACGCCCATTTCCTACTTTTCCCTTTAAAAATGTATTGATCAATGTTCAAGAATGTAAAGCAATTGTGTAATGTTTGCCACAGTCGTCGTAAATACGGCCTCTAGTTCCATCCTTGTTTTGGGTATAAAGAAAAATGTATATACATTTTTTTGTTCACGTATATACTTTTTGCTTACCAATAGTGATATTGTACAAAGTCTTGTGGAAGCTCCTGAGGAAGCCATGATCTTGGCGAAACATGTAGAGTCAAAAGACTTTTGTACTTGGCTGAAGTGGCAAAAAAAAAAGACTTTTGTACAACGACTGTATGAATTTATTTTTTATTAGTTTTAATATTTTAATTTTAATAATGTTTATTAAATACCATTTTTTAGTAGTTTTAATATTTGTAATTGTATTGATGTTTATTAAATAAAATTAATAAATATAATTTTTGTTTTCAATTTGATTAATATGCACCTTCAAACGCCCATTTCCTACTTTTCCCTTTAAAAATTTGTTGATTAATGTTCACGAATGTGAAGCGATTGTGTAATGTGTAACAAGTAAAACAGGCGCAATGCAACAATACCTCCATAAAGTGTTCCTTAATAGTCCAAGGGGGCAAAGATAGGTATATATATATATATGGAAAAATATATAAAAACGAGTTTGTCAGGGCTGCCGCCGAGAAGATCGGAGGCAAGGTCCGAAAAAACTGAGAAAAAAAAAAACTGAAAAAAAAAACCCGAGAAAAAAAAAAGTGAAAAAAAACAGAGAAAAAAAAGAGAAAAAAAAATAGAAAAAAAGAAAACCTGAGAAAAAAAACTGAGAAAAAAAAAAGAGAAAAAAAAAACAAAAAAAAAAACTGAAAAAAAAAACAGAAAAAAAAAAACCTGAGAAAAAAAAAAAAGAGAAGGCGCCCCTCTCCTTGTTTTTTTTTCCTCAATTGTGTAATGTGTGCCACATTCGTCGTAAATACGGCCTCTAGTTCCATCCTTGTTTTGGGTATAAAAGAAAAAAAATGAGCGTTTTTAGTAACAGCTTGGTTTTCAGTATATATTCATGTTCTAAATGGTCCCTGTGGAATTCACACTTTTATTTCTTCCTGGATTATTATTACAAATAGTTTGTTTTACTCGTGTTTTGTCTAAACAAACATTCTGCTTTCTTATAATTAACTTTGGGATCTTTGGTGCCGTCACCATAATAGAAGTGATATTTTTTTTTTTTTTTTTAATGCAAATCTGCTGATTTGCACAAAACGCTCCGTTTTTACACATTTCCGAAATCCCATTTGCGCACATTTAAAGAGCGTGATTAATGAATCGATGACAGTAACGAAGGAACAAACAACCTTGGGATGGCATTGAAGCTCGCCGTGGGTAAATTTCATCCACCATTACCTGCTGCAACTTTTTTTAAATTTTTTTTATTTGTGGGATTGTGCAAATCAATAGCTATTCGTCGCTGGCTCGTGTCAAATGAAATTATTTACCGCTGTGTTGATAAATAATAAATCTTTCCCGGGTCTGTGTTCCAAAATGCACTCTCACAATTAAGTTATACAGAGTACGCTCACCTTAGGCCATTAGAAGGCCGGTCGCTGTATCACCGTGTAATTAATGGCGAGAAAGTTTTCAGGATTAAAAGTTTAAAGTGTCAGAGTGAATTAAAAGGGGGAAAAAAAGGAGATTTTTACTTGGATGAAAAATATATTTCAAGCTTTGGTTCTCAGTCTTAGTTGGCCTGGTAAATTCTTCCAAACCCTCCCCCCCCCCCCCACTGCACAAACGAGGAATAGTAAGGATTGCTATGGGCGCCACAACCTAATAATTTAGAATGTTAGAAGACACTGGAAAGATGGACTTTCTTAGTGCCAAGACAACATCACAACATAGTTAAAAAGTAGTGTAGCACCCTCTAGTGTGCTAGAAATGTAGATAGTTATTTTTTCGTAGAGTCGGTAAAATTATGCAGGCTTGGCTGGCAGCCAAACCTGTCTGTTTGTTTCCTGGGTTGGACAGAAATCCAGGGGGAGCTGGATGACTCACAGGCAGCATCACTGAGACCTCCCCTCCCCCTCTTTCTAGAATGTGCTGGAACCTTCTAGAAAGATGGGAGGGGAAATAAGGTGGAGCTGCCTGGAGTATTCTGAGGTCCCTGACCAATCCCCCTTAAATACTCAGGGTCAGCCCATCTGGGGAGGAGTTGTGTCGGGTGGAAGCTGGAGATGGAGTGTTAGGCTGTCGTGGCCTTTGAGGGAGCTCCCCAGGCTCAGGTGCGGACTGGGCCTTCCTAAAACCCTTGAGGTGTCCTGGATAGGAGGCATGGGAACAAGGAGGACAGTAGGAGAACACTGCCAGGCAAGTCTCCAGAACCAACTGTTAGGGCTGGGCTCAGCCCTTTCTACTCTGAGCTGACCGTTCAGCTGTCGGCTATGGGGGATAGAAGAGCTTAGCTATGGAGGTGTCAGGGCTGGTCTCAGCCCTTCCTGGCTGCTCAGCTGTCGACTAATTGCCAGCTCCTATCTCTCCACAGGTACTCAGCTGTTGATGATATCCTGCTCGTCAGTCCTGCCTACTTAAGCCGTCCAGCCCTAGAGGATCTCTGCCTTCGCCTTAGTCAACATCACAGAGACGCTCTCCTGCATTCCTGTTAAAAGACTTGCTTGGCTGACATCCCTTCTGGCTCCAGATCCTGCTTGCTGTTTTACTACACTCATCTCCGGCTCCCTGACGTTTGGGTTGTCTGACTATCCATTACGGTTCCTGAACTCTGGTTATGTTTTGACTACGTTTGTTCTATTCACTTATTATTAAACAAGTGTGATTTGACTGTACTTCTGTCTCGGTCTGATTTCATAATTTCTGACACCAACAGCAACAGCCAGGAGGGCTGGTGAGTGACACACAGTCAGGAGGACTGGGAGGCATGCCTGAAAGGACTGGGATGAAGCAGTCTGGGATGGGTGCAGAGCCAGCAAGGAGGACTGTGGTGGAACGGGCAAGGGAAAGAGGCAGCTGCAGCCAGGAGGGTTGGCAGGGCCTGGAGAGGTGGTACTGGGATCAGTAGCCATATGTGGGACAGCTAGCACTAGGACTACCATATTTTGCTACACCATACGGTCCCTGCCTGCAAAGGGCATTTGCTTTGGGCCTGGATGAGCCAGTGTCAGGCCTCAACAACAGCGCTAGCTGGTCCTGGGAGTGATAATCTGCAACCAAATGTATGTGCTTGAGGTGAAGAGAAGAGGTTGTATATACCAAAGATGTATATAGTTAGTCCCTGCATTTTCTTTCTTCAACCAAGTAGGCATCCCATATGCACCCTATCCCCATCCTAGTTATTATCACCTCAACAAAACAAAAACAAAGTACAAGGGCTATTTCTTGATTGATGTGTGTCTGGAAATTCATGTGCCTGGCTGTGCAGGGTGGGAGACGGACCACAATCACCAGTAGCCCCTACGGGGGTACCGTTACAGTAGTCATTTTGTACTTCCAAGTCATGTACAGTAGTCATTTTGTACGCCCAAGTCATGTACAGTAGTCATTTTAATTACAAAATCAAATGATTAAAAATCAATAAAACCATACAAAACAGTGTGCAAAAACACAGCCTCTCTTTACTTATTGTCCGCAGGGACAAGAACCCCAATGGCATCAAATTATACAGTAAGATGCTTCACAAATTGCTGGGGGTGTGTCCAACGTGGATAATGTGCCTCAATGGGTTTCGCTTGGAAGCCCCGCTTCTTCGGGAGGAATAGAGGAGCGCTTTTACAAACTAAAATTGACAATAAAACAGAATTACATAACAGAATATATAAAGAGACATTTTACCATAACAGTTTTAGCAATACAAAAGGCTCACCAAACCATTTGGGGATCCACACATCAGAAAGGGGAGCAATGTCACGGCCAAAACCCCACAGTGCCTCCCCCTGGGGAAGGTGTGGAAGCAGTAGAAAAATAAACTAGAAACAGAAAATTACAATCAGTATATGACATTAGAGGGCCCACCCTCTCTGTCCATCCCCAGGGCTACACATCACAGTTTTGGCAATGGGTAGCAGTTACCCACCCGGAGTGATGGAAACTAGATGTTATTACAGGAACCAAATAAAATTCTTGAAGGGGCGGCTAGTGGTACAGATATATAGGGCCCTTAATAAAAAATTGCCCAAGCCCAGCTGGTGGGTACAATACACATACATCTTGCCAAAAAAACAAAAAAAATTGGATAATAAACCATATATGGCCCCCCAAACTAACATATTAAACAATAACAAAGTTGGGGACTGTGTGACGGGAGTCACTTTGGGTGGGGGGCTTGTGGAACCCAGCTTACCCCTTGGAAAGCTCTGGTATCTCCTTGTCCAGCTAACCTAGCCCCTCCTATGTGTAAATCACCCTGTGTCTATTAGGGGCACAGGGTGACCGAGAACCCCAGTCTGATATGCACTAGTCAGACTCACTGTACAACCACACTTGGATATTGTATATTATTATTATTATACAGGATTTATATAGCGCCGACAGTTTACGCACCGCTTTACAACATTAGGGCAGACAGTACAATTACAATACAATTCAATACAGGGGGGAATCAGAGGGCCCTGCTCGTTAGAGCTTACAATCTAGGAGGGAGGGTCAAGTTATACAAGAGGGTAATAGCTGTGGGGGGTGAGCTAATGGAGAAAATAGTGCAGTTGTTAGATGGAGGCAGGATAGGGTTCTCTGAAGAGGAAAGTTTTCAGGGATCGACTAAAAGTGGATAAATTTGGAGACAGTCTGACAGATTGGGGTAGGGAATTCCAGAGGATGGGCGAGGCGCGGGAGAAGCCCTGGAGGCGGATATGGGAGGAGGTGATGTGGGAGCTAGAGAGCAGGAGGTTTTGGGAGGAACAGAGAGGGCGATTAAGTTGGGATTTTGAGACTAGGCTAGTGATATAGCTGGGGGCAGAGCTGTGGATGGCTTTTTAACTTATTGTTAGTAATATATATATATATATATATATATATATATATATATATATATACAGGCATACTCCACTTTTAAGTACACAATGAGGTTTCTTTACTAAAGCTGGAAAGTGCAAAATCAGGCTCACTTCTGCATAGAAACCAATGAGCTTCCAGGTTTTATTACCAAAGCTTAATTGAACAAGCTGGGGTTAGAAGCTCATTGGTTTCTATGCAGAATTGAGCCCGATTTCACACTTTCCAGCTTTAGTAAATAAACTCCATTGTGTACTTAAAAGTGGGGTATGCCTGTATATAAATATATATATATATTGTATATTGCTGTAGACTCTTTACTAGATCATTTGAGGTGTGGCTGTATCCCATTGTTCTATTGTGTCTGTCTGCCTTGAGAGCAACCTATTATGGGATGTATATGTCTATGTGGATTAGCTGTGAGAGGGGATGGGGGAATTCCTCCAACAACTCTCCCTGCTGATAGGACAGTTTACTGATGAGAAGTTGTGTGTGTGTCTGTTATAGAATGTAGTCTACCCCGCCATGTGTCATTATGCAAAGGAGAGGGGATTGTCCTCTGAGTGTATATCTTTGTGTGCCTTTGTCAAATAAACAGTTCAGCAGCCAAAACGAGTACTGCCTAGTTCTTGGTCGCAAGGGGCTTTAATATTATCTGATAGCTATATCATCGGTATATGATGGAAGTACTCAAGCAGAGTGGGAAGGCATTCCATTACAGGGACCACCCATGAATTGCGTTAAAGCACATTATCCATATTGGAGACACCCCCAGCAATATGTAAATCATCTGAATGTATAATATGAGGCCATTGCTCAACATTGGGGTTCTTGTCCACATAGACAATAAGTAAAGGGAGGGTATGTTTTTGCATGCTGTATCTTGTATGGTTTTAATTATTTTTAATCATTTGTAATAAAAATGACTACTTTTTTTCCAAAAGCTTTATTTGAAGCAAAGGAATGTAACAATTCATATAGAACATATGTGAACATATGTGAGTCAGCACAACAGGTCATACAACAGTCTTCACTAGACGTAAACTAAATGAAAATTGGCACATGGTTGGAAATATCTATGTTCTACAGATTTTACACATATAGTACTATTAGTCCTTAAACTAGATAGACCGTGTCTGGAGTCTGGAGGTAGCCCAAAAAACTGGGTTATAATCGTTGAGTGTAGGTGTTGATAATGGTCAACCATCAAGGCAGTGTTTGGTCAGCTTGGATCCCTGAGGCAGGTGACTTCTTAACAGTCTATTGTTTCCAAGCCTTATGAAAGGGGGGCCTAGCTTTTCCATAAGGACAAATACCCTTGTAAGTGGCTAATTAGTCCCTGGAAGGCTGTGTAATATATTGTATGTAGTGGGACTTTATGTGTAAAGTGTGACAGCTGGTTGGTCGTATTGTTGCATGGACGTTCCTTATTGTTAGAGAGTGACAAGGAACCCCCCCCCCCCCCCCAAAAAAAAGGTTTGAAGGTCTTTCTAAATAAAGAAAAGGGGGGAAGGGAAAACAGGGGTAGGATCTAAAGAGGGGCAGGATGGTAGGGCCCGGGGTGCCAGGAGAAAAATTACTACTTTTTAACTATGCTGTGAGATTGTCTTGGCACCAAGAAAATCCATCTTTCCACTGTCTTCTAATGTCCCAAAGTAAAAAAAAAAAAAAGTTTTTTATTGTAATTTAAATAAATTCAATGACAAAATGTAACTCAATAAAAAAAGTTGGATAGGTGCTCCCAGTGAAAGAATAGCACCCTAAATCATTGGTTTTAGGGCGATAGTGGCCAGCAATGAAGAACAGCCCTCCCAAATCATTAGTATCAGTGGTATAGTGAACCCCAGAAGATAATAGTCCCCCAAGTTATTGGTTTCAGAAATATAGTGGTCATCATTAAAGAATAAGTCCCCAAATAATTTGTGTCAATTGGATAGTGGCCAGCAGGGAAGGATATCCACCCAAATCATTAGTGTCAGTTGGATAGCATCCACCAGGGAAGAAAAGCCTTCAAATCATTAGTGTCCATGTGTTAGAGAACCCCAGGAGAGAACAGCCCGAAAACTATTTTTGCCAGTAGGAAAATAGCCCCTCAAATTATGAGTGTTAGTAGGATAGTGACCGTTTGGCAGATGCCCCTAATCATAAATCCCCAGGCTCTGATGGCCTACCAGCGGAGGTGTACTCCCGGTATGGGAGTGTTCTTCTGTCGTCACTTCTATGGGCTCTGTGTGCAGCAGCTAAAACAGGGCACCTGCCTAACTCTAGTATAGTGGCCACCATGGAAGGACAGCTCCACAAATAATTGGTGTTTGTAGGATGGTAGACCCCAGGACAGAATAGCCCCTAAGTAACTGGTATAAGTAGGATAGTCATTGTCATGGAAGAATAACACCCTAAGTCACTGGTGTAAATGGGATAGGGGCAAATGAGGAAGAATAGCCCTCCAAACTCAGTATCAGTGGCAAAGTGAACCCCAGGAGAGGATAGTCCTCCAGATCATTGGTGTCAGAAGGATACTGAACCCAAAAAAGAATAGCCCCTAAATCATTTGTGTCAGAGTGATAGTGAGTGACAGAATGATAGTGGTCATCATTAAAGAATAACTTTCTCAAATGATTGGTGTCAGTAGGATAGTGGTCATTACTAAAGAATAACTCCCCAAATCATTGGAGTCAGTGGAATAATGGGTAACTGGTATCCGTAGAATAGTCACTGTCATAGAAGAATAATACCCCAAATCATTAGAGTCAGTGGGATAGTGGCCAGCAATGGAGAATAACCCTCCCAAAGCATTAGTATTAGTGGCATTAGTGAACCACAGGATAGAATAGTCCCCCAGGTCATCATCGGTATCAGTAGGACACTGAACCCAGAAAAGAATAGACCTCAAATCATTGGTGTCAGATGGATAGTGGCCATCATTAAAGAAGAACTCCCAAAACCATTAGTGTCAGTAGGATAGTGGCTATTAAGGAATAGCTCCCCAAATCATTGGAATCAACGAGATAATGGCCAGCAGGGAAGCACATTCACACAAATCATTTGTGTCTGTTGGATAGCGTCCACCAAGTCATTTGAGTTAGTGGGTTAGAGAACCCTAGAAGAAAAGAAAATTATTGTTGCCTGTAGTGAAAATAGCACCCAAATAATCAGTGTTAGTAGGATAGTGGCCACCAGGGAAGAATAGCTCCCCAAACAATTACTGTCAGTAGGATAGTGAACGTCAGGACAGAAAAGCCCCCAAGTAACTGGTATCAGTAGGATAGTCACTGTCATAGAAGAATAACACCCCAAATCATTGGTGTAAGTGGGAGTCAATAGGGAGGAACAGCCCTCCCAAAAAAATGGTGTCAGTAGGATAGTAACCAGCAGGGAAGAAAAACCCCTCCCACAAATCATTGGTGTCAGTAAGATAGCGGCCACCAAGGAAGAATAGCCCCCAGAATCATTAGTGTCAGTAGGATAGTAGCCACCAGGGAAGAAAAGTCCCCCAAATCCTTAGCGTCAGAGGGATAGTGGTCAGCAGGGAAGAACGGCTCTTCTAAATCATTGGTTTTAGTGGAAAAGTGGCCAGCAGGGAAGGGGTAGTCCTCTAAATTGATTGGTGTCAGGGGGTTAGTGAACTCAAGGAGAGAACATCCTCTGAGTTATATGTGTCAGTGGGATAGTGGCAGGCAGGGAAAATTAGCCCCCCCTAATCATTAGTGTTAGCAGGGTGGTGGCCATCAGGGAAGAATAGGTCCCAATATATTCGGTGTCAGTGGGATAGTGTCCACCAAGGAAAAATACCCCCCTGAACCACTGGGGTCAGTAGGATAGTAACCATGAGGGAAGAATAACTCCTCAAGGTCATTGGTGTCAGTGCGATAGTGGCCAGCAGGGAAGAATATCCCCCGAAATCATTGGTGTTAGCGAACTTCAGGGGAGAATAACCATCCCAAATCATTGGAGCCTGTAGGATAGGGGCCAGCAGGAAAAAATGACCCTCTCCCCAAATCCTTGATGTCGGTGGGATAGCGGCCTCCAGGGAAGAACAGCCTCCTGACTTATTAGTGACAGTGCGATAGTGGCCAGGAGGGAAGAATATCCCCCTAAATCATTGGTGTCAGTGGGTTAGCAAACCTCAGGAGAGACTATCCCAAATCATTGGAGTCTGTAGGATAGTGGCCAGCAAGAAAAAAATAACCCTCTTCTCAAATCCTTGATGTCGGCACCAGGGAAGAATAGCTCTCCTAAATCATTGGTGGCAGTGGAACAGTGGCCAGCAGGGAATAGTAGTCCTTCCGAATTACTGGTCTCAGCAGTATAGCATCCTCCAGGGCAGAATAGTCCTCACAATCATTAATGTCAGTGAGATGGTGATTCCCTTAATAGAATAGCCCCAATGTCCATAGAATAGTGGCCAGCAGGGAAGAATAACACCAAAATCATTGATGTCAGTGGGATACTGACCACCAGGGAATATAGTCCCCTAAACCATTGGGGTCAGGGAATAGTGGCCCAACTCTTGAACCCCACTGATCTTCTATTTTTATCTAGAACTGCAGTTAGGTAGCACTTAATGCTTCTTTGTCAGTTTTTTTTAATGTATATATTTTTTTTTTTATTTTTTTTGTATGATGTAATATTTAAATATATTATTATTATTATTATTATTACTGCTATTATCATTTATAGCAATCATTGTTCTTGTTATTATTATTATTATCATCATTGTAGTTTTACTTATTTATTTTTAAACCATTTCAGTGCCTGTATACTACTTAAAGAAAACCCCACCCCCCTTATTTTGTACAAAAAGACATGAATAAGGCATAAAACCTAAATACTGTATGTACAGTATAATTCAGGGCAGGTGCCCTGTTTTAGCTGCTACCTCTTAGCTGTCTCTCCAATGTTTTTTAGTCCTTTTAATGATGCCTCTTTGCTGCCTGTGACCCCACTCTCATGCTGCCATTTTGAAAAATGATTTCTGGGATCAGCTTGCAATATACACTATATTGGTCTAGGAGTGTGTCTATGGGAATGTTTGACCATTCTTCCAGAACTGCATTTGTGAGGTCAGGCCGAAGGTGTTCTATCGAGTTGAGGTCAGGCCAGTCAAGTTCCTCCACATCAAGTTCCTCGCTCATCCGTGTCTTTATGGACCTTGCTTTGTGCACTGGTGCGCAGTCATGTTGGAACAGGAAGGGGCCGTCCCCAAACTGTTCACTCAAAGTTGGGAGCATGAAATTGTCCAAAATGTCTTGGTATGCTGATGCCTTAAGAGTTCCCTTCACTGGAACTAAGGGGCCACACCCAACCCCTGAAAAACAAACCCCACACCATAATCCCCCCTCCACCAAATGATTTGGAGGGGTGGCCTAATCATTTTGGTAATATAGTGTGGATGAGCGAGTGGAGGAACTTGACTGGCCTTCACAGAGTCCTGACCTCAACCTGATAGAACACCTTTGGGATGAATTAGAGAGGAGACTGCGAGCCAGGCCTTCTCGTCTAACTAGGGTTGCCACCCCACCCCTTTAAAACCTAACACATAATAATTACACAGGTTCTGTGGCTGATTAAGGTGGTAATTAAACTCACTAAGTGCCTTATCTGCATTAAATTAGCCCCATAACCTGTGTAATTAATATGCGTTCGGTTTTAAAGGGATGAGATGGCAACCCTACGTCCAACATCAGTGCCTGACCTCACAAATGCACTTCTGGAAGAATGGTCAAACATTCCCATAGACACCCTCCTAAACCTTGTGGACGGCCTTCCCAGAAGAGTTGAATCTGTTATAGCTGCAAAGGGCGGGCCAACTCAATATTGAATCCTACGGACTAAGACTGGGATGCCATTGAAGTTGCAGGTAAAGGCAGGCATCCCAATACTTTTGACAACATAGTGTAGTTGTAGTGCGGTTATGCGAAATGGATTGCATGACATCATTGCATAAATCTGCCTAAAAAATAATTAATAAATACATAAAAAGTTCTACCTACCAAAAATAGTGAATGGTTCCCTTTACTACTTCAGTAATCCACTGTTGGTAATCCATATTGTGAAGCAGATTACGGTTAGGGTGTCTCCACACACGCCCGTGTCCAACAGACCTGAATGTTGAAACTTATTTTCATTTGCAGATCAGTTGGACTAGAAAAGTTACAATGTCAATAAAAATAAAACAAAGCCGGATTTGCGCTGTTAGGGAAGGGGCGTGAAGAGCCGTCTGTTTCCTCACTCTCTAGGAGTTAATGTACCTCGCACAGATATCGCCGGGATTAACTTCTTTTATGGCTCAATTTTATCAGTTTCTGATAAATGCAAATTTTCGTATTAGTAAAACGGTCCAGAGACTTTAATCCGCCCTCCATTTTATTGAGCCAAACTAAAACCACATCTCCGTGACTGAGAAGACGCCATTTAAAACGACTTCGCGGAGAGATTGTCAGTTTAAGTAAGTGTGCGCCGTAGAAAATTCCCCCGGAAAACGGCGCGGGAATAAAAAATCAGCATAAAGTGCGCTGTTCCATCACTAATTTCAATATTTGTGTTTGGAGCAATTTAGAAGCAGCTATTCTGAATTTAAATGGCGCAATGCATAAAGAAAACAGCCATTAAGGCATGAAAATTTCTTAGTTAAAAATCAAATATGTATTGTAAAAAAAAAGTAACATAACTATATAGCTGGTGTAACGTTTAATAGATAACTGCGGTTTCGGAAAAAACAAAATGGTGAGAGGCGCCATGGGCCACTGCTACACTTCCAAATTATAAATGTAAATGGGAACCTATGGCTGCCATATGTAGGGTGACTGAAGGCAGAGGAACCTGGCTGCAAAAATACATTTGGGTTTCAAACACACTTATAGATAGTATAACGGTAAAACAAATAATTTCAACAAGTGTTTTGTTTCTACTCCGTGAGACAACCCTTGGAGCTCCAGCAACCTCTGTCTACAGTGACTTCTGCCTCTAGCAGCCCTTGTGACTTCAGTGACCTCTGTCTACAGTGACCTCTGTTTCTCCAGTGACCTCTGTCTACAGTGACCCTTGTGTTTCCAGCAACCTCTGTCTCCAGCAGCCCCTGTGTCTTCATTGGCCCTTTTGTCTCTAGTGACCTCTGTTTCTCCAGCAGACCTTGTGACTCCAGAAACTCTTATGTCTCAAGTGGCCCTTGTTACTCCAGTGACCCCTGTGACTCCAGTGACCCCTGTGTCTCCAGGGGCCAGTGGCTCTTGCAACTGCAGTGATCCATGTGTCTCCAACATCCCTTGTGATTCCATCAACCCCTGTGCCTCTAGTGACCTCTAACTCCAGTGACCGCTATGCCTCCAGCAACCTATGTCTCCAGCCGCCTTTGTGACTCCAGCGCCCCCTGCATCTCCAGTGGCTCTTGTGATCCCAGCAACCCATGGATTTCCAGGAGCCCTTGTGACTCCAATGACCCCCGTTTCTCCAATGGCCCTTGCAACTCCAGCAAACCCTGTGTCTTCAGTGACCTCTGCCTACAATGACCTCTGTGTATCCAGTGACCTCTGTCTCCAGTGGCCCTTGTGACTCCAACACTCTCTGTTTCTCCAACAGCCCTGTTGACTCCAGTGACCTCTGTCTTCAGTGGCCTCTGTCTCCAGCAGCCCTTGTGACTCCAGCGGCTTTAAGTCTTCATTTGCCATTGTGACTACAGCAAACCCTGTTTCTCCATTGGGCCTTGCAACTCCAGCAAACCCTGTATCTTCAGCGACCTCTGCCTACGCTGACCTCTGTGTATCCAGTGACCTCTGTCTCCAGTGGCCCTTCTGACCCCAACACTCTCTATTACTCCAACAGCCCTGTTGACTCCAGAAACCCCTGTGTCTCCAGAAACCCTTGTGACTCCAGCGACCTCTGTGTTTCCAGTGGCCCATGCAGCACCAGCAACCCCTGTGTCTTCAGTGACCTCTGCCTACAGTGGCTCTTATGATTCCAGCAACCCTTGTGTCTCCAGCAACCTCTGTTTCTCCAGCAACCTCTGTCTTCAGCAGCCCCTATGTTTTCAGTGGCCCTTTTGTCTCCAGTGACCTCTATTTCTCCCGCAGGCCTTGTGACTCCAGAGAGCCCTATGTCTCAAGTGGCCCTTGTTACTCCAGTGACCCCTGTGACTCCAGTGACCCCTGTGTCTCTAGTGGCTCATGTGACTATAGTGATCCCTATGTCTCCAACAGCCTTTGTGATTCCATCAACCCCTGTGTCTCCAGTGACCTCTATGACTCCAGCAACCTCTGTCTCTTTGTGACTCCCACGTCCCCTGTGTCCCCAGCAACCCTCGTGACTCCAGTGGCCTCATGTCTCCAACATCCCTTGTGACTACAGCAGCCCTGTGTCTCCAGTGGCTCTTGTGACTTCAGCAACCCCTGTGTCTCCAGGAGTCCTTGTGACTCCAGTGACCCCTGTTTCACCAGTGGCCCTTGCAACTCCAGCAAACCCTGTGTCTTCAGCAACATCTGCCTACAGCTACCTCTGTATCCAGTGACCTCTGTTTCCAGTGGCCTTTGTCACTTCAACACCCTCTGTTTCTCCAACAGCCCTGAAGACTCCAGTGACCTCTGTGTCTCAAACAAACTGTTTCCAGTGATCTCTGTCTCCAATGACCTCTATCTTCAGTGATCTCTGTGCCTCTAGTGACCTGTCTCCAGTCCAGACCTGTCTGCAGTGGCTTCTGTGTTTTCAGTGACCCCTGTGTCTTCATTTACCTCTGTCTCCATTGACCCTTGTGTCTCCACCACATTAATGTACCATTGGCTGTATATAGCACCATTATGGGCAGGAGATCCCTATGACCTGAACGTTATAACAAAGGTTCCGCCATGTTAAAAAAAGGTTGAGAAAGGCTACTTCAAGAACATGACAAAAGAGACTGAAGGTTTGCGAAGACACCCTGGGGGAGTTTCCCGAAAACTGGTGCACACAGAATTAGGTGAAGCTGTGCATAGTAACCAATCAGCTTTTAGGTTTTATTGTCAAAGCCTAATTGAACAAGCTGAAGTTAGAAGCTGATTGGTCACTAGGTACAGCTGCACCAGATTTTGTGTGCACCAGTTTTAGTAACTCCTCAACACCCGTTCTATTTTCATAATCCAATCATCATGGGGCCATGAAGTCTAGAGCAGGTGGTAAGTGCTTGAGTTACATGGCTGAAGATGTGGATTGTTCTCAAATCATGGATGCTGCAGTTTCCTAGTGGCAGACCATGAAATGTCCCTGTCGAATGACCTTCACAACCATTTCGGGAGAGCCTTCACTCCGGATAATGGGGGGATATTACTCTTGCACCTAATATCCTGACCCAAAAGAGCTGGAGATTCCAAACCACTTCATTCACACAAGACTCATTCAATATTCCTCCCATCTTCCTCTCTCTCACCAGGCCTGCTTGGTCCAAAGGAAGCCAAAACGACATTTAATTAAAAACTGCGACCTCACACCATGCTCATCAACTCGTCTTGACGCGATAATCATCGTCTCAGAACAGGCTGAGCTGCATTCATCTCCCAGCAATTAGTATAACGAGAGGCTTTACCTAAATTATTCCTGATGAGCCGGTCTCATTCACTTTGTGTCCAGCATCAGCCGGGTGGACACCTGCCAGCACCTTGTCATGACAAGTCGCTATCCAAAGCAAAAAGAGTCAATTCAGCAGAAATCGACTGGCTCTGTCCATTGCTGACTCGTCAATTCTGCCTCTTCTAGAAGACATTATCTAAAAATAAGGATGCTGAATTATCGGGAACAGCTTGCATGTGTGAAGGATCACAGTCAGAGAATGACTTTTATAGAGTGTGCATGCTTACCAATGACTGCTCAAATGTCAACAAGCAATTCATAAATGCCCTGCGAGCCATATATTTAAAATACATTCAGGAAATTGATCGTCTTTCTCCTGTCAGGAGGTCTAAAGCCTTATTCTGCATATTTTCTGCTTTATTGTTTGGTAAAATACTAAAGATCTTTAGCTAATTTTTTTTTTAAGTAGTGGCAAACCTGAAATGAAAAATGAACAAAGCATATCCTTTTATGGTGTGTATGTGCCTCTATTCAAAGCACCCAGTGTGATTTCTAGCTTTTCTCTCATTCCTCTGCTTGAGTCACTTCTGACAGGAGTCGGCTTCAGCCCCCTCCAGCACACAGCAGGTGATTGACAGCCTAAGTTGTGTAGGTTTCCCTATGAGACTGTGTAGGGGGGGTTGTGTCCATCCCCTCCGCTCAGGTCTCAGATTACACTCAGCTCTCTTTTCTATTGTCAGGGTTTGGACCCAAACTTGGGACCTTTGCTGTGCCTGACAGTAACTCTGTGAGCCACCTGAGATGCTGTAAAGGCTCTCTGGGCAATTCCTTGAATGATCCTGCCTTGAAACTTGTTTCTCTTGAACCTTGAACCCATTGCTCCTCTCATGAACTTCCTATTTAACCCATGCCTCTGCACTCCCTGTTTGCCAGATTATTGTGCTTTCTCCAGCCAATATGTTGCTCTTGTCACTCCTGCCGCTGACTGTATTTTTGCTACCACTCGTTAGCAACCTTTGGGATTGTTCCTCTACTAAACTTCTGCTTGATCCCAACCTGCAACCACTTGTTATTGACCTTTGGCTTGTTTACTGAGTACGCTTCTGAAGCTTGATTCCTACCTGCTATATCTGATAAATAGAGTTATTATTATATATACATTTATTATTATTATTTTAATATTACTATTAGTAATAATAATAATATAACAGTAACCCCAACAATGTTAATAATATTAAATAAATAAACATATATATATATATATATATATATATACACCGTATATATTAATAACAATCAAAACATTGTTAATAATAATAATAATACAGTGGAACCTCGGATTATGAGCATAATCCGTTCCAGGAGTATGCTCATAATCCAATGTACTCCCATATCAAAGCCAGTTTTCCCATTGAAGTCAATGGAAACAAAAATAATTTGTTCCGCATTGACTTCAATGGGATGCAATACCGCATGCGGCCAGAGGCGGGGGGGGCGCCGGAGAGCCTCGGAAATGGCCAAAAAGGCCCGAGCACACTTCGGCTGACCTCGGCAAACCTCGGAAAGACTCTGTTCACAAGCCTTTCCGAGGTTTGCCGAGGTCAGCCAAACTGTCCTCGGGCCTTTCCGTGCATTTCCGAACGCTGATGATGGGCGTTGTTTGGCTCCGGCGCCCTCCACCTCAGGCCAAAAGCAGTACTACGCAGCGCTTTTAGCCTGAATCCTGCTCGTTTTGCGAGACAACCCTCACAAACCAAGTTAGGATTTTTAGAAATACAGTGCTCGTTTTGCGAAACGCTCGTTAACCGCGTTACTGGCAAACTAAAGTTCCATTGTAATGTATATATATGCAATAACAATCACAAGAATATTAGTGATGATAATAATTACAATGTATATACAGTATATAATAATAACAACCACAACAATGTATACAGTATCTCACAAAAGTGAGTACACCCCTCACATTTTTTGAAATATTTTATTCTATCTTTTCATGTGACAACACTGAAAAAATGACACTTTGCTACAATGTAAAGTAGTGAGTGTACAGCTTGTATAACAGTGTAAATTTGCTGTCCCCTCAAAATAACTCAACACACAGCCATTAATGTCTAAACCGCTGGCAACAAAAGTGCAAATTGTCCAAATTGGGCCAAAAGTGTCAATATTTTGTGTGGCCACCATTATTTTCCAGCACTGCCTTAACCCTCTTGGGCATGGAGTTCACCAGAGCTTCACAGGTTGCCACCGGAGTCCTCTTCCACTCCTCCATGACGACATCATAGAGCTGGTGGATGTTAGAGACCTTGTGCACCTCCACCTTCCGTTTGAGGATGCCCCACAGATGCTCAATAGGGTTTAGGTCTGGAGACCTGCTTGGCCAGTCCATCACCTTTACCCCCAGCTTCTTTAGCAAGGCAGTGGTGGTCTTGGAGGTGTGTTTGGGGTGGTTATCATGTTGGAATACTGCCCTGCGGCCCAGTCTCTGAAGGGAGGGGATCATGCTCTGCTTCAGTATGTCACAGTACATGTTGGCATTCATGGTTCCCTCAATGAACTGTAGCTCCCCAGTGTCGGCAACACTCATGCAGCCCGAGACCATGTCACTCCCACCACCATGCTTGACTGTAGGCAAGACACACTTGTCTTTGTACTCCTCACCTGGTTGCCCCCACACACGCTTCACACCATCTGAACTAAATAAGTTTATCTTGGTCTCATCAGACCACAGGACATGGTTCCAGTAATCCATGTCCTTAGTCTGCTTGTCTTCAGCAAACTGTTTGTGGGCTTTCTTGTGCATCATCTTTAGAAGAGGCTTCCCTCTGGGATGACAGCCATACAGACCAATTTGATGCAGTGTGCGGCGTATGGTCTGAGCACTGACAGGCTGGCCCCCCACCCCTTCAACCTCTGCAGCATTGCTGGCAGCACTCATACATCTATTTCCCAAAGACAACCTCTGGATATGACGCGGAGCACGTGCATTCAACTTCTTTAGCCGACCATGGCAAGGCCTGTTCTGAGTGGAACCTGTCCTGTTAAACCGCTGTATGGTCTTGGCCACTGTGCTGCAGCTCAGTTTCAGGGTCTTGGCAATCTTCTTATAGTCTAGGCCATCGGCACCCGGCACCGGGTCTACGGTCCCGTTGAGTTTACCTCTGGACGATATAAGCACCAAACACTTGAGTAGGTTTTCCAATGCTTTAATGAACAAATAACAGGAGTAGCAGCAAAGAGGCAGAAGGAAAGTTGCAGGGAAGCTCAAATACCTTTCCTTAGTATTCTTTAGAACATTCTTTGTAATTGAACACTTGTAGTTGAATACACTCCCCTCGTGGGATTCAATCTTTGCTCGCCTGGATAGGCATCTCTCACTTGTCTAGCAGCCAGCATGTAGCATGAACAAAAGTCTCTGCTACAGACTTGTTTGAAATAAACCCGTACGATCCTCTGCCACAGGATGTATTGGTTTGCGACGAATGCCTGACACAGCACTTGAACCTTTAAGCCAACCCGGCAGTACTATGCAGTAAGACTACTTCAGGATACGTCCTCCAACTGAGTCACCAGGCCCCTCTCCAGACCAGCACTCCGCATGATCCTTCCATGACAGGTCCTCCCCTGGGATCTCCTCGGTTGTCCAGCTTCTTCACTCAGGATAGACAGCTCAGGACCAATCCTCTGCTGCTGTGGTAGGCCCCAGACAAACTTCTGGGTCCACCCACACGCCGCAGCGTGTGGGCCTCCGGAACGGAGGACCGCGAGGTGGTACTCTTAACGCATACCTGTCGGCCAAGAGGGCCAGCAGGTGGCTGAAAATGAACCCTAGAACATGGCGCCTGTCCCTCTCCCAGAATGCAACTCGGAGGACCACCTCCACCGAGTTATCTCCGGGACAGAGGAGCATCCATACGCTTCATCACGTTGCTTTTCCAACACAGGCCCATGGTGACAACGACACCCACCGGCACAGTGTGGAACTACACGCAACGTCAGCCAAGCTGGAACAGAGGCAAACATAACTTCCTATAATAAGTAACCAACAAGATTTACCTATCAGCGGTAGATTAAAATCTACCAACGCTACATATATAGATATATATATATCTATATATATATATATCTATCTATGTATATATCTATCTATATCTATATAGCTATATATCTATGTCTATATAGATATATATAGATAGATAAATATCTATATATAGATAGATATATATCTATCTATATATAGATAGATATATATCTATATATCTATATAGATATATATATATATATACAGTTTTTAAATTATTATTATTACAAATTTTTGTCTTTCAGCTTTGTTGTGCGATAAGTCTGGAGACAATATTTTAACTTTTGTGTCCTTGGAAGTATAAGAGGACAAATGAGAATTTTATGGTTGGTGTTTTTTTTTTTTTTTTTTATTTAAAGCAGCTTTTGATCTGACTTTCACAATTTTTGCAGCTACAGCAAGGGCTGGGGTCACAAGATCATCTCCATTGTTTTATAAATGGTTTGTCAGGTTCGTGCCTCTGTGCTTTATCTATGTTTATCTATCTCAAGGTACTAAAGGGGAATCTACACTTCATTTCTTTAAGACAAATTCAACAGTTTTTTTTTTGTTTCTTTTTTAAGGGATGCCCACCAGTTGTTGATCCGATGGCATATATATATATATATATATATATATATATATATATATATATATATATATATACACATATGCACGCTAACTGGCCACTTTATCAGGTACACCTGTTCAATTACTTGGCAGCAACTCAATGCATTTAGACATCTAGACATGGTGAAGACGACTTGCTGAATTTCAAACTGAGCATCAGAATAGAGAAGACAGGGGATTGAAGTGACTTTGAATGTGGAATGGTTGTTGGTGCCAGAAGGGCCGGTCTGAGTATTTCTGGGATTTTCACGCACAACCATGTCTTGGGGTTTACAGAGACTGGTCCGAAAAAGAGAAAATATCCAGTGAGCGGCAGTTGTGTGGAGGAAAATGCCTTGTTGAGGTCAGAGGAGAATGGGCAGACTGGTTCCAGGTGATAGAAAGGCAACAGTAACTCAAATAACCCCTCGTTACACCCAAGGTATGCAGAATACCATCTCTGAACGCACAACACATCCAACCTTGAAGCAGATGGGCTGCAGCAGCAGAAGACCACACCGGGTGCCACTCCTGTCAGCTAAGAACTGGAAACTGAGGCTACAGTTGGCACAGGATCACCAAAATTGGACAATAGAAGATTGGAAAACCATTGCCTGGTCTGATGAGTCTGGATTTCAGCTGCGACATTCAGATGGTGGGGTCAGAATTTGGTGCATGGATCCATCCTGCCTTGTATCACCGGTTCAGGCTGGTGGTGGGGGTGCAATGGTGTGGGGGATATTTTCTTGGCACACTCTGGGCCCCTTAGTACCAATTGAGCATCGTTTAATCACCACGGCCTACCTGAGTATTGTTGCTGACCATGTCCATCCCTTTATGACTACAGTGTCCCCATCTTCTGATGGCTCCTTCCAGCAGGATAATGCACCATGTCACAAAGCTCCAATCATCTCACCACTGGACAATGAGGTCCCTGTACTCCAATGGCCTCCACACTCACCACATCTCCATCCAATAGAGCACCACACTCACCACATCTCATCCAATAGAGGACCTTTGGGATGTGGTGGGAACGGGAGATTGGCATCATGGATGTGCAGCCGACAAATTTGCAGCAACTGCGTGATGTTATCATGTCACTATGGAGCAAAATCTCTGAGGAACGTTTCCAACACCTTGTTGTATCTATGCCACCAAGAATGAAGGCCAAAGGGGGTCCAACCCAGGACCAGCAAGGTGGACCTAACATAGTGGCCGGTGAGTGTATATATTTCTTCTCCATGAACACTAACATTAAAGCTGAATTCCCAGCAGACATCAAAATACACAGATGGCACACATATATGATAGATGATCCACCAGCCTATGGATTTGTATTTCTGTCCATCCAGTCCTGAGATTTAAGAGAAGCCTCTTTATAAGAAAAAAAAAAGTGAGATTGGGGTTGATTTACTAAAGGCAAATAGACTGTTCACATGGCAAAGGAAGTTGCACTTTGCAAGGGAATTTCCCCCAGAGCTTAGGTGAGGTGAGGCTCTGATAATGTCCATCATCCAATCATATGCAAGCAAAATGTTGTTGTTTTTTTTTTTTTTTTTTTCCTTGCACATGATTGGGTATTCTTTACAAAGTAAAATTTCACCTAATTTACTACGCTCTGGGGAAAAATCCCTCGTGAAGTGCAACCTCCTTCTGCAATGTAAACAGCCTATTTGCCTTTAGCAAATCAAACCCAACACGTCAACATTCACACTGCTGTTGCAAATAATCCCCGCAATGGGGTTGATTTACTAAAGGCAAATAGACTTTGCAAGGGAAGTTGCATTTTGCAAGGGAATTTTCCCCGGAGCTTAGTGAATCACATGCACAGATATTTTTTTTTTTAAATGCATTTTTGCTTGTGCACGATTGGAAGTTGGAAGTCAGCTGAGCTTCATCTCCTTCACTAAGCTCTAGGGAAACTTCCCTTGCAAAGTGAGAACCCTTTTCTTGCCTTCAGTAAACCAACCCCAATAGGTTTGCTTCCTATGATCATCAGCTCCATCTAGTGGACATAATGTGTTTTTTTTTTCCTAATTGAGGTATTGCAGGAAAATAACACATCATGGCCACTAGATGGAGCTGAGGGTCATAGCAAATAAACAGACATTTTATGGGGATTATTTGGGATGAGAAGGGCAATTTCCCTAGCAAAGTGAACTGCCTATTTGCCTTTAGTAAGTCAACCCTAATATGTCTATTTCTTTTGATCAGCAGCTCCATCTAGTGGCCATAATGTGGTATTTTCCCTAATTGAAGTATTTCAGGTAAATAACACATTATGGCCACTAGATGGAGCTGAGGGTCATAGCAAATAAATAGACACATTATAGGGATTATTCGGGATGAGAAGGGAAATTTCTCTTCTAAAGTGAACCGCCAATTTGCCTTTAGTAAATCAACCCTAGTATGCTTATTTCTTTTGATCATCAGCTCCATCCAGTGGTCACAATGTAGTATTTTTCTAATTGAGGAATTTCAGGAAAATTACCACATTATGGCCACTAGACGGAGCTGAGGGTCATAGTAAATAAAGAGACACATTATGGGGATTATTCGGGATGAGAAGGGAAATTTCTGTTCTAGAGTGAACCGCCAATTTGCCTTTAGTAAACCAATCCCAATATGTTTATTTCTTTTGATCATCATCTTCATCTAGTGGACATAATGTGCTATTTTCCTAATTGGGGTATTTCAAGAAAATAACGCATTATGGCCACTAGATGGAGCTGAGGGTCAAAGCAAATAAACAGACAAATTATGGGGATTATTCGGGATGAGAATTGTTTTTTTTTAAATAAATACACCTCCTAATTTTATATCTTTAACTTGTCCTATAACCTTTGCAAATCCCGGGCAACAACTGGCTCGGGATTTGTACTTCGGCCCCCATGACGGGCTGTTATGCCGGTAAGTAAGGCGTCTGCTTTCCATGCTCCGCATTTACCATCCAATGCCTGTCTCGGGTTTCCTGTCTTCAGATCTAGAAGAAAATGCAGATAAATGAAAGAAGAACAATGTAGAGGACTGAGGGGATTAAATATTAATAGGGCCCTCGGAGCCCCATCCCTCCCTGGCGGCATACAAACAGGAATCAGATAGCCGACCCTGAGTGCTGGAGACCAGCTTTCCCCGTCCAGAGGGAGAAACATCCCGTGAACTTTAAAAATGTCACCCGGCCTTTCCGGAGATTCTTAATTTACTGCGGCACTGCAACAAAAGGACGCAGCGCCGCTTTAGGTACGACTGCGCGAAGGACTGTGGGGGTCTTCCTTTTGGAAGTGATTTTTACTACTGCGCGCCGTCATCTTTCTAAATGTCAGCCATGTTCAGTAAATCAGGCACCGCGTCAAAGATAAAGTTGACATATTATCACATAGTCACATATTATTACATAGTCACATGGTTTATAAAGCGGAAAAAAGGCCCAGGTCCATCAAGGACAACCTATGTGTGTCTGATTTGTATTCCCTAACAATTCCCATAGCCCTGTATATTCTGCTTCCCAAGAAAGACATCTAAAGTTCTTAGTTAGTTCCACTTCATGGGGGAGAGAGTTCCACATTTTTACTGCTCCAAGAAGAACCCTTTCCTCAATCTTTCCTCAAAACTTGTTCAGGGGCCTTAGAGTAAACATTGTATAACAGTTACTGGAGTCACCTATATATTTGTACATTGTAACCTTACCCTCTCTTAAACATCTCTTCTCCAATTTGAATAACTGTAATCTACGTCATCGATCCCCATAGCTGAGCTCCTCCATCCCTCATAGCTGAGGTTCTCTATCCCCCATAACTGAGCTCCTCCATCCCCCATAGCAGAGCTCCTTCATCTGCCATAACCAAGCTTCTCCAACCCCTATAGTCAAACTCCTCAACCGACCATAACAAAACTTCTCCATCTCCCATAGATGAGCTTCCCCATTCTCCAAAGCTGAGCTCTTCCATCCCCTTATAGCTGAGATCCTTCATCCCTCATAGCTGAGGTTCTCTATCCCCCATAGCTGAGCTCCTCCATCCCCCATAGCGGAGCTCCTTCATCTGCCATAACCAAGCTTCTCCAACCCCTATAGTCAAACTCCTCAACCGACCATAACAAAACTTCTCCATCTCCCATAGATGAGCTTCCCCATTCTCCAAAGCTGAGCTCCTCCATCCCCTTATAGCTGAGATCCTTCATCCCTCATAACTAAGCTCCTCCATAGCTGAGCTCCTCCATCTAGGGATGAGCCGAACACCCCCCCCCCCCCCGGTTCGGTTTGCAGCAGAACATGCGAACAGGCAGAAAATTTGTTTGAACGCGCAAACACTGTTAAAGTTTATGGGACACGAACATGAATAATCAAAAGTGCTAATTTTAAAGGCTTATGTGCATGGCATTGTCATAAAAAGTGTTTGGGGACCCAGGGGACATGTATCAATGCAAAAAAATTTTTTAAAACGGACGTTTTTTTGGGAGCAGTGATTTTAATAATGCTTAAAGTGAAACAATAAAAGTGAAATATTCTTTTAAATTTCATACCTGGGGGGTGTCTATTGTATGCCTGTAAAGTGGTGCATGTTTCCCATGTTTACAACAGTCTGAGAGCAAAATTACGTTTCTAAAGGAAAAAAAGTCATCTAAAAGTACTCGCGGCTATACTAAATTGTCGGTCCCGGCAATACACATAAAAGTCGTTGAAAAAACGGCATGGGATTCCCCTACAGTCCATTACCAGGCCCTTTGGGTCTGGTATAAATATTAAGGACTACCCCGAACCAAAATTAAAAAAAAAAATTGCATGGGGTCCCCCCAAATTCCACACCAGGCCCCTTTAGGTCTGGTTTGGATATTAAGGGGAACCCCATGCCAAAATTTAAAAAAAAATGGCGTGGGGGTCCCCCCAAAAATTCATACCAGACTCTTATCCAAGCACGCAACCTGGCAGGCTGCAGGAAAAGAGGGGGGACGAGAGAGCACCCCTCCCTCCTGAACTGTACCAGGCCACATGCCCTCAACATGGGGAGGGTGCTTTGGGGTAGCGGCCCCCCCGAAGCACCTTGTCCCCATGTTAATGTTGACAAGGGCCTCATCCCCACAACCCTTGCCCGGTGGTTATCGGGGTCTGCGGCCAGGGGGCTTTTCGGAATCTGGAAGCCCCCCAGATCCCGGCCTCTCCCTCGTGTGAAATGGTAACGGGGTAAAAAAGTACCCCTACCATTTCACAAAAAAAGTGTGAAAATGGTAAAAATGACAATACACACCTTGGGACAAGTCCTTTATTAAGAAATTTAAAAAATAAAAGTGTCCATTTATCTTCTTCTTCTCTCGTTCCGACTGACCGAAAAAAAAAAAAAAAAACGCCACACGCCGCCACCGATCTGCCTCTAGGGGAGGCACCCGCTGTAATGACCAGACTCTCAGGTGACAGTTTTTTTATAACTGAGGGCGGGGCCACACAATGACATCGCAGGGTGACCTCGCCACTCTGATGCAAGGGGACATCCCTATGGCTTTCCCATAGCGTCAGAGGGGACGGGGTCACTCAGTTAGGTTACCAGGTGGTCCCGCCCCCCTCTGAAGCTATGGGGAAGCCATAGGGATGTCCCTGTGCATCAGAGGGGGGCGGGGTCACCGGCAACGTCACTTTGTGGCCTCACCCTCAGTTATAAAATAACTGTCACCTGAGAGGCCGGTCATTACGGCGGGTGCCTCCCTCCATGCGCCTTTACGGTTCAGGAGGGGGGGCTCTCTCTCGTCCCCTCCTCTTTTCCTGCGGCCTGCCAGGTTGTGTGCTCGGATAAGGGTCTGGTATGGATTTTGAGGGGACCCCCACGCCATTTTTTTAAAATTTTGGCGCGGGGTTCCCCTTAATATCCATACCAGACCTGAAGGGCCTGGTATGGAATTTAGGGGGACCCCCACGCATTTTAAAAAAAAAATTTAGTTCGGGGCTCCCATTAATATTCATACCAGACCCAAAGGGCCTGGAAATGGACTTTGGGGGAATCCCGTTTTTTTCAATGACTTTTATGTGTATTGCCTCGAACGACAATTCATTACAGCTGCGAGTACTTTTAAATTACTTTTTTTACTTTAGAAATGTAATTTTGCTCTCGGACTGTTGTAAACATGGGAAACATGCGGCACTTTACAGGCATACTATAGACACCCCCAGGTACGAAATTTAAAGAAATATTTCACTTTTACTGTTTCTCTTTAAGCATTATTAAAATCACTGCTCCCGAAAAAACGGACGTTTTTAAAACTTTTTTTTGCATTGATACATGTCCCCTGGGGCAGGACCCGGGTCCCCAAACACTTTTTATGACAATACCATGCATATAAGTCTTTAAAATTAGCACTTTTGATTTCTCCCATAGACTTTTAAAGGGTGTTCCGCGGCTTTCGAGTTTGCTGCGAACACCCCAAATTGTTCGCTATTCGGCGAACACCCGATGTTTGAGTTGAACTTACGTTGGACTCGAACATCGGGCTCATTCCTACCTCCTTCACCCATAGCTGAGCTCATCTATAGCTAAGCTCCTCAATCTACCCATAGCGGAGCTCCTTCATCCCCCATAGCTGAGCTTCTCTATACCCCATAGCTGATCTTCTCCATCCCCCATAGCTGATTTCTTCCATCCCCATAGCTGATTTCTTCCACACCCCATAGCTGTACTCTTCTATCCCCCATAGCTGTGCTCCTCCATAGTCCATAGCTGAGCTCCTCTATCCTCCATAGCTGATCTCCTTTGCCCCCCATAGCTGATCTCCTCTGTCCCCCATAGCTGAGCTCCCCCATCCTTCATAACTGAGCTCCTCAATCCTCCTGTCAGAAACCATGAATCAAACTGAGACAAAAGTACAGTTAAATCACACTTGTTTAATAATAATAAAAAAAGGTAAACAGAGTAAACGTAGTCAAAACATAGACAGAGCTCAGGAACTGGAACGGACAGTCAGACAAGCCAAAACGTCAGGGAGCCAGAGATGAGCGTAGGACAGCAAGCAGGATCTGGAGCCAGAAGGAATGTCAGCCAAGCAAGTCTTTAACAGGAACACAGGAGAGCGTCTCTAGAGATGTGACCAAGGTGAAGGCAGAGATCATCTGGACTGGACGACTTAAGTAGGCAGGACTGACGAGCAGGATATCATCAACAGGTGAGTCACTGTGGAGATATAGGAGCTGGCAATTAGTCAACAGCTGAGCAGCCAGGAAGGGCTGAGACCAGCCCTGACACCTCCATAGCTAAGCTCCTCTATCCCCCATAGCTGAGCTCCTCCATGCTTAATAGCTAATCTTCTCTATCCTTCATAGCTGAGGTCCTCCATCCTCCATAGCTAAGCTCCTTTATCCCCCATAGCTGAGCTTATTCATCCCCCATAGCTGAGCTCCTCTATTCTCCCAAGTTGCACTCCTCTATCCCTCATAGCTGAGCTCCTCCGTAGCTGTACTTCTCCATCCCCCATAGCTGAGCTCCTTCATCCCCCATAGCTGAGCTCCTCTATCTCCCATAGCAGAGCTCCTCCACCCCCTATAGCTCCTGCATCCTACATAGCTGAGCTCCTCTATACCCCATAGTTGATTTCCTCCAGCTCCTCTATCCTCCATAGCTGAGCTCCTCCATCCCCCATAGCGGAGCTCCTCTATACACCATAGCTAAGTTCCTCCATCCTACATAGCTGAGCTCCTCCATCTTCCATAGCTGAGCTCCTCCATCTTCCATAGCTAAACTCCTCCATCTTCCAAAGCTAAGTTCTTTCATCACCCATAGCTGAGCTCCTTCATCCCCCATAGCTGAGCTCCTCTATCCTCTATGGCTGAGCTTCTCTATCCTCCATAGCTTAGCTTCTATATCCTCTATAGCTGAGCTTCTACTTTCCCCATAGCCAAGCTCCTCCATCCCCTATAGCTAAAGTCCTCTATCCCCATAGCTGAGCTCCTCCACCCCCCCATCCCACCCCACCTCATATCTGAGTTATTCCATGCCCATTGCCAAGCTCCTCCATCACCTATAACTGAATTTCTCTATCCCCATAGGTGAGCTCCTCCATCCCCTGTAGTTGAGGTCCTCTATCCCCCCTTATTCATTTTGTTGGCGTTTGCTAAACTTTTTCTAATTTAATGTCTTTCCTGAAGAACAGTGACCAAAACGGTACTTCAAATTCAAAATCAGGGCGCACCAGTGTTTTTTAAAGGGGTAGAATAAGTGATTTATCTCTGCAATGTATGTCCTTTTTACTGCATGAGAGTAGTCTTGTTCTTCTTCATTGTGCTTCCTGAAGAAGACATCTTAAACTCTCAGCTAGTTCCACTTCCTGGTCGAGGCAGTTCCGTATTTTTACTGCTCTAACAGTGAATAACCCTTTACTCAACCTAAGGTTAAATCTCCTGTCTTCTAACCTCAAATTGTGGCTGTGTGTCCTGTTCAGGGGCCTTAGAGGAAACAATATATGTCAGTTACTGGAGTCACGTTTGATACATCTGTACCTTGTAACCGTACCCTCTCTTAAACGCCTCTTCTTCAGATTGAATAACTGTAATCTATGTTGTCGATCCTCATAGCTGAGCTCCTCTATCCCTCACAGCTTATCTATCTATCTATCTATCTATCTATTGATCGATCTATCTGTCTATGGAGGATACAATGACCAAGCACCCCTGACCAGTAACCAATCCCGGTAATAACGATCGATCCATTCCTTGGCTCCTCCACAGATCTCAGTATGGTTTCATGTTCATTAGGCCAGAATTGTCATTGATCGACAAGCTGACATGGGACAAATATCGGACTGTAGAACACGCGGGAAATAAAACCCGGAGAATTGAAGAATCAACAACAGAAGCAATGGGACGTATCCTCCACAAACATCAAGCTGGGAATAATTAAATTTCGGATCTTCGCTCTGGTCTTGTTTGCGATCATCACTGTCATTGGTCACGGCTGGCGGAAAGGTCTTCATATCTTCTGATTATGTTTTGATTGCTGTCAGTGTCAATAATCACCGGCGTCACAACTGCTTCCTCATCTGACAACATAATCTGTTATTATTGATCTAATCATTTTAGACAAATCTCCGGCTCCATCGGGATTTGTAATTCCTTCCTTTTATTGTTTTCCTTGTGTCTTTTTGACGTGCCTGCTGATCCTTTAAAGGGTGAACTGTAATGGCTTGAAATTTTTTTTAATTTTTTTTATCAATATTATTTTTTATTTATTACATTTTCATAAAATGTAACTGTTAACTTTTTTTTCTCCATTTTACAATTACAAAATATTTCACAAATGAAAAACCTGACCTGACTGACTCCGTTTACCTGTTTATGACCAGAGGGCATTTATTTCTATATGCTCAGGACACATTTAGCAGCATTAGTGTGCATTGATCGGTTTGACTATATCTCTGTGACCAATTTGTATAGCTAAATTATTCATTATTATAAGAGTTTATTTTGATGTTTTTTTATTTGGAAATGTTTTTGTTTTATTTTTATCATTGTTAAAACCTTACAAATGCAAAAACTTGCACTGTATTAAAAAAAAATTACACATATATATATACACACATATACATACATATACATATACATATACATATACATATATATATATATACATATACATGTACATATATATACATACATACATACACACACATGAGACAAAGATAAATCATTTTGGAACTTTTTCCCCCTTTAATGTGACCTATAAACTGTACAACTCAGTTGAAAAACAGACTGAAATCTTTTAGGGGGCGAGTAAAAATAAAAAATAAATAAATAATGTGGTTGTATAAGTGTGCACACCCTATTATAACTGGGCATGTAGCTGTGTTCAGAATTAACCAATCACATTCAAACTCATGTTAAATAGGAGTCAGCAAACACCTACCATCATTTAAAGTGCCTCTGATTCCCAATGGGGTCCCCGAGGGCGACGCTCTAAGCAATTATAAAACATTAGATAATCTCTAACTCGCATATGACAGATCCAAATCTCTGTTCTGTTCTGTTTGTGATATTGATGAATAACTGCTGAGTAATCAATGCATACATTTCTGATATCACTTATTGTCATTGATATACAGTGTACACACTACAAGTTTGTGAAAATTTTCAATAAAAAACTATTGAAACAAAAAAATAAAGTGCCTCTGATCAACCCCAAATGAAGTTCAGCTGTTCTACTAGGTCTTTCCTGACATTTTCTTAGTCACATCCTACAGCAAAAGCCATGGTCCACAGAGATCTTCCAAAGCATCAGAGAGATTTCGTTGTTAAAAGGTATCATTTAGGAGAAGGGTACAAAAGAATTTCCAAGGCATTAGATATACCGTGGAACACAGTGAAGACCGTCATCATCAAGTGGAGAAAATATGGCACAACAGTGACATCACCAAGAACTGGACGTCCCTCCAAAATTGATGAAAAGATGAGAAGAAAACTGGTCAGGAAGGCTGCCAAGAGGCCTACAGAAACATTAAAGGAGCTACAGGAATATCTGGCAAGTACCGGCTGTGTGGTGACAACAATCTCCCGTATTCTTCGCATGCCTGGGCTATGGGGTAGAGTGACAAGACGGAGGCATTTTCTTACCAAGAAAATCATCCAAGCCCGGCCAAATCTTGCAAAGAAGTCCCCCAAAAGCATGTGGGAAAATGTGTTCTGGTCTGATGAAACCAAGGTTTAACTTCTTTGGCCATAATTCCAAAAGATATGTTTGGCGCTAAAACAACACTGCACGTCACCAAAAAAAACACTATACCCACCGTGAAGCATGGTGGTGGGGCTGTTTTTCTTCTGCTGGAACAGGGGCCATAGTCAAGGTAGAGGGAATTATGAACAGTTCCAAATACCAGTCAATATTGGCACAAAACCTTCAGGCTCCTGCTAGAAAGCTGAAAATGAAGAGGAACTTCATCCTTCAGCATGACAACGACCCAAAGAAAACATCCAAATCAACAAAGGAATGGCTTCACCAGAAGAAGGTTAGAGTTTTGGAATGGTCCAGCCAGAGCCCAGACCTGAATCCCATTAAAAATTTGTTGGGTGATCTGAAGAGGGCTATGCACATGAGATGTCTTAGCAATCTGACAGATTTGGAGTGTTTTTGCAAAGAAGAGTGGGAAAATATTGCCAAGTCAAGATGTGCCATGCTGATAGACTCATACCCAAAAAGACTGAGTGCTGTAATAAAATCAAAAGGTGCTTCAACAAAGTATTAGTGTAAGGGGTGTGCACACTTATGTAACCATATTATTTTATTTTTTTTATTTTTACTACCTGAAATGATTTATCTTTGACTCATTTTTTGACATCACAGAAACCCGACATTTTAACAGGGGTGTGTAGAATTTTTATATTCACTGTAAATATATATACTGTATCTCACTAAAATTGTAAATATATACAGAATCTCACATTTTTGTAAATCTTTTCTTCTATCTTTTCATGTGACAACATTGAAGAAATGACACTTTGCTACAATGTAAAGTAGTGAGTGTACAGCTTGTATAACAGTGTAAATTTGTTGTTCCCTCAAAATAACTCAACACACAGCCATTCATGTCTAAACCGCTGGCAACAAACGTGAGTACACCACTAAGTTCAATTAGCCATTTTCCCTGCCCGGTGTCATGTGACTCGTTAGTGTTACAAGGTCTCAGGTGTGAATGGGGAGCAGGTGTGTTAAATTTGGTGTTATCGCTCTCACTCTCTCATACTGGTCACTAGAAGTTCAACATGGAACCTCATGGCAAAGAACTCTCTGAGGAGCTGAAAAAAAGAATTGTTCCTCTACATAAAGATGGCCTAGGCTATAAGAAGATTGCCAAGACCCTGAAACTGAGCTGCAGCACAGTGGCCAAGAACATACAGCGGTTTAACAGGACAGGCTCCACTCAGAACAGGTCTCGCAATGGTCCACCAAAGAAGTTGAGGTCACGTGCTCAGCGTCATATCCAGAGGTTGTCTTTGGGAAATAGACGTATGAGTGCTGCCAGCATTGCTGCAGAGGTTGATGGGGTGGGGGGTCAGCCTGTCAGTGCTCAGACCATACGCCGCACACTGCATCAAATTGATCTGCATGGCTGTCGTCCCAGAAGGAAGCCTCTTCTAAAGATGATGCACAAGAAAGACCACAAACAGTTTGCTGAAGACAAGCAGACTAAGGACATGGATTATTTGAACCATGTCCTGTGGTCTGATGAGACCAAGATAAACTTATTTGGTTCAGATGGTGTCAAGCGTGTGTGGGGGCAACCAGGTGAGGAGTACAAAGACAAGTTTCTCTTGTCTACAGTCAAGCATGGTGGTGGGAGTGTCATGGTCTGGGGCTGCATGAGTGCTGCCGGCACTGGGGAGCTACAGTTCATTGAGGGAACCATGAATGTCAACATGTACTGTGACATACTGAAGCAGAGCATGATCCCCTCCCTTTGGAGACTGGGCCGCAGGGCAGTATTCCAACATAATGACCTCAAACACACCTCCAAGACTACTACTGCCTTGCTAATGAAGCTGAGGGTAAACATGATGGACTGGCCAAGCATGTCTCCAGACCTAAACCCTATTGAGCCTCTGTGGGGCATCCTCAAATGGAAGGTGGAGGAGCGCAAGGTCTCTAACATCCACCAGCTCCATGATGTCGTCATGGAGAAGTGGAAGAGGACATATATGTATATATATATATATATATATATATATATATATATATATATATATATATATATAGCGCTGGTAGATTTTTAATCTACCGCTGATAGGTAAATCTAGTGGGTTACTTGTTAGGTGAAGTTAGATTTGCCTCTGTTCCAGCTTGGCTGAGTTGCGTGTAGTTCCACACTGCGCCAGTGGGTGTCGTTGTCACCATGGGCTGGTGTTGGAAAGGCAACGTGTTGAAGCGTATGAGTGCTCCTCTGTCCCGGAGACAACTCAGTGGAGGTGGTCCTCCGAGTTGCATTCTGGGAGAGGGTATTTATGGGACAGATGCCATGTTTAGGGGTTTGTTTTCCGCCACCTGCTGGCCCTCCTGGCCGACAGGTATGCGTTAAGAGTACCACCTCGTGGTCCTCCGTTCCGAAGGTCCACGTCGCTGCGGCGTGTGGGTGGGGCCAGAAAGAAGCCTGTCTGGGGCCTACCACAGCAGCAGAGGAACGGTCCTGAGCTGTCTATCCTGAGTGAAGAAGCTGGACAACTGAGGAGATCCCAGGGGAGGACCCATCATGGAAGGATCATGCAGAGTGCTGGTCTGGAGAGGGGCCTGGTGACTCGGTTGGAGGACGTATCCTGAAGTAATCTTATTGCATAGTACTGCCGGGTTGGCTTAAAGGTTCAAGTGCTGTGTCAGATATTCATCCTAAACCATTGCATCCTGTGGCAGAGGATCGTACGGGTTTTGTTCCAAACAAGTCTGTGGCAGAGACTTTTGTTTGTGCTACGCACTGGCTGCTAGGCAAGTGAGAGAGGCCTATCCAGGCGGGCAAAGATTGAATCCCACAAGGGGAGGGCATCCAACTACAAGTGTTCAATTCCAAATAATGTTCTAAAGAATACTAAAGAAAGGTATTTGAGCTTCCCTGCAACTTTCCTTCTGCCTCTTTCCTGCTGCTTCCTTTATTATTTGTTCATTAAAGCATTGGAAAACATACTGAAGTGTTTGGTGCCTACATCGTCCAGAGGTAAACTCAACGGGACCCTAGACCTGGTGCCAGTGAAACAGAGGTAGCGAGAGTGAAGGTAACAAGCCCGCTTTAAACCAGCAGCTCCACCTAGAGTTATTGCTACATACATTTATATATATATATATATATATATATATATATATATATATATAGAAAGAAGTCAGAAGGATTGCTGCACATTAAATGTATTGGATAAAAAAGCCATACAAGTATTCCATGGTTACCGTTTCAGGCTCAAATGATCACACCCTTCTTCAGATAGGAACACATGTAAATCATGATACACACATACAGGCTTAAATACATTGGATAAGGCTCCATTCACACCTGAGCATAAAGATTTACTGGCTTTTTTTGGCAGTTTTTTTTTAGCTTTTTTTTAGCTTTTGTAAAGCGTTTTAGGAGCACATTACAAACGTTTTACAGCTTCAGGCATTTCTGTTTAGCCAATAGAAAGCACTAGGGGAGAGGGAGAAGAAAATTAGGGGTGGAGAGCTGCTGTTTGAGCAGAAAACGAGCAACAAAACGCTTGTAAAATGCTCAAGTCAGTTGTTTCTATTGAAGTCTATAGAGTCAAAAACGCTTGTAAGCTGCCAAAAAAAGAAGCTCATGTACTTTTTTAAAGCGGCAAGCATTTTGCTTCAGGTAAAAGAATGCTTAGATGTGAACAGGGGCCATTGAAATGAATGGGATTTGGCAAAACAAAACGTGTAGCGCTAGAAGTTCAACATAAACAAAAATGTCCAACTGATGATTCCGGGTATCACAGAAAACTCAAACAGTCCTCCATATATATAAAGCTCATGCAAAGAACGTATCATATGTGTGACATCAAAGGTGAGCACAGAAGGGAAGCACCACCACCAACATTAGGAAGGCTTACCAGATGGCGTTGACCCAAAAGAGCATACGCCCAACTGGGTCAAATCAGGCTTGGGTGGTGGGTGTTGATGGTTGTTCCAGAGGAATGATGGAAATGAAAATCCGGAAGCCAACCAGTGGCTAGTGGGTCCCTCAGGGTAATGATGAAGAGCAATTGGCCATGAAATGGGATGAGAAGGAGAGAAGCCACATAGTGTAATTCCGTAAAAAATATACCAAATTTACTAAAAAAAGGGTACACTCACATGAAATACTAAAATTAGCACTGTAAAAAGAATGGCGGCAGTGGGGTCCTACCCATGAATGGGATTTGGCTTGTTGAGCGTTTTAGAGCTACAAGCTTCAAGCAGAAAATCACTCAGGGCCTAAACATTTGGAATCAATTATTCAATTAATCATCAATTAAATTAACAACCATAATCTGTTAATTTTTTCATATAGTGAGGAAACGGTTAATGAGACAGGTGCATTCCCCGACATCTCGACACCTCTAAGGCCCCTTTCACACAGACGGTCCGTCCGGCGAGGGGATCAGTGGGGGATCGATCCGTTGATCCCCGCTGAGCAGGCAGATGAAAAGTGTGTCTCCACTCACTGTGCAGAGACTGACCTGTCAGAGTCCCGCTCTCCTCTATGGGTAGATCGGATGAAAATGGACTGCCTGTCCATTTTCATCCTATCCGATCCGATCCACCGGACAGAAAATAGGGTCACCATTCCTCTGGATTTCACGGACAGGATCGGATCGGATAGTAGCGAGTGTCAGCAGCCTGCTGATATCTGCTGCTCCTTAGAGGTGAATGGAGTGTCCGATCAGGTCCGCCTGAAGAACCGACAGGGGAACCTGATTAGAAAGCCCCTGTGAAAGGGCCCTTAGGTGTTTAGTAGATGCTTAATTATCAAGATCCTCGTGATCACTGAGATTTTAGTTCCTGCATATGATTAGCGATGGGCGAACGGCTCGGCCCGAGCATAAGTTCGGGCCAAACTTTCGCTGTTCGGACATTCGGCGAACAGCCAAACGGGTCGGTTGACCATTTATTGAGCCCCCGAACCATCCACAATGCATTGCAGCGCTGAACAGTGCATTGCAAGCAGTGAAAGCTTCAGCCAGTCAGGACACAGAGCACTGTCAGAGTCATGATTGGACACTGTCATCATGACTTTATCAAATCATGGCTCATTCCCGCCCAACAATATAAAAGTATTCTTTCAATTGCATCCATTTTCAATGTGATTTTGGCGTGGAGAGAGATAGAACAGAGCTCTGTTCAGTGCTGTTAGTCAGTGTGCTATACCTTGCTATTTTGCTTCTATTTGATTGCCTTACTACCAGTTTATTGCCATTTACTTCTGTGCGCGTTACTGCTAGTTTAACACCATATAGTTCTTTGTGCGTTACTGCCAGTTTAACGCCATGTAGTTTTGTGCTTTACTGCAATTTTAACGCCATTTACTTCTGTGTGCGTTACTGCCAGTTTAACGCCATATAGTTCTGTCTGTGTTACTGGCAGTTTAACGCCATATAGTTTTGTGCATTCCTGCAAGTTTAACGCCAGTTACTTCTGTGTGCGTTACTGCCAGTTTAACGCCAGTTACTTCTGTGTGCATTACTGCTTGTTTAACGCCATATAGTTTTGTGCGTTACTGCCAGTTTAATGCCAATTACTTTTGTGTGCATTACTGCCAGTTTAATGCCATATAGTTCTGTGTGCGTTACTGTCAGTTTAACGCCATATAGTTTTGTGTTCGGGTGCTCAAAGTTCTGGCGCGAACCAAACAGGGGTCCGTTCGTCCCAACCCTACATATGATAAGGTTTACACTTCAGTAATGGGCACCTCTGCAAAACATTTGATTCTCAATTTCTTATTTTTTTTCTGCACTGATAATTATTACTACACCATCCTAACCTAGTGCAACCTTATTAAGACCATCCCCCAGTAAACTGCAGGGGCTAAGGCTTCTCAGGAGGCCTGGGGGCACTGTGGGTGGTTGAGAAGTATGATGGGCCACTATAGGAAGGTTGGATGACACTATTGGAGCTAGGAGGCACGGTGGACGATTGAGGGAAGCTGTGGTTTACTATGGAAGGTTGGATGGCACTGTGGGTGCTAGGAGGCACTGTGGATGGTTGAGGGGTGCTGTGGTTGACTATGAGAGGTTGGATGGCACTATCGGAGCTAGGATAAGGTGACCAGATTTTTAAAATGAAATCTGGGGACATATTTTTTTATTGGCAAATGGTAAACTACTTTATACGCATATTTTCCTCAAATTATATATGCAGTCAGTGGTGTAACGTGGGTTGTCAGCACGAGGGACAAGAAAGGCAAGAAATTTGCACCCCCCCGCCAGACTTTTAGCACTCCCTGAGTCCCCTCCACTAGTACAGTAGTACTGACCAACTTGATTCCTACACTGACCTACCTGACCACTGCACTAACCTACCTGATTTCTACACTGACCTACCCAATTCCTACACTGACCTACCTGATTCCTACACTGACCACTACACTAACCTACCTGATTCCTACACTATCCACTACACTAACCTACCAGATTGCTACACTGATCTACCTGATCCCTACAATAACCTACTTGATTCCTATACTGGCCACTACACTAAACTACCTGATTCTTACACTGACCTACCTGATTCCTATACTGACCACTACACTGACCTACCTGATTCCTATACTGACCACTACACTGACCTACCTGAGTTCTATACTGACCACTACACTGACCTACCTGATTCCTGCACTACTCACAACCCCCCTACATGAACAGTGTAGATCGGTTGATTTTGCTCACCTCTCCATGGCCTCGATGATAATCTATCAGAGCAGGGCTCTCCCCAGCACCAGGTACTGTTCCCAACACCCAGCCACTCCTCAGTCTCTGCACACGACGAAGGCTCCTACTGTCTGCCAGCTTTTCATTGCTGATATTCTTTTGCTTACATTCATCTGTCAGTGGGGAAGCCCGCTGATAAGTCATGAGTTGTTAAGGACGTGGCGGCTGGCTTCCCGGTCCACTCCTTAACGGCCAGCTATTCTTCACACAGAATTCAAATTGTTTCGAAAATTTGGAATTAGTTTGAAAATGAATATACTAAAGGAAATTAAACAAATTTCAACAATGTATCTAAATCTCTGAATAACCAGAAATGTGTCTGAATTTAGATTTGAACCAAAACAAATTGCACATATTTAGTTGGGAGGCACTATAAGAGCTAGGAGGCACTGTGGAAGGTTGAGGGGTGCTGTGGTCCACTATAGGAGGTTGGGAGAAACTATAGGACCTGGGAGGCACTGATGGAGATTGAAGGTGCTGTGGTCCACTATGGCAGGTTGGATAGCACTATGGGAGCTAGGAGGTACTGCGGTGAGGTTGAGAGGTGCTGTGGTCCACTATGGGTGGTTGGGAGGCACTATAGGACCTAGGAGGCACTGTGGGAGGTTAAGGGATGCTGTGGTCTACTATCGGAGGCACTATAGGACCTGGGAGGCACTGTGGTGAGGTTGAAGAATGCTCTGGTCCACTATGGGTGGTTGTGTGGCAATATGGGAGCTAGTAGCACTGTAGGAGGCTGGGGAATCTGAAGTTGGCCAGAAGACTGGAAGGAGGGAAACTGTAGCCTGGCAGTGGCCATGGTCCTGTGGTTAATAACCACTACCCTAGTGGACCTTGGTTTGGGCCCCCAAGAGCATTGAGAGAGATCATCTACCCTTCTGCTTTGAGACAGTTAGCTCTCCACAAGCATAATATCCAGATTTTACTCACTACTTCCAATATATTAGTCACTGACAACCTTACCAACGTAAATCCCTATTCTCCGTTTATTACATCCCTCTTTTTATCCATTAGTCACATAATTACTAAAAGATAAGAGCCCTCCAGCATTCTCCTCTTCTATTTTTTCTGTGAGAATACCACTCAAACCAAACAGATGCAACTTGAGATCAATCTTTATGAGATGTTCCATAAATAAGATAAGTATTTGATAAAGTCATACAGGACAAACCTCTTTCATGGTACAACATAAGGTTAAGAAAGGACAGAATCAAGGACATTTACAAAGTTTTCAAAACAAGCCTCTATATATACTGTATATATATATATATACTTATACTGTATGTGTATAATGCATGTGTACTGTGTATATATATATATATATATATATATATATATATATATATATATATATTTTAAGTACAAGTAATTTAATCCTGAATCAAAGAGCCCTCTCCAAAAAAAAGCAGATTGAATTTATCACAATGAATAATGTTAATGGTTACGTCGTACGCTCATTGTTTAATTATCTGATACGCAATATGACTTTTTGCATCTGTTATGAAATGTCAGCCATATGCGGTCTTGCAGCCTTATTAAATCTTTGAAATGAATGTGACATAATTCCCGGCAAGGATGGTGGGGTGATCTGTGGTCACAGAAAGGCAGACATGAGATTAAAGATAAATCATGTGGTTGTTTGTAAAGCACTTTAAAAAATACAAGGACATTTTTTTTTCTTTAAATCTGCTACATCCAGGGACCTCCAAACTTTTCAGTATGAGGGCCACATTGTATATTTTATAATAATAATAATAATTAAAAAAAAAGGTTTTAAAAATGAATGAATAAACACACTCCAATGAATAACATTCCAAGAAGCCCCATCAAACTAGCAAACCTGCCCCCCTCCCCTTTACCGTGACATCAAAAGTTCTCTGTTCAAATCAGAAGCCCCCCAACCATCATATCAGAAATCCTCGTTTCACATCAGATGCCTCCATGACATCAGAAGTCCTCTTTCAATATCAAAAGCCCCCCCCCCCCCCCCCCCAAGCACACCAAAACCCCCTCTTCACATCAGAAGCCCCTAATTATATCAGAAGCCCCTCCCTTTACATCAGAAGCCCCCCATCACATTAGCAGCCCTCCCTCAACATCAGACGCCCTTAATTATATCAGAAGGCCCCCCTTCACATCAGAAGTTCTCCCTTCACATCAGAAGCCCTCCATCACATCAGCAGACCACACTTCACATCAGCAGTCCTCCTTTACATCAGAAGTCCTCCCTTTACATCAGAAGCCCTCCATCACATCAGCAGACCTCACTTCACATCAGCAGTCCTCCATCACATCAGAAGTCCTCCCTTTACATCAGAAGCCCTCCATCACATCAGCAGACCTCACTTCACATCAGCAGTCCTCCATCACATCAGAAGTCCTCCCTTTACATCAGAAGCCCTCCATCACATCAGCAGACCTCACTTCACATCAGCAGTCCTCCATCACATCAGAAGTCCTCCCTTTACATCAGAAGCCCTCCATCACATCAGCAGACCTCACTTCACATCAGCAGTCCTCCATCACATGAGAAGTCCTGCCTTTACATCAGAAGCCCTCCATCACATCAGCAGACCTCCTTTCACATCAGAAGTCCTCCATCCCATCAGAAGTCCTCCCTTCACATCAGAAGCCCTTCATCACATCAGCAGACCTCCTTTCACATCAGAAGTCCTCCATCCCATCAGAAGTCCTCCCTTTACATCAGAAGCCCTTCATCACATCAGCAAACCTCCTTTCACATCAGCAGACCTTCTTTCACCCTTCTTTCACATCAGAAGTTCTCCATGCCATCAGAAGTCCTCCCTTCACATCAGAAGCCCTCCATCACACCAGAAGTCCTCCCTTCACATCAGAAACCCTCCATCACATCAGCAGACCTCCTTTCACATCAGAAGTCTTCCATCCCATCAGAAGTCCTCCCTTCACATCAGAAGCCCCCATCACATCAGAAGCCCTCCCTTCACATCAGAAGCCCCCCCCCCCCCCAATCACACCAGAAGTCCTCCCTACACATCAGAAACCCTCCATCACATCAGCAGACCTCCTTTCACATCAGAAGTCTTCCATCCCATCAGAAGTCCTCCCTTCACATCAGAAGCCCCCATCACATCTGCAGACCTCCATTCACATCAGAGTCCTGTTTCACATCAGAACCCCTCTACAGATGTACCCCTTACATCAAGTCTCCTATTACATTCCCCAACGAACATCAGGGTCCCTGTCAGAAGACCATTAGGTTCCACTTGGCCTTGCTGCCCACCTCCATAGACAATATATGTAAAAGAACAAAAAAGTGCATACCAGCCTTATGCATTAACTAAGACACCATTTATTAACAAAGATAAAATTTACAAATGGTAGAAAGTGCAACATACTCATCAGAAATCTGCAAAACAGCAGCCAGAACCAATGTGTGCAACTCCAAAGGAGTTTCTTAAACGATCAGGAGCAATCTAAAATTTTAAAATCACCTAAAATATCTTAATTTTGTGTTCTTATGCTATCTATTCCTGTTCTTAGGTTGAGACAAGCTGGGAAGAAGTGGGGGCACCTGAATGGCGCACCTGAATATTGCACTTGTTTTGAGCACTAAAAACTCAGCGCCAACTCCTATCTTGAAAAGAGATGTACCTCTCCATGATCATTGAACTCTACCCATAACCTAATGCTAAGGATCACCCGCCATACCCTCACCTGAACCCTAAAATATAACCTCCCCTCTAAATTAACCCTTGAGCTTCCCCAAGACCGCAAGCATTTTTCATGGACAGAAAATAAGGAACTGCTAACTCTTTTTTCTCCTTGCTATTTAATGAGTCCCTGACTGGAAACGCGTCAGTTGTTCTATACCTGATGCCAGTGACCTGGAACCATCACCTTAAAACTAAGTTAGTTCTCCAAGTTTTATCCTGACAGACTTTCTTTAAAGTTTTAATTATCAGTGGCCGTTATTATTATGTAATATTACTGGACAAGAACAGAGATGAAGACTGCTGAAGTTATTAAATAATCTTTTATATAAACCAAATTGATGAACATGCCACTAAGGTCCATGTCTTAATGTAACAATAATTAAGCTCAGCATGAAACCTTATTGTGGACCGCGATAAAGAGTTGGTTACCTTATTTAAAGTGAAAGTCTAGACTTACCATTAACCCTTTCAGGAGCAGAATATATATATATATATATATATATATATATATATATATATATATATATAGATAGATAGATAGATAGATAGATATGTGTATATGCAATATATTGCCAAAAGTATTGGGACGCCTGCTTTTACACGCACATGAGCTTTAATGGCATCCCAGTCTTAGTCCGTAGGGTTCAATATTGAGAGTTGGCCCACCCTTTGCAGCTATAACAGCTTCAACTCTTCTGTGAAGGCTGTCCACAAGGTTTAGGAGTGTGTCTATGGGAATGTTTGCCCATTCTTCCAGAAGCACATTTGTGAGGTCAGGCACTGATGTAGGACGAGACGGCCTGGCTTGCAGTCTCCTCCCATCCCAAAGGTGTTCTATCAGGTTGAGATCAGGACTCTGTGCAGGCAAGTCAAGTTCCTCCACCCCAAACTCGCTCATCCGTGTCTTTATGGACCTTGCTTTGTGCACTGGTGAGCAGTCATGTTGGAACAGGAAGGGGCCATCCCCAAAGCATTTCCATAAAGTTGGGGGCATGAAATTGTCCAAAATGTCTTGGTATGCTGACACCTTAAGAGTTCGCTTCACTGGAACTAAGAGGCCAAGCCCAACCCCCTGAAATACAATAACATACCATAATCCCCCCCTCAGCCAAATGGTTTGGACCAGTGCACAAAGCAAGATCCATAAAGACATGGATGAGCGAGTTTGGGGTGCAAGAACTTGACTGGCCTCAACCTGATAGAATACCTTTGGGATGCATTCGAGCGGAGACTGTAAGCCAGGCCTTCTCGTCCAACATCAGTGCCTGACCTCACAAATGCACTTCTGCACTTCAAACATTCCCATAGACACACTCCTTAACATTGTGGACAGCCTTCCCAGAATAGTTGAAGCTGTTTTAGCCACAAAGGGCAGACCCACACAGTCAGATTCATGGGAACGCTGAGGACCAGTGTCTACAAATCTGTCCTTGCTCTAGCTGTCAGAGTGAGCCAGAACTTGTAGGAAGCTTGTGGACCTTTGCCTGAGAACCTCTTCTGGCTCTATCTATCAGAATTGGGCATAACTCAAGGAAACCCATGGAAACCCCAGAGACAGATGCTTGAAAACTTGAAGACCTATGCTTGCCAACCCCTCCTGGCTTCATCTGTCAAAGTGAGTTAGAACCCAGTAAAACTCCATGGACCCATATCCTAGAACTTGTATTGGTTTAAGCTGTTAGTGTGAGCCAGAACCCATTGGAACCAAAGGGACCTGTTTCTTTGAAATGTTCCTGGCTCCAGTTGTCAGAGTGAGCAAGAACATGTAGGATACCCTTGACCCTTTGCCTGGCTCTCCTGGCTCCAGCTAATATAGTAAGCCAGAACCAATGGAAATCCAGGGGACTGATGTGTGAGAACTTCTCCTGGTTCCAGCTGTCAGAATGAATCAATAGCCGTGAGAACACCAAGGATCCACACTTGCCAATCTTTCCTGGCTCCAACTCTCAGTGTGATCCAAAAAAAACATGGTAACCATGGGGCCCAGTGTCTGAGAACCTCTCTTTGTTCTAGTTGTTAGAGTGAGCCAGATCTTATAGGAAGCTTGTAAACCTGTGCCTGAGAACCTCTCTTGGCTCTAGCTATCAGAATGAGTCAGAACCCATGGAAACCCCCAGAGGGCGATGCTTGAGAACTTCTCTTGGTTACAACCGTTTATTGAGTCAGATTTCCCGAGAACCCTGAAGACCTATGTCTACCATTCTTGCCTGGCTTCAGCTGTCAATGTGAGTCGGAACCCAAAGGAACTCTGAGGACCCATGTCTTGGTTTAAGCTGTTAGAGTGAGCCGGAACCGATGGGAACTAAGGGGACCTGTTTCTTTGAAATTCTCCTGACTTCAGCTTGTGGTAAAACCCACAGATCCAAGCCTGAGAACCTTGCCTGGATCCATCTGTCAGAGTATTTCTTTTTGTGTGCACAACTGTGCCTAAAACCATCATCTGTAGATAGCAGACATGTTGGTGTCAAAGTAGAACCCAAGTTGTATCCAATACGAAAATAAAGCGTGTCTGTAGCCCCCCCCCCCCCCCCCGTTTTTTGTCACATTGGAAGCATTCCAAAAGCTAACAGGAGCCCTTTGATTCTTTTATTTTCATGCCACCATTGCCAAACACTGCATGGACATACCCTGATTCCTGGACCCCACAGTTTCTGCGCTCTGACAAGATCTTCAAGAACATTAACATTGATCTATACATATATCAAAGGAAACATGTCCCTTTAGAGAGATTTGCATGTCCAGTTAGACTTCTTCTTAAACCTAAACAGAAAATCATTATCAATCAGTCTTGGAGCTGTACATTGATGTCAAAAGTTCTGACATGTTATTGCTTACCGACCGTGAGCTGCTGCACCTTTCTCTTTACTCTGATATAAGACAAGCCCTGAGTTGGCTGTCAGTTCTTTCCAAGGATAATATTTAAAATTCTTCTTCTCCTACTAAGTCCATCTTCTCATATAGTACCTTTTGTCTTTTCCCACCAACATACTGCTCAGACCACCCCGTTCAACTAATAACCCGAAACTCTCACCTTCCCTTTAAACCGCTCCTCACCCACCCTTGGGATCCTTCCAGCGCTGCTCTTTGGAATTCACTGCTACCGGCTGACTATCCTCTGATCTTCAAAGTTTCAGGAGAGCCTTTCAAATGCGTTTCTTTAAAGTGAACCTGTCAGAGTAGAAATATGAGAGCTGCCATCGCTGATTATTGTTTACAAGCATGGGGGGGGGGGGGGTGTTATAGCCTGGAAAAATGACAAAATAACCATACGGGTGATCAACATAATAAAATAAATGAGGTCTGACACCTTTCGATTTTAGTAACAAATACAGAGAATGGTTATGCAGCAAAGCCGAGAGAACAACTGCCTATAGCGTTGCTTGAACCGCTGTACAATTGTAGCCCCTTTTTTCTTTTATGGGCATCACATTAACAGAAGGGACAAAGGAAGAAACAAAAAACTTGACTGGATTGCCTAAAGAGAGCTGAGTTAAAAAACAAAAAACAAAAAACAAAAAAACAAAAGCTGTTAAAAAAAGAAAGTAAAAGAGCAGCTTTTGTCGCATTACTCACCTTTAATCTGAAGCTGTCCCCTTGCAGTGCACCTTTCCTGCCATTAGATGTCCTCAGTTCTCCAACTTGCTTGATGGCCAGCATAATTTAAAGTGATACTAAACACACACTCTTCAAATTACATTCTCCATTCTCTTTCTGTATACAGTATGGATGACGACACTGTAATTATTTTAATAATAATAAAATAAAACAAAAAACAAAAAGATAAAAAAAATGCAAAAATAATAATGATTAAAAAAAAATTGTACTTTTTTCCTAATGGATATACAACTGTCACATGCAGCTCTCTCACAGCCTGTCTGCAGGGAAACATAAGCAGGAGGAGCTTTAAAAACAAAAAAATAAAAAAATAAATAAAAAAAGAAAGTAAAAGAGCAGCTTTTGTTGCATTACTCACCTTAAATCTGAAGCTGTCCCCTTGCAGTGCACCTTTCCTGCCATTAGATGTCCTCAGTTCTCCAACTTGTTTGATGGCCAGCATCATTTAAAGTGATACTAAACACACACTGTTCAATTTACATTCTCCATTCTCTTTCTGTATATGGATGACGACACTGTAATTATTTTAATAATAATAAAATAAAATAAAAATACAAAAACCTAAAAAACATAAAAAATAATAATAATAAAAAAAAAAAAAAAACAAAGTATCTTTTTTCCTAATGGATATACAACTGTCACATGCAGCTCTCTCACAGCCTGTCTGCAGGGAAACATAAGCAGGAGGAGCTTTAAAAACAAAAAAATAAAAAAATAAATAAAAAATAAAGTAAAAGAGCAGCTTTTGTTGCATTACTCACCTTAAATCTGAAGCTGTCCCCTTGCAGTGCACCTTTCCTGCCATTAGATGTCCTCAGTTCTCCAGCTTGTTTGATGGCCAGCATAATTTAAAGTGATAATAAACACACACTGTTCAATTTACATTCTCCATTCTCTTTCTGTATATGGATGACAACACTGTAATTTTTTTAATAATAATAAAATAAAAATACAAAAACATAAAAAACATTAAAAAAATAATAATAATAAAAAAAAAACAAAGTATCTTTTTTTCCTAATAGATAAACTGTCAAATGCAGCTCTCTCACAGTCTGTCTGCAGGGAAACATAAGCTGGAGGAGCTTAAAAACAAAAAAAAACAAAAAAACCAGAATAAAAATCAATCAAATAATTAAATGAATAATATAACTAAATAATATCCATACACTGTTTTAAATTGGCATACAAATATATATTTGAAATCAAATTTTTATTATTTTTTAGCAATACCATGGTGTGGGCGGATTTCTACCAGTTGCAGGCTGTGTCACGCCCCTCCAGCCTGTGTCTTAGAATAACAGGGAGGTGAAGCCGCAATCAATCTACATGTAATATCCTGCCTCCTCATTGTGTTTAGCTGGTTAGTGGGCGTGTAGGAGGAGGGAGGGAGTGGGCTGTCATCGTGTATACGCCCACATGTGTGACTCTATGGTCACATGGGCTGCTCAGATGTGATAGAGAGAAAATGCTCAGCATAGAAACTCACTGAATACTGAGCATGTGCAGAGCTGCCAACACTGCTGTGTAAAATCCCTCGCTGAATTGGGGACAAGAACAGAAGGGGGAGATAGAGAGCAGCAGGATCAACCAGGGATTTTTGCAAATTACAGAAAATGAATCCTCATAGTGATTTAGTGAGTGTGAACAGCATGGAATATACCATTTATTGATTTGTTGATTGATGTTGTTTTATATGATGTGGCTTTAGTGACACTTTAACTCACTTCCGTTGAACTCAGGCTGTCACTCTGACTTTTCCTTCTATCAGCATGCTTCTTGCCAGCACGTGCACTTATTGGCTCTTTGTCTTGCTTCTTCTCCTTCTACTCTGAGCTCTGCTGTACAGCAACTCACAAGCTTTTGAGTAAGGCATGCTCACAGGGTGTGCCAGGTGTGCCTGGGCACACCCTAATAACTCTGTGTGGCGCAGATCCCCCTTTTTAAAACCCTGATATTGCACCAAAGCTCCTAAAAAATTTGTAAAAAAAATATTAAAAAATAGAATTGAAAAATATAAAATAAAAATGACTGACTCCACCCTCTGCCCTACTGACACCATCAGTATATATATATACACACATGTGTGTTTGAGCTTTGAGGTTCATACCTATGTGAGTAACTTTCTAAATAAGCGAATTAATATACAGTATCTCACAAAGCTGAGTACACCCCTCACATTTTTGTAAATCTTTTCTTCTATCTTTTCATGTGACAACACTGAAGAAATGACACTTGTCTACAATGTAAAGTAGTGAGTGTACAGCTTGTATAACAGTGTAAATTTGCTGTCCCCTCAAAATAACTCAACACACAGCCATTAATGTCTAAACCGCTGGCAACAAAAGTGAGTACACCCCTAAGTGAAAATGTCCAAATTGGGCCCAATTAGCCATTTTCTCTCCCAGGTGTCATGTGACTCTTTAGTGTTACAAGGTCTCAGGTGTGAATGGGGAGCAGGTCTGTTAAATTCGGTGTGATCGCTCTCACTCTCTCATACTGGTCACTGGTAGTTTAACATGGCACCTCATGGCAAAGAACTCTCTGAGGATCTGAAAAAAAGAATTGTTGCTCTACATAAAGATGGCCTAGGCTATAAGAAGATTGCCAAGACCCTGAAACTGAGCTGCAGCACGGTGGCCAAGACCATACAGCGGTATAACAGGACAGGTTCCACTCAGAACAGGCCTCCCCATGGTCGACCAAAGAAGTTGAGGTCACGTGCTCAGCGTCATATCCAGAGGTTGTCTTTGGGAAATAGATGTATGAGTGGTGCCAGCATTGCTGCAGAGGTTGTAGGGGTGGGGGGTCAGCCTGTCAGTGCTCAGACCATACGCCGCACACTGCATCAAGTTGGTCTGCATGGCTGTTGCCCCAGAAGGAAGCCTCTTTTAAAGATGATACCAACATGATAACGACCCCAAACACACCTCCAAGACGACCACTGCCTTGCTAAAGAAGCTAAAGGTGACGGACTGGCCAATCATGTCTCCAGACCTAAACCCTATTGATCATCTGTGGGGCATCTACAAACAGAAGATGGAGGTGCGCAAGGTCTCTAACATCCACCAGCTCTGTGATGTCGTCATGGAGGAGGGGAAGAGGACTCCAGTGGCAACCTGTGAAGCTCTGGTGACCTCCATGCCCAAGAGGGTTAGGGCAGTGCTGGAAAATACTGGCGGCCACACAAAATTCTGACACTTTGGGTCCAATTTGGACATTTTCACTTAGGGGTGTCACTGCTGTTGAGCTCTAGAGATGCAGTCAGGAGATGGAAGAAAGTTGTAGAAAGTCAACCATCACTGCAGCCCTCCACCAGTCGGGGCTTTATGGCAGTGTGACCCGATGGAAGCCTCTCCTCAGTGCAAGACACATGAAAGCCCGCATGGAGTTTGCTAAAAAAACACCTGAAGGACTCCAAGATGGTGAGAAATAAGATTCTCTGGTCTGATGAGACCAAGATAGAACTTTTTGGCCTTAATTCTAAGCGGTATGTGTGGAGAAAACCAGGCACTGCTCATCACCTGTCCAATACAGTCCCAACAGTGAAGCATGGTGGTGGCAGCATCATGCTGTGGGGGTATTTTTCAGCTGCAGGGACAGGACGACTGGTTGCAATCAAGGGAAAGATGAATGCAGCCAAGTACAGGGATATCCTGGACGAAAACCTTCTCCAGAGTGCTCAGGACCTCAGACTGGGCCGAAGGTTTACCTTCCAACAAGACAATGACCCTAAGCACACAGCTAAAATAACAAAGGAGTGGCTTCACAACAACTCCGTGACTGTTCTTGAATGGCCCAGCCAGAGCCCTGACTTAAACCCAATTGAGCATCTCTGGAGAGACCTAAAAATGTCCGCCCACCAACGTTTACCATCCAACCTGACAGAACTGGAGAGGATCTGCAAGGAGGAATGGCAGAGGACCCCCAAATCCAGGTGTGAAAAACTTGTTGCATCTCTTCCCAAAAAGACTCATGGCTGTATTAGATCAAAAGGGGCTTCTACTAAATACTGAGCAAAGGGTCTGAATACTTAGGACCATGTGAGATTTCAGTTTTTCTTTTTTAATAAATCTGAAAAAATGTCAACCATTCTGTGCTTTTCTGTCAATATGGGGTGCTGTGTGTACAATATGGGGTGCTGTGTGTATAATATGGGG